>VZRU01014290.1:188431-201307 GCA_013398155.1 Pedionomus torquatus
TTCATCAACCAGAGAGCTGTGTGTGCGCGGAACGATGCCCCTTCTCCCTCCCGGCACATTAAACACATGTGCTGCGCGGCCACGCACACCGAGGGCAACCACGGGCAACAACACCGACGCCTCCAGCTTCACCCTTCCTGCAACACCAGGCAGAGCAACGGGAAAGAACTTTCCAGCCACTTGCCCTGAAAACGCAGAAAAAGCCACAGGTCAGTCCTGGCATTCCCGGACAGGTCTTTAAGGTCTTTCAGATGGGGCTTAGGCCCCTCGCTAACAGTGGCACTGGTTGTCAGCATTTACAGGGTGAAGATCGGCAGGAAAAGCCCGTCACTCAGGCAATGACAGAACTTCTTGATTAAAATCACCAGAATAAGAAACAGTTGTACTTCAGGTTACAGTCACAACATTGAAGGCATATTTTGATTGTATTTAAGATCCGAAAGAAGGCAAGACGTACTCCCCTTTGTCCCTCAAAGCCATCCCTTCCATCTCCATTTTTGGAAAAAAAACACCTTCTTTTCATTGCTGAAAATTGGTGTTTGCCAAGGATAACGAAGGCGACTGTGCACGGCCACTGCTCTATGACATTTTGGAGGAAAAGTGGGGATGGGCGATGGTGAACAAGACTAGCTTTTTTCAGGAGCAGATACATAAGAACCTTGTCAAGCTTTATTTCTCCATTTGCTAAGTAAAACTAGTATCTATGTTCCTTTTGTAAGCTCTCTCCGTTGGAAATACCTAACTAAAGGAACAAATGACACTTTTAAATCTTTGATAAGGACTGTAATATTCCAACTGAAGCAGAACTCCCAGCAAAATGTTCCAGCCTTTTCCTGAACCCCTTGCTCTGTATTTGTTCTGTGCCTACTCAGGCAGAGCACACGTGGCCCTTCATTACCATTTCGAACCCACAGAAATAAATCGTGAAGAAACGCCAGTGAGTGCCCTATAGCGTTTAGGCCCCTGTTCAGCTGGAAAATTAGGCAGCCTCCCGAGGCACATGAGCCCTGAAAGGCCACAGAAGCTGGGGGATCGGTTCAGAAAAAAAAGGTCAGCCAAGCACATGACCAGGAGGAGATAATAAAGGAAACATTTACCAGCTCCACAGCAGAAGTAGACAAGAGCTCATCTTTGCCCCCAGGTATTTGTCTCTCTGCCTTCTCCTGCCTGAGTGTTGCCTTGGAATGAGCAAGTGTTCCTGAAATATCTGGGGACTAAGAAGGGAGTCACCAGCGAAGCTCAGACACACAGCATCTCATTTCAGAGGTGAGAGGAGATGATCCCTGTCCCTCATCTGGAACGAGCCTAAGGAGCCTGCTCTGCGCAGATAAACTGTGTAGGCACAGAATCATAGAATGGTTAGAGTTGGAAGGGATCCTCAAAGATCATCGAGTTCCAACCCCCCTGCCCTGGGCAGGGACACCTCCCACCACACCAGGTTGCTCCAAGCCCCATCCAGACTGGCCTTGAACCCCTCCAGGGATGGGGCAGCCACAGCTGCTCTGGGCAACCTCTTCCAGTGCCTCACCACCCTCATAGCAGAGAAGTTCTTCCCAATATCCAATCTAAATCTCCCTTCTGCTAATTTAAAACCCTTCCCCCTTGTCCTGTCCCTCCCCTCCCTGACCAAGAGTCCCTCTCCAGCTCTCCTGGAGCTCCCTTCAGATCCTGGAAGGCTGCTCCAAGCTCTCCCCGGAGCCTTCTCTTCTCCAGGCTGAACAGCCCCAGCTGACACCCAGACTAGGTGCCCAAATCCTACATTGGTATTTAGTAGAAGAACATGGAAAACAAGACAAAATATGCATGGTGAAAGCAGAGAAAGCACCGAGAAAGCATCTTATTTTTCACAGGAGGAGTGAACCCTCCTTTCTGTGAGGCCACCTAAAGCCAACTCCAGTGACAGCCTTTGCTCTCCGTCTCATCCTTCAGGTCACACAAAAATTGTGTCGGTAAATATAATCTGCTTATTTCTGTTCCTGACCCTTCAGGCAGTCCTGCTGGCAGACACATTTCTATCTGGAACCACAAAGGTATCTTGCTGAAGGTAAATTAAGAGATTTCTGCGGGCATTATTGAAAAGTGCACATGAAATCCCAAATTTGTCCTCTCCTCTGTTACTCTTCCAGAACCTCCACTGCCACATGAACCACCCGCTGGAAACACAGAAACACTATGTGAAGGGTGCTTTCAGTGAAGAGCACTCCAAAAAATAAGCTGCTTCCCATCAGCAAGTACATTCTTTATCTTTAGCGTAACATTTACAAAGCTTGTTCAGGAAAAAAATGTGTTAAATCTTTCATCAGGCTACAGACACTTTATTTGGAGTCTTCACAGAAACCCGAAGTAGTGCCATAAGGTGCCTGGAATATTAGCCAAGATAAAACCTTCAGGGCCATGCACGCTACTGTTTTCAAATCTGTTCTTTCATCTGATGTGCCAGTCGAAATTACTTCTGCAACATGGTCAGAACCAACCTGGATGGATTTATAATGCCTCGAATTGCTATGGGCATATTTTTGTGAACCGCCTAGAGACAAACAGATAATTCTCTTTGGATTGTGCGAATTGCTAATTCTTATGCATGTCATGTGTTTTCCAAGTGGCGTGTTTAGACAAGGAAATTGCCGAATATTCCTGATGTCACCAGAGCTCTAGGCTTAGAAAGCCACAGCCGTGCGGGACAGTGTCCTTCCACACACCTCACTCCAGGTACTGCACATCGTTTGAATTCGAGTCGCCGCCCGTTACCTTTCCTCTCCTACAAGAGGGGAGTCAAAGGACGAAGAGCAGATCCCCAATTACACCAACCTGTGCGAGCAGAGGAAGCAGAACCGAGGTTTTTATTTACTCTGGTTAGGCAATTTGAATAAACAGTGTTAAGTGTCATCTTTTGAGTCAACACATCAAGTCGAGTTTCCCGATACCTAATCTCTGCCTCTTGCCATTATCATGCTTTACACAAAAACCCTCACAAAGGCTTCCTCGCAGCGTGATAAACAAAGCTTGTGTCATCAGCCCGGGAAGCTCCCCTCTCTGCTCAGCCTTCTCAACGTTTTTGAACTCACTGGCCAATTTCACCCACGTTTGACAAGAGATTTCGAAGATAATTAAGCTCCTGCGAGTTTTCTGAAGAAGGCGGCGGGTCGGTACGCAGACCCGACGAGCCTGGCAGAAAGGCTGCGGCGTGTGATCACACCTTGCTCCACACCACCAAACACACACCGATGAGAAACGGGGCAAGAACTCCAAGGAAAAAGCAGCAATCAGAGGGTTCAATTAACTCTCCCTGGGAAACCAGGCTTTGATAAGGTTTTTTTTTTTCCTGACGGAACTACTCCTATTTATTTGCCAACACGTGGCTCGGATTCTGAGGTGCCAGTTGTTAACTAATATATAAATTATCCTCATCCTTAAAACCAACAGGGATATCTCTGTATAAGGCACATTATAACGTATAATTATAGCTTCAGGGCATCATTTTAGATGAAAATGTAACATATACAACACAAGAAAATTCCATTTGTATTATGACCCGATTTTGCTTCTGAAGTGACTGCGGACACGTGGAGAACGCGCAGAACCGTCTGTCCAAGCAGCACGGGAACGATGGGCCCACGCGGATGGCTTGAGGCCATAAGATGATTAAAACCATGGTTTAATTCCTGGCTGCCACACGTTTGTCTTTAGCAACGTTGTGTACAAAGCCCTTCCCTCCCCTCTGTGTCCTTCACCGTGACACAAGGCTCTGCTCCCCCTTCCCTCAACTTGGGCTTTCTGTTTGTGTTAAACCCTCTTCTGGATAAACTGGCTGACGCCTGCTTTCCTCTCAATGCCCATTAAACTCTGTTTTCTAATTCGAACAAATCCAAACACAAACATGCTGAATCCATTTTTCTGAAGTATTTTAAGTGGATTTTTGTTTTGTTTCTTTTAGTTCTTGATCACCAGCCATGAAAAAAATTCCAGTGGCTCCAGAAAGCTGGGTTTGTCCAGGAGAAGAATGCCAGCTTCACAGATCAGCAGCTTTGGGGTACTTAGGGAGGTGTTTGGAATAAAAGAGCTGCTTTCCTTTATTGGGAGGGGTTCACAATTAATATATTTTGGTTTAGCACGTGCTACGCGTGCGGCTTGGTTGTGTTGTACGAGGAAGAGTAACAAATAATCAGTCACCGACCAGTCACTTGGAATTCCCTCTAGGTTTCATCACTGCTTTAACTGGTGTTTCACAAGGCAAACAGAAAAGAATTCTATTTTCAATGGGAAGAGAAACCAGTGTTGCTAAACCAGCGTTGCTCCGTGTCCCTACGGGACGCAAAAATAATCTATGACTGGGACTTCAATGAATTTAGTTAACTACAGCTAAATTGCATCACAGAGCCCCTCTCCAACAGATCTGCAATAGTTAATGAACGTGGTGGGGAGAGCAGATATTTCTTCACAACAACTCATCAAGTAAAGCTGCCTCTGCTTAACAGATGTAAAGGCAGGGCCCGGAGTGGGAGCTGCAGAAGCAGATGGTGCCCGAGGGCAGGTTTCTGTTCCAGTGCTCCTGGGGGCCAGGCTGGGCAGGCTGGGGGGCCAAGGAGGAGGGGAGAGGAGGGGGGGGCTGTGTTTTTCGGCAGCAGGTAAAATCCATTTGTCACACCAGCTCCAACTGGGCTTTCGGCACAAAAGTTTAATATCTGAAACCAATGAGGCATCCTGCTCCCCGGCTGCAGCCAGGCAGCGGAACCTCGCGCAGCCCCAGCCCCTTTCAGCGGGAAAAGATGTCAGACCCCTCCTTCGCCACCACTTGCTTTTGCTCTTTCCTTTTCAAGCAAATAAAAAATGGGTATGCAAAGGGAAGTGTTTTATCTTATTATACCTTCAGGGAAAGAACACAAAATGACGAAAGTAAGTGTGTTTTCTTTCTCTGTTCTCCCCAGCATCACATCAGTAACCTCATAAAAGCAGCCCCTGCTTCCTCCTCCTCTGAAATACAGACACATACATTGCGGCACCAGCAATAAATTTCCATCGCCTCCAACTTTGAACACTGCCAAGGTATGTGCCATAGAGAGCATTTTTATGAGCCGGTCTTTGACTGCCAGGATTTCGCCTTCATAAAGAAGAGATTTTAGTCCATTCTGTCTATTTATTTTGTGTAGAGGAATCAAGGTCAATAAACCATGGAGAAATTCACTCTACCTTATTCCGTTTCAGACTTTTGTCATCCACGCTTTATCGAGTATCTGAATGAATTTTTAATATCATGCCACAAAATGCTTTGGTCTTCTATCATATGCTGGGACTCTATAAATCTGATAACACTTGGGAGTTCTCAAATATACTCAGCACTGAAGAAACAGCTTTAAAGTTTAGTCATTCTGATGAAATGTAAGAGCTTATATCAGTGACAGGTTGACAGAAAAAGCTGTTTTCCTTTCCATTTCACAGACTTCCACGTATGAACGCCATTGAAACATGTCAGGACTTTCTCTGAGTCTATGAAGACAGAGATGGCATCTGCTCCCAGTGGGGAGCCCTTCGAACCAGTAATACTGTAAAATTTCAGGATTCTGAAACCTGATTGACAGCCCAAGGAAGGGCAGGGAGGAGGTGTTTACTGTATTTTAGAGGAGAGCATCAATTGCTTGTCTTGGCACATGATGTATACTTTTATGGCATACAATGCCACTTTCAGCATACTTTTTTAAAGGAAAATGTATTCGTGGTGGCTGAACAGGTTTATAATTTCCTCTTGCTGGAAAAAAAAAAAAGTGCGTTTTGTTTTAAACTGAGCATTAACCCTCCACGCTAATGGCAGTTTTAGGTAAGTGGGCGAAAGACAAGGACCTCGAGCTTTAAGAAAACACACCGAGATTTACTCTATCAGCAGCACATCAACTTCTCACAGCCCTGTGATAAAGCTGATCTCACCTTCCAAGGGCGGCAGACAGAGGAAAAAGACCCAGTGACTCTGTGGCCGGTGAAATATTATCTGCTATCACTGTGGCCAAACTGAGATCTCATTATATACATTATATTTTATATTTATTTATATTTATATATTTATTATATAATATTATATTATATATAATATATATATATTATATACACTTTTGACAAATATGCCTCTAGATTACCCCACCGTGTTTCCTCAGCAGCACACAGGCAGCCACAGTTTCAGAATCTCATGTAAGTAGTACAGAAGTGCTCGCCCCACGCTCCCCCAGCGGGTTCCACTGCAGCTCCCGCAGGCACAGGCTCGGCTTTGCCCCTCTGGGGAACAGAAATGCTCTTTATTTCATCACATTCCAACACAGCAGTGTTCAACCTGGGATTTGTCGAATCCTGAAATCCCACAAAGGTCCTCCAAGAGAGACGCACGCCGTCAGGCAGCACAGCAGACCGCACCGGGCGGCTTTACATCTGCCGGGTAATTCTAGACCTTCAAAAGAAAACTTTTGGGGATGCACGACTTAAAAAGCCTCACCAATCGCTACAGGGCTTGCAAACACACCAAAGCCACGACTCCTTAGTGTGCTACAAACTCTTCCTGCGGAAAAAACAAGTGGAGAAGCCCCACGTTATTGCTGTCCTGTGATTTCACTGACTTCGACAAGTCGAAGATACAAACCGAAAGGACGGCAGGGGCTGCGCACCGTTACAGGAGGACATCAAATGGGAAGCACTTAGGGAATGATCTCGCACCGAAGGACTGCGGCGAGCTCTGGGCAGGCAGGGATGAGGAGGCCCGACTCATCTGTTCTAGTCTGAAGTTGACTGTGCCAGAAAAATTGACATTTTCAGAGTCTGATCTATCTTTTACTTCGTCTGAAATGACTGTGCACGAAGAGGGAGGGGACATTCGAATGCTCACGCTGATTAGTTTATTTCTTATTTTGTCACGCCAAGAGAGGTGTCGGTGACACAGACGATGGTACCAAAGAATTTAGATCAGTCAAGCCACAGGAAAGGTTCGACTAACTAAAGGTACTCTGAATCTGGAACTTCAGAGGTTAGAAAGAGTGGGACTTCCAGAAACCCCTTCGATACGCTATTTAGAAGTGTTGTCATCTGACTTCTGGAAATGTAAGTATTTCATCCACGCACTTAATCATGTCCTAGCAACAATGAGAGATCCGTGTGCGTGAAGGCATTTCAACTGCTTTGGTTCTGATTCAGATAATATTATGGATAACTAGAACAGATGGCATTCACGATGCTGCTGCTTTAGAAGACAAAGCTTTTCTAGCCAACTGCCACTCTTCTCCCTTCTGCTTGTCTTTACTAAGGATATGTCAAGGTGAAATAAAGTAAGGTTCAAGCCTTTACGTACCAGAAGGCGTCACGAGGGCATCTGCGATGCCAAATGGCACGGATGGGAAAAGAGAAATAATTAAATAGAGAAAAGATGAAGCAGAAATGAAGCAAACTAGATACGCAAAAGATGAGGGGCACACCCAGAAACTCAGGTGGTTTTATTACTCAGTAAGACAAAGTTAGCCTCGGGTAACTATCCTTCCTTCTCTTCACCGGGGTGGAAGGAGCTCGGCTGTTTGTAGACAACTCGTCTGAAAGGACTTCAGTGGGGAGGAGACTGTTTCGAGAACAGGCTTCTACTTACAGCACCCACCGATCTGCCAATGTGCTACTGATCGTGGCTCCTAGGAAATAGCCCGTTTCAAGGTACGCCAAGGACATACTCCACGCTGCTGGAAACTTCCAATAGCACGAGCCTTATTTTGTAATAATTATGACAATTTTAGATTGACATCACCGTGAAAATTGCCAAGTTGTTCTGTATTCACCACGCTCCTTGTATCACTGCAACAAGACCACATTTATTCAGCAGTTAAAGAAGGTAAGGTTCGCAGAAGTTTGGCTTCAAAGGACTTGCCAGTCACTTGTGGACTACAGCCTCCCAGGAAGAAAAAAAAAACACAACACCTTATCTATACCTTCAGTCTTGTAAAAGCGAGTCAGAAACTTCAGGAGGACAAAGTGCAGCATCTCAGGGGTGGAATTTCAAAGGGGAACTCTAAGGGGTTATTGTCCAATTAGTCCGATGAGCATTCAAAAATAGTTTATTCTGGGGTTGGCACGCGTTTTGAGAGAGAGATTCAGAGGAAAAGCGTCTTTACAACTCTTTCCTGACTCTCTGTTGTAAGTGCTTCAACCACAACGTAGTTGCAGAGTTTCATACTCTTCCAAATGCAGAAGATTTTGATTTCTGTCCTCTGGTCTACCATTATTGCTCTTCATTAACACAACCCGAAGCGTATGCTTTTAGAGGTTAAGAACTTTTGCAAACTCTTTGGATTATTTAACATGTCATTGACTGTTACTATTAGAAGAATTCCATCTTATTCTGGGCCAAACAGAGAGCGCAGTCTATAACATATTGTATGGCACTGAACGCTATAGCCAGAACAGGAAAATAGTCTGAGTAGTTATTATCAGTTTGCTTTATAAGTATGTTATTTACAACACGCAACAGATGTTCTCCGAATGTTAATGGGAAAATACAGGCCTTTTATTTATTTCTTTTCTGACAGACTAAAAAGTGCAACTAATATAATAATAATCTTGGAAAATCCAGAGATTACTTCACAATTTGGAAAATGCTGCGTTGAGTCATTAGTCTTATTATCTGGTATTTTCATAACTCACTGGATAAACACTGTAAACTATGATTTCCTGGTAATGATCCTGGATGTGTGCAAAAACAGGCCTCCAAGAAGTCTTAATTAAGCCTAAGAAACAGTGGTTTTAAATGAAGCCCAGCCCCCCAAATTGGGCACTAACGCAGGTCCGTGTGCGTGTGCAGGCGCCGCTCGCCCCACGACTGGGTGGAATTGGAGCCGCCGGGCTGCGAGTCCCGTTTCCTACAGCACTAACTGCTTCCAGAGAGTTTGCTTCAGCTCCCTGCTCTTCCATCTGTGAACCCAAGGGATTCCTGTCCTCCTCCTACCAGGGGCTGTAAAAATGGACTCAGTTTGTTCGACTCTCTCGGGGTCCCTAATTCCACTGAGAAAAGCTTACGGGAGTCCATCTGCTGAGCAAATGTGGAGACTTGTGCTGCCCCAGCAAGGCCCTGCTCCTCAGGAGCGAGGGCTTGAAGTTCAGTCCTGATGTTTGCCGTGGAGTTAGAAACTGCCCCCGTGTGTGCGGGACAAATGATTCCTTAGGCTGGTAACCTTGAACGCGAGGATTTTACACCGCCCAACTGTTCCAGGATCTCACTTGGAGAATATCAGGGGCAGAATCATACCCGCAGCATACACCTTCCGAGGAGCCGGGGGGTGGTCTGCTCTTGGGATGTAAAAGCTCTGGACACCGCTAGCTTCTCCCTCTCAATACTACTTTATCTGATTTTCCTGGATGAATAAAATTCCACAGCACCGACAACTGGCAGGTGTCACACCGGAGCAGAAGAGGACAAAAAGCTGGATTATCCGTGGTCTCGTGCCTCCTGCACACTCTTGGGCAACTACAAAGTGTCTCTGAAACACTATTAACCTGAAATGGTCATTTTTTCCCCGGTCCTTCAGGGGTAAAGTGGTGCCTTTGTTATCTTGTAACCGCGTGGCACAAATCACGCTACCGAGGCGTATAATTTTACTTAATTTTTTGCCTGGCTTTCTATGAAAACAAGTTTTCTGCAAACAGGCTGTCAGTCCACCCAGCCCTAGGAATTTCCAAACCCCTGGTTCCCTTTCAATGATATTTGACAGAGACGGAAAAAAACCTCAGGTTAAGAGAAGTTTTATGCAAATCAGCAGCTCCAGTGGGGGAAAGAGAGCTACAGCCCAGCCCTTTGAAAAGCCGGCCGAGGCACCAGTGAAGCACAGGACACGGCGTCTGCTGGGCCAGAGAAGGAAAATACACCAGAGCCAGGATAAGGTGCCCGCGGGCAGAGGGGAGAGGAGATGGTTGTACGGCACAGGACACAAATCTACGGCAGTTTGACTTCGTTATTCTCCCTGCCTGTAGCACGGCTTGTTTTAGTGAGGCCACAAAGATGAGGTGCCGTGTGTTTGTTCAGTGATGCTCCTTCAAAACGAGAACCTCCCCAGCCCTGCCCAAAGAAATGCAGCTTGTGACAATATTGTAAGGGGAGAAATCCTGATTCCTTCACCATTTTCTCCCCGTCTCAGCGTAGCAGTTGGGAAAATAACACTCATCGCTACTGTACATGACAGGTAAAGGGGAAAAAAAAAAAAAGTAACAGCCACATCTGGTATCATTAATACTTTAGCAGACTTCCTATTTTTAAATTAGTATCATTCTGCAAGCAAAATGACAGCTCCTCGCAGAGCCTACGAATCTGCAGAAACAAAGAGACAAACAACCCGGCAGTTCACCAGCTGCAGACAGCTCTGACAAGCGTTTCACAGCTCACCAGCTCGGAGAGCCTGATTCTGCCCAGGCACGGGAACGCCAGGCTGGCATTTTGCTCGGAGTTTTTCCAGGTGAGAAGCGAGCTAATACAGCCCTGGCCACCCACCGCTGCCCACCGGGCCGGGGGTGGACTCAGGAGCCACCTGCGGCTGCCCGAATGGACCAGGTGCACCCGGAACGCTCCAGCCGCGCTGCCAAGGGGACGCGGGCGACGGGCATCAGCTGGATTCACGGGGCAGATTCATCAACCTCCCCGCTGAGCCCTTCCAGCTCCTCTCCGCAGGAACCTCGGCGCAGGGCTGTTTCCTACCACATCTCCCGCTCCAAGTTAGATGGGGTAGGGGGGAACCCGCCTCCTCCTTCCTCTCCTCCTTACTCTTCCTCTCTTCAGGTGGGAATACCTGGAAAATGTCAGGCCAGGAGGCCAAAGCAAGGTGTCAGCGAGAGCTGTGCTCTGGCCAGGGCGGCAGGAGGGCAGCTCCAACCCTGGCATATTGTGGTTTTTGGCTCCAGAAGGCAAATGCTCACAAAATCAATTGCTTCTGCAACACAAACGCGCACACACACACAAATGAGCTGTGGTACAGACTTCAGGAAATATCAGTCTCCTGAGGTAACCACAAGCTTAAAATTAGGCTCGAGGACGACAAAAAAGTCTGTCTCCCTGTGTCCCGACGTGTCTCATCCATCTCGGGGAGTGACCAAAGCTCCATCTACTCCGTGTACTGACGTCAATGAAATCCATCAGGCTCTTGAAAGGACCGCAGGAAGCTCTCCACATGTTTGCTGAGGCATCTGGAGCTTCGCCCGTTATTTAGTTCTCGCTCGGTTGCCAATTCAAAACACCAAAACAGAAAGCAGAGACATTTCTCAATCTTTCCTCATGAGGGATTTACCCCGTGTAAATCCCATCACTGAATAATGTCTCTGGACAAATTTAAAAATAAAATTTTCTGTTCTTGCTGAGCACTTGAATTTTCTCAGGTGCTCCACCTTAGTGCCAACGTGGCAATACCTGCGGCAGTACAAAATGAACTATCAAATAGCCAGTGTTGGTTTGCATTGTGTGCTGTACATAAAAGCATCACCCAAACTGACTTCTGCTGCTGCCTGCTACCTCGATCACGTTTGCAGATAAAGAAATCAATGTACTGAGGAACTGGATAAGTCTTAGAAAGTCTCTGCTGGGAGTTAATCTCTGCACTTCTTTTGCGCCAGTTACTCTAGGTCTCAGAAGGAAAAAAAAAAACAACCACAAACCAAACCCATCGAGGTCAGATTTTAATCTCTGCAATGAAGAAACAGAATCTGATCTTTGGATAAAAAAATCCACCATTCACTTGTTCCTACCTCTTTTAAAGACCTTCCCTGAGCTGGATTTCTCCAGCCAGCCCTACGCTGACTCTTCTTGCTTTGCCCAGACTGCAATCCCTCCTGTGCAGCAGTGGTACCTGGAGCTCCCGGGTGGCTGCACATCCTCGGGAGCCTCCAGAGGCTGCTTTTCTATTTTCCTCCAGCTCCACTTCTTTTTAAACTGGGATATTAGTGCTCCCTTACACACCCAGAAGGGAGGATGCAGAGACCCACAACCACCTGGGCAGGTTCTGGAACTTTTTAACCTTTCCATTTAGAAATCTCCTTATTTCAGGAGAGGTTTGTTTGCAGGCTGCTTTGCAGGGTATGACATGTGCTGCTTCTCTAGACCTTTCCCCCAACCCCACCTTCACTCGATGGCTTGTGTAAGAAGTTGGATAATGAAGCGCCCCCACGTTGGGGACCGCGACTGGACTCTTGCTAAACCTGCTGCTCGGCTGAGTGTTTAAAACAACCTCAAACCAAATTGCTGCTATGACTGTAGTTTGCAGGGGGTGGGGGGGATACCTCAGCCAAAGCCAAGCAGACAGCACCAAAAGCACATTTGGTCAAAGGAAAACTTTACAAACAAAGCAACAAGTAATCATGGAACTCTCCATCTTGATACTAAGACTTAGCATATGTGGACCACAACGTTGCTCACCAGCTCACAGATAAACTGTATTCACCTTTAAAAACAAGTGGATAAAATATCTGACAAGTCACAAGCTTGGGTTTGCAGAAGACCCTACACAATCTGGGCCTTTCACGGCTCGGTCTGGTTTGCCGTGCTCCGCGAAGCCAGCGGGTTGGAAGGGAAAGCATCGCTGGGGCTCACACTCAAAGCAGCTTCCAAGGAGACCTCCACGGAGAAGTCCCATCCTCTCTGGCCGGCGAGGCACTGCCCTGCCTCCCACCCACCAGGTATGGGGTCAACAGATTACATTAAGGCAGAGCGTTCCGCTTCTAGGTTGCAGTCCCTTTTTCTCAGGTTACTCTGGATCACGCTGGCATTCCGGGCCCGTGTGATGTATGTTTGCTGTCAATGCTGAAATAACACTAAATGCGTCTGAGCGGGCCCCACCTGCCAAGCAATATGTTCCCAATCCCTCCGGCAGAGCTGTGTGCCGCGCGGCG
>VZRU01014290.1:212246-281336 GCA_013398155.1 Pedionomus torquatus
TGGTAAGATCAATAATTAAGAGCACATAGCATCATTAGGCACCTGCTGATGAAAGGCTGCTGATGCATGGAACGAATAAAGGTAATTACCCCACCTATTTCTTTTGCTGATTTTGAGGATATCAGACTTTGAAACACCTACATTCCCGAGGGCTTCGGGAAATTTTTCATCCCCAGCTCTACCTTTACCAGAACTTCTTGATTAATAGAAAAGAAAAAAACCCAACCAAAATCTCTATTTTGTGTCTGTGTTATCTCATTATAAGGATGAAACAAAGTTCTGGCTGCTTTATTTAATGTTAATGATCCCATGATTGACTACAAGTTCCTTTGCTTGTTTTTTGCTGATTGGATACAATCCATTAGTTTCTTTTTTTCTGTTCTCCTTCCATTTTGGTGGGTCACAGTCCATACGTATTATGTACACACATCAAGATTTCAGCTTTTACTCTTTTATTCATATTACAGAATTATCTGTTCTGTTTCCCCTCCGCCCCTGGGACTGGATCACAACATATGATATAAAAATACATTAGCTTTAATGGCTGAATTATAATATTGATTTGATCCCTAAACTGGGTATCAATTCACTACCTTGCAAATAAAACCAGACATAAAATCCAGAGTGTTAATCCTTCCTTGAGACAAGCGATGTGCTTCAGTACAAGCTAATTTTTGCAGAATTGTCAGTGCTGTCAACGTTAAGTAGAAAGGAGAAAAATTCAAACATCAAATACATTTACTGGCACTACGAGAAATCATCTGATGCTCTCCCTTTTGTCTCTCAATTTCGCATCAAGAGAACTCGAACGCTTCAACATAAGGACTATTTACGGAGCGAACAACCAGCAAATCATCCACTGAACCTGCGTCTCGAGAAGCTCAATGCTAAAAGGAAATCACACATCATGTTTTCTAGGAAAGAACCCTAGAAAGCCTGACTTCCATCGTCCTCATTCAGTTATGGACTTCAGCATCTTGAAACTCTAGGTGTTCTTGTTTCTTTTCATCCTGAGGAGTAGCACAACTGCGGGATTCAGAGCAGTTTACAACTCTGCCACAAAGTTCCTATAATTTCCAGAACTTCCATCTACTGAAAACCAGAAGTCCTTTAAGTGTACTTACTATTTTTTGCTTGTAAACTCAATTTCCCTGTTCAAAGTCTGCACAGTAGGGAAAATACTATTATCTGAGCTGAAAGGGAAATAAAACCTATGTCCTCTTAGAATCCTCAGATGCCTAAATGACCCAGAGACATACAACAGAAAAGTTTTTGGCTCTTTTCAAATACGTAAAGATGCTGTTTTCTAAACTGTAAGGAAATGTCCCTTACATGAAAAAATGTAGGGTTATTTTTATATATATTAAGAGCCTGCCACTTCCTGAAAGAAGTTCAAGAACATGAAAGAAGCTCAAGAGCAACCTACTGTATGCACTAAGGCAAGGAATGGGAATTCTCTCCAAAATCATCACACCAATGATCCTATTTTTCCCTCGAAATCACAGCAAAATGCCCCTTCGTGTATTCTCCCCTTTGAAAGGAACTAGGCATAATTCTGATACACACTCATGGACCTCAATGGACCAAAATGCTTTCCTCACGTCAAAGAGTAAAAATAAGAATGGGAGAGTTTATTGGAATTTTCATACTCAGGCTAGATATAAAAATCTGGCAAGAAATCAAACTTAGTCCACACCAGTTGTTTAAATGCCAAATAATTTCCTAAAGCCTTTGTTGTTCTCCATTTTGCTGTATTACTCTTGGTTTCCTCCTTCTCATATTCTTACCAGCTTATCTTTGCACCAGAAAATGATAGCAAAGGGCCATTCACAAATCACTCAGCACTACTGTGTGGTTAGAAGAGTTCTAAGAACAATCCTTCTTGCTACATCATAGTGATTCCAGTCAGACGTTGACGCTCAAGGTTTGATTCCTAGTTTTACATATATTCAGTCAGCTGAGTTTAAATGACACGATCACAAGTGGTACACTTTCAGAAATCTCACACAACTGCACGGAGAAGAAAAAAAGGCACTGAGGGGCTGGAGCGGGTCCAGAGAAGGGCAACGGGGCTGGTGAGGGGCTGGAGCACAAGCCTGGCGAGGAGCAGCTGGGGGAGCTGGGGGTGTTCAGCCTGAGGAAGAGGAGGCTGAGGGGAGACCTTCTGGCTCTCTACAACCCCCTGAAAGGAGGGTGTAACCGGGGGGCTTGGTGTCTTCTCCCAAGGAACAGGTGGTGGGGCAAGAGGAAATGGCCTCAGTTTGCACCGGGGAAGGTTCAGATTGGATATTAAGAGACATTTTTATACAGAAAGGGTTCTTAAGCCATGGAATGGGCTGCCCAGGGAAGGGGTTGAGGCACCATCCCTGGAGGAAGTCAAAAGATCAGCTGCCATAGTGCTTAGAGACATGGTTTAGTGATGGTTTTTATCAGAGTTAGGTTGATGGTTGGGCTCGATGATCTCAAAGGTCCCTTCCAAACTCAGACAATTCTATGATTCTATGACTTGGGCTTTTTCATTTAAGAGGAGTCCTACAGGTGTATTAGGTCCATTTCCAATCAAAGTACACATGTGGCTGAACACCTATTTTCTCCCATTTTTCTCACTGCCTCCAAACCTACATAGACTTTATTTTTCTTAACCCTAAATACACTGCACACCTCCGAGCTGGCTGGCTTTGCCACAACCACTTCATCCATTTTGAACTGCTGCAAACATAAATGACAAATGTTGTATTAGAAGAAATGAGTCACCTCTGTGTTAATAACAAAGAAAACATTTCATGGAGCGGACTCAAAGCTTGAACAACACATAGATCATCTTCTTTTTTTAATATGCTAAGAAATGTCTTGTCGTTCTGGATTTTTCAGTAAAAGATCAGCAGAGCTTACAGAATAATCACCTGAGACTGCAGAACAGTCTTCTAAAAAAAAGCTGCTAAAATCTGCTCTAAATCAGTGATGTCTCCTTTAAGGAAGTAGGGGAGAGCAATAAGGGAGAAAATCCAAAGCTATCTCAAACTAAAGCTCACATTTTTGAAGTTCTCTGCTTTTAGCAAGTTCTGCTCTATTTTCCAGAGTCAGGAAGGTCTCGGGTAGACCTGAGGAACCCAACCACGCCAGCAATTAGTTCCTCCAGACAGTATGTCTGTTGTAATGGAGTTCACTTCACATGGGGAATCACTTTGCTTTGATGGTGTTTTTTTCCTCCCTTCCCTCCTATTATTTCTCTGCCTTGCCTCTCGGCAGCTCACCTGTCCTGGCATCTGACCTCCACTTGCTCCGTGGAGTGACTGTTTCAGGCTCTCTTAGGGAATTAAAATCTCTGCCCATCTGTTCCTCCAAGAATCTTAATACACCCTCAAGTTCATTGCAAAACACAGGTCTCCCAAATGCAAAGGGAGCACGGCTTCCCTTGGCCTGTTTAACACAAGTTTGATTAAGAACGTGGCTCCGTTTCCAACCTGCACCTGAAGGGAGGCATCAGTTTCCAGCAGATGCTGCCTCAGCCTATGGTCTCAGCTGCTCATTTCAAACTCATCTCGGAACTTTGAGCAAAAACCTGCCTGCCCTAGAAACAAAAACGAGCACAAAAAGCCACTTCACGGTCTTTTATTTACTTTGAAGCCAAATGTTTTGATAGTCTGCCCAATTGCTCTGGGATTTTGGAAGAAAATGTTGAGATTAACTAAACAGGAAATCCCACTAACACCACTCCCCCGCTGAAGGGCGGCCGCAGTCAATGGAACTGTTTGCTGGAGTATCAGTGTAGCCAGAGCCATGGCAAAGTGAAGATGCTGCCAAGTACTTGTTTTCCATTGTATAAAATGTCACCGGGGCACTGGAGTGCTGTTTCCCATTGTCTGTCACCCACAGCCTCCAGCAGATCCTACATGCTGCTAAACCTCAGCCACTTGTCATTGTATCTTGATTTGATTAAGCCTATTTTGGCTTTTCTTTTTGAGAACCACGTTAATTTCTACATTTCTTTCCTCAAATATCACTCTTTTAAAATTAGTTCACGGAACACGTTTGTCTGCTTGTAAAAACAAAACCTCCAACCACCCCAGTTGTCCTAATCTGCTTTCTTTTCTAAGTGATCAGCATTCAGAGACGAAGTAGGGAAATGCCCCAAATTAGATGACTACATATATATACACACATAAGCAACCTGACTAAATACAATCAGATCTATGTGATGATACATCATACTATGCTTTTACAAGATAATGAGTAAAGCTGCAAAAATAGCTCACCCCAGAAGAGGAGGGCAGCAAAGCAAAAGACCAAGGAGCTTCTCTTCCCCCTGCGATACACCTATTCACTGACTTGGTGAAGAGGGAAGCACCCACCTTTCACACCGCCCCAGAAGGTTCAGGAGCGCATCCTCGCTCTCCTAAATTGCGACCACTCATTAAAATATACGGTGCTTGATCTCTGCTAGGAGAAAACCTGGCCCTGTGATTTTTCAGGTCTACAAGCTCCTGGAGACCTAAGCTGGAGGCACATTTGCTCCTCTGGTTTGTTTGCACGGCCAATACCTCACCCCTCACTGAAGCAGCAGAGGATGTGATCACAAAGCTTAATAACCCTCCTCACTAATGCAAATGAAGCCAACAGAAATACTTTTTGTTAAAAGGGTTTTCTGCAGTGGGGATTTTAATGACAGCACCATGTTCATTACGGATTCTTTTTAATCACCTTTTTTTTTTTTTTATTATTTAACATTATATGCCAGTGAAATTTAAAAGCATGGACTGTACTGCAATCCAAGGCGTGTTATGATTCTGGCACTTCACAGACACTCCTCCTGCAGCACATCCAGCCAAGTTACTTCCCAGTACTGCACTGGTTTACTGTTCATGCCTGTCCTGTGAAACACATACTCCACTGTTGTGTTCTGTTCAGGGATTTCTTTGGGCTGCTGCTGCTTCAGAAGCCATAAGCTCATTTTCTAATTGCCAGGAAGCAGATTTCTCCATCTAACTGTAGCCATCTAATGGTCTTTAGTGTAGATCATCTTGAGGTTCCTTCTCTAATCAATGGAAAGAGAAAGGAGGAGTGAATCACCATTGAGAATGAGGTACATATCTTAATGGTGGAGGAAGAATCCCCATCACTGCCCCAGGGGAGCGCTGGAGGCAGGCAACACACATCCTTCATCCCCCTGGCAGAAAAGAGCGGCTTTGGCCCAGGTTTCCAGTTTAATGCTGGGACTGGGCCAACACCATCACTGCAGTGGGAATGCCCCGTTAGAGAAGCCCAGCAAGATCAAAACATTTGGAACAGGGAGTAGCGTTCGTGGGACAGGGAGCAGACAGACAAAGGGAAGGCTACGGTCAATGGGAGTCCTCTGAAATCCCAGTAACCAACCCAGCACAGCCTGGAACCCAACCAGCCACCTCTTCTGAAGACTCACCAGGCACATGTATGAAACTGCAATCCTTTAAGATGAAGGACAAACTCACGTACCTGGGCATCATCTTAGGGGCAATAAAATTAAACCTTGCTTCTACTGCTGAGAGGCCTGGAACCAGATCTGAGAGCAAACTTTCAATATGTAACATTAAAGCAAAGTCCTCCTATGTGAATTCTTCAAAATGCTGTGGAGTTAACAATGCTCTGCTCATTTGACTCTCGCCGAAGAGCAGTGGATCAATTTTCCCTCTTGTCTACACGCACGGAGTCTATTACAATCACACCAAGGGGTTTCTGTTGACCCCAAGAGATGTCGTTTGCCTCATTAACACAGGCAGCTAAAACCCAGCAAAGACGATATTTTTTTGGGTGTACTCATTTAGATTTCAGTCAGCAACAGGAACTAATGCTCGCGAAAACTATTTTTCCATCCTGTCCGTGTGTTCATCAGTCCCACGGTCACTTAAGACCTGAGCAGCCGGGTTGCTGGTGCCACCGAGCCACCGTTGAGCCATGCCGACCGCATTCTGAACCAGGCAACTCCGGTTCTGTCACCACAAACGAAACACACGTGGCTTCCAGGTAAATCAGTCACCTGAGAATCACCTCCTTTAAGGCCCCGTTTCTGGCAGCAGCAGCAGCGAGCGGCACGTCCACAGGGGCCGACTGCACATCAGTCCCCTCGCAGGTAACTGCTGTGGACAAGAGGATTTCTGATCCTAATCCTTGAGCGCCATGACGAAGAGAGACAATTTGGAGAGATTATGAAAAACATTGGCCAAGCAGACACAGAATCTCATACACACTATTGAATTTCAACTACTTTTGACCATGTAACGTGGCCTACAGAGTTCACACTTATTACGGGCTCCTGACGCTCTGAAGCAATGCATAATGCCACCTCCACATTTTGACCATTTCTCCAAAGAAGGAGGCTGACACTTGATTTGTAGCTCGTTTTCAGAAAATTGAAACACTGCTCTAACTTGCAATGAGGTCATTAGAGGGGGGAAGAATCAGAATTCTTGGGCAGGAGATTGAGTTTGATGCTTGTGCGGTCCTGAAGCAGGATCTGCCACGGACACAAGGCTGAAAAAACCTTTCCACAAACAAGACCAGTTCATTGTACATAAAACACAAACAGTGACAGAAAAGGGAACACTTTTTTATAAACAAAAGCATTCCCCAAGATGAAAAAAAAATTCAGAATTTAACTGCAGGAGGATTTAATAAGAAACAGCCTGTTCCAGTCTCTTCTTCATTTAATTTAAAATAAACATAAGCCAGATCTCTCCTATACAACCCCACCATCCCCTCTGAAGAAAGGAATTCAGAGGTCACCCTGGAAAGTTTGGTTGTTGGAAAACTAAGGAAGAGGCTCTTGTCTATCAGTGATCCCTGAGGAGCGCCTGGGCTGTTTTACCCCCCCACAAACTGGGGGAAACCAGCACCTTGGCTCCTCCAGGACCCTTCAATCCACTCAACCCCCAGCACCCATTACGGACTCAGCACCTCCTGGGAGGCCACCAGCAGAACCACCACCACCTGCAGCACAGCACAGCACTGGGGTTTGCTCTCTGGCCAAGGCAGCTTCTACCCATTCATTCCAGTGATGACGAGGATCTTGAAGCAAGTGGGAGGGCATCGAGACAACCTCCCAACTATTTGTCTAAAACTTATACTTCAGGGCAAATTCTGTGGAACACCCCACTACCACTGTATATTCTCACTGTACAAGCCATACAGAGTTCAGCCAAAAGCGCACATGCATTTCTGATTGCACCAAAACTCCAAAATAATTAAAAACTGCAATATAAACCCCATCAGCATCCCCCCATTTCACCTACCTCCATCAGTTAGCCAACCAAATTCTCCTATTTTGAGCTATCTAGTAACCAGAGTAAATTGCAGCATGGTATGAAAAACCACAAGGGTTCTTAAAAAGACCAGAGGGGAAGGAGGAAGGGAAGGAGGAAGGGAAGGANGCGTCCACCCCGCGCTCTCCCTGTTGCACACTGGAAAGCTCAGCTCTGCTGCGGCACCGTGCTCCCAGCACTGACCGCTCTGGAAGGACTGCAAGGAAACCTGGCAAGAAAACTCCTTCTCTAACAACAAACCAGGCCTGCAATAAAAGCCATCTGCAAAAGTGCCAATTATCCTTCTCCTCAGATGATTATGTTCCATCCAGTTTTGCTGACAAGCAAGTTATGCCACATTTTAATAGGCAATAAAATGTATTATTAAATAATTAGTAGCTAAGAAACAGAAATTAGAGGGCACTTCCTTTCACATACATCCCCCAGTACTTCAAACTATTGATTTAAAGGCAACTCGATCCTCTAAAGAGGACAAAATGGAACCTGATACAGCAGTTTACCAGGAGACAATTACAAGGCTAATGATTGTTCACAGAGAAATGAAGCAGGAAGAAATTCTAGAGAATTCTACCCTGCTCTGTTTTGTCTGATCTGTCTCTAAATCCCCCAAAGAGCTAAAATTTCTCCAAATCTGTTCCTTGCTCTGAGCCCATTAATTACAGTGTTAAAGGTAAAGAAGTATTGATGTCTTTCCTCTACTCCCTCCGTTCCCCCCCAGGTGATGTCTGGTGCTTGTTCTGCCTTTAAGGTAGGGTTGCACTAACTGAAAAAAGCCCCACTAAGACCAATTAAGGCCTTTACTAAGAGGCTGAAAAGAAGACAAATGGAGGCAGAAAGCCCGATTACAAGGAACCTTTGTACAGATGTAAAGCAATTAGAATAGTCTCAGGGGCTGGGCAGTGCCGTACCTACTAGGAAAGGATTTTACAGCTCGTCTGAACTTGGAACAATCCGTCTACTCTCTCTTTTCGATGGAGTGTAAAAGTGAACCCTGTATTAGTGTCATGTGTCGGGTGATAGCCTGGTATTGGTTTCCCTGAGCATGTTAAATCTGTAATGCTGGTCTCAAGATCCCTCATGGATGACAATGGTGTTACTCAGTCGGCTCGGACTTACAAGGAAAGAAGATATGCCTGATGTTAAGCTGTGATAAAAAACAGAACCGGCTCTTTCAAGCTTCTTTTATTTGCCTAATTGTAATCCCTAGAATGTCTCAAATTTACTGCATTGTGCTGCATAATCTGGCACAGAATGTGTAAGAAGTGGAAATGTTTGTACTGCAGTTTTAATAATAAAAATAAATTCTGCAGTGACTCAATTTTGAGGCAGCTTCTAATCTCAGGTCACTTTTATTTTTGAAAGAATAAAAATGAAAGCCAAAAATACCCCTCTAAGAGATGAAAACTGATCAATCAGATGGTGCCTGAGAAGGTCTCCAGCACCACACATAACCCCAGATGCCCCACACTCCGACAGATGCAGAACCCCCCTTCAGCCCACTTTTCCCATCCCCAGCCCTACATACGATCCCACAAGCCCCTATCCCCAAAAGTGAGCACAAGCCCACCAACAGGTGACATCGCCCTCAGCCCCTTCCCAGTTCATTGGTGGTCTGGCTGCTTGATTCTGGTACCAAACACCCCACTGTGATGCTGGCTCAGACTGCAGGAGCCACCCCTACCTACACTTGGCGTTTGGAGGGGAGTAAGTGCATGGCTGAGATGTCTTGGCTCCTCTGGGGAAGCAGGACACTGAGAAAAAGCCAACACAAATGCCTTGAACACTTGGCAGAGGTTTATGTGACTGTACCTGCCCTGGGCAGCTTTAGCCTTTGGCAATGGTAGGACTTCATGCAGTCCATAAATTTGCAACCAAGTGTATTTTTTTTTCACACACTGACTTCTGAGGAGAAAAATCTCGTCTAATATTCAGGCATCCCAACACCATCACTTTGTATTTCCATGGACAATATACCCAAGGGAGCAGAGTCACTCTCGCTCAGCAGAAGGAAAACCAGAGGTTCACAGATAAAGTTCTTCTAGGTCAGGTCTCTGCATGAAATTAGGCTTTAGGTAATTGACCCACATGAAACAGAAATTTGAGGGTACCGGTTCATGTAGGATTTGTTATGATTATATTACTACCACTCAAGGGGTTTGCTTTTTCAGGTGGGTACAGAAAGGACACAGAGAAGTTTTAAAGAACAAGGACACAAGTTGCAGCCAACCTGCTCACTGTCAGGTTTATACCATCTGACGACGACTGAACCTTCTGAGGAAGCCTCTGGTAAGAAAAGACCTGTTGTAATGGTTTCAACAAAAATAAATGATGTAACATGATGTATTTAAGCCTTTTTCCCTCCCCTTATCCATACTTTGAGGAGTTAGAGACAGACCCTTTGAAGAACAGAAGCCTAACTTCTGACAAAAGAGTCAATATTTCTTAAATGAGGAGATGTTTTTCCAAAGTGCAAAGGACTCAGCAGTCCCTGCTGTACCAGGGCTTGATCTGTGAAACAACCTCAGCCACGGTCCTGCCAAACTCTTTCAAAAATCAAGTCTTTGCTAAGGTGCCCTGTTAGACCTGAGCTCATCCAAAAATCTGCTTTTTCCAAAAAATGCGGTTCAGATTAAAAAAAAGTGCAGTGAAGTAGCACTACGATCCTTCACACTTGAAATTCAGGTTTAACGATGTCTGGGTTTTAAATAAAATAAATCTGGACATTTATCAGAATGTCCTTCGCATTACAACCACAGATCTAAGGGGTTTGGTTGTTGGAAAAACCAAGAGTCCGCAGAGCTGTCACGAGCTGGGTTTAAAAGTCCCTGCTCTGGAAGTATCCTCAGACGGCCACTGCTCCCAACCAGCCTCTAATTGTCACCGACATAAAACATTCAGACACACACCGATTCTTTCAAAACAGGACGCCAAAAAAGCAGTGCACCAGGACCTGATCTGCAGTAAGGAGGTCAGCAGCATCCCTCTGTGCCATGCATTATTTAAGCAGGTATTACCCACAGGGGGACCTTTGCACTGAACGGCAAAGCCGAGAGGGCAATGCGGGAGCTCGAGGCGAACGGGGCTGAGCCCACCTCCAGTCACTGCAGCGGGTGTCTCACACCCCAGTTAGATGAGGTTCTCCAAAGAAGCAGCGCCCCGCAGCCCTTAGTCTTTAGGGTAACTCCTCATGCGTTCATGTCTTTGGAACTCCTATTTCTAAACACAGATGGAAAGATCACACAGAGAAATATAAGTTTCTATGAAGCTATTAGAACACATCAGGTACCTGCTTCATCGCTCCGTCAAGATACAACTCTCCGTAGCTGCGGACCCTTCTGTAGTCGTGTCACTGCCAGACAGGCTGTAGCCAGAGACACGCGGTATTTGTCCCCTCGTGCTCTCGGCAATAACGATTTTCCATTCTGTGTGTTTTCTCCCTCTCCGCTGCCGCACACCGCGGCACAGCTTGCCTCGGGTGAAGCTGAGGGCTAAAACGCTCTCACTCCTGATACGTCTGTGATCTGGTATCTGTATCTCACCCAGCTGAAACCACTCACTCAAGTACCCGATCGGCGTCGCTACGATGCTTTCTTGCAATATTGGAAAAAGGTTTTGAGTGCTTTTGCACGCCGCCGCAATTTGACTGAATGAATCAAAATTGCTGATGTTTCTCCAAGCCTGCTCTTGAAGGAGGCATTCACCCATCCATTTATTTCCATGGTGCCCTGCCAAAGCATCACAAAAAAAGCGCACTCCAAATTTTGCTCTATTGATATATAAATACACTCACTTCAGCTAAAGAGCCATCAAGTCACTCCGGTGCTTGGTAACTTGATTAAATCTATATTAAGGTAGCAAGTCTTACTGCACGGCCTTTAACACCGAGTCAGGAAATAATTAAGTTTTAAAGCTAGCTGGTGAAAGATAATGCCAAGTCTGGTTTGCTGCTGCAGTGCTGATAAAGGAAGGGGTATACAATTGAACATTAATTAGGTACAAGCAAACATCTTTGCTAATAGCTCATGTTCTCATTCCCAAAATGTCAACAAGAGATATTAGTGCCAGATGCCGGTAGAACATCTCCCGTGACTGGGGCTGGGCCATGGGAATAGACTCCTGCATTTGGAGAAAACGCCAGCGCCGTCGGGGGGGATCCGGCGTGATGCCATGAGAAGAGCAAACTTCCTCAGAAGGGATTGCCCAATCAAGCCCCTCTGTTATTAATGATGATTCATGTGTCACATCGAGAGGCCCTGGGAAGCAAACTGGAAACAGCGAACGGGCATAACCTGTGAACCAGAGACAACGCCGGTACCGAGAGGCTGACGGAGAAACTTCTCGAGCATCTCCCACTCAAATTGCTTCAAAAATGTTACTCAACCCACTGCCTCAGTTGCAAAACTTTTGGTTAAAAAGGCTTCTTGCATCACAGAAATCATCACGGTCAGGTCAGTGAAGGCAGGAAAACCCAGAGAAAAGCAGGATACAGGATTTGACCATGTTACTGTGTGTCAAACAGCTCCCACCACAGGGCTTCCACCTTCACGAGGGTGAAATACAGAAAGTGGAAAACCAAAAAAAACAGAAGCTGCTTTTGAACAAATTCTAAATCTTACAACCATTGAAAGGTCAAGAAGTAGCATTATCCAAACTAACTTTGAGCAAATAGCAGAATTCAACAGCAGATAGGTTTCTTTCCTGGAACCACCAGAAGCGGACTCCTTATGCCTCATCCAAAACCCCGGCAAACCAGGAGGAGAGTGGCCTTGGCACAGCCAGTGGCACAGGCCGGTGCCAGCCTGCAGGGTACAGTGCCACCAAGCCTTCGTGTGGCACCCAGGCTCTCCTCGGGAATCCCCTTCCAACCAACCCCCCCCGCCCCCAGCAACCCAGCTGCCTGGCACGGATTTGATAGGAACACAGCTCTATCTGCATAGAAAAGCTCTGAAAAACTTGTAAATAATGCATCTCTATAATGACATTTGAACTCCAGTTTAATCACATCAAGTAATATCCTTTCCAATATCACTTATCCTGTAACTGCAATTTCCAAATCTCTCAAATCCTGGCTTTCCTTTTAATCTCACATGAAAATTGTATTACACTAATACTGTTTACATCTCATTTCCTCTTTTCCATATAAAAATATCACTAACTCCATTCCAGTTCTCTCCCTTTGCTCTTCTGCCGTGCCCCAAGTCCCAGGGGGTTCCATGCCTCAGTCTCTGTACCGTTGCCTGCTTCCAGAGCAGCCCCAGCCCCTCGGCCAACGCGCCCTGGGCTGTGCTCTCCTCCCACAGCCAGAGCCCACCACTTCCAAGCCCCCAGCCAGGTGCTCAGAGACGGCCAGTCCTACACTAGGTTGGAGCAATTTTACACCATTCCTTGGCTTTAACAGGAATGGACTAAACCCAAACTCTGCATTCCAAAAGCTGTAAAACACAGCAATTGTCATCAATCCTACCCATCTTTTTCCCTGGCTCCAGAATGTCAGCCCCTAGGCCTTCTTTTGTTTCTTTAAAAGTACAATTTCAATAAATTTTGTGGGGCTGGATGTCTGCTTCCAAAGGACGGCCCTAAATCCCCTGCCCTGAAACCATCAAAAGATCTAGAAAGCCAGATGGCTTCGGGACAAGAAGTATTTAGTTCTTCTGATGCCAGCGATACCCAGGGAGGAACTCACTGAGGACTGAACTCAGAAACAAGGCAGGATTTTCAGTTTCCTAAAAAAGGGTTCGGAGCTGCCATGTGTTGTGTACCTAACCCGCTCCTCCAGCTGAAAAGCAGATCCCAGCCATGCACCCCGAGGCCACGGAGGAGCGAGAGGCTTTCACTGCATCTCTTCTCCCTCCGCTACCTGCGTTCAGTGGCTGCCGGGGAGAAAAGGCTCAGGGCTGGATCCCCCTCCCAGGGCTGGGGGGAGACATCCCAGTCACACCAGTAACACCGCTCTTGTCACTCCAAAAACAAACCCCTCGAGCTCATTAGCAGCCAAATGCAATAGCGGGCTGTGATATTTTCAGTAAACCCACCGGCAAAAGCAAATTCCCACAGACAGGGTTTGAATAAAGAATTTTTAAAAGGAGGTATCTTTAATCACTGTATTTACCTTCTGATTTTCCAGATGGAGACTTTCAAGTACTTAAGAAATGAGGGCTCTTAAACCACAAAGTCCTGTCAGGGAAAGAGCTCAGCTGAAGCGCTGAAGTACTGAGCCCTGCTCACCCACACTGGCCACCTACAAGTCCCCTTCTTGGCAAAAACAATAGCTTCACTGTGGAGAATCAAGTGGTGGGGCCAATATGACACTGGTTAAGACTTAACTGTAATTAGAATCATAAAATCATAGAATCATAGAATGTTTAGAGTTGGAGGGGACCTTGAAGACCATCAAGTTCCAACCCCCTGCCCTGTGCAGGGACACCTCCCACCACACCAGGTTGCTCCAAGCCCCATCCAGCCTGGCCTTGAACCCCTCCAGGGATGGGGCAGCCACAGCTTCTCTGGGCAACCTGTTCCAGTGCCTTACCACCCTCAAAGCAAAGTTTTTCCTAATATAGAATCATAGAATGGTTAGAATTGGAAGGGACTTTGAAGATCATCGTGTTCCAACCCCCCTGCCCTGGGCAGGGACACCTCCCACTAGACCAGGTTGCTCAAAGCCCCATCAAGCCTGGCCTTAAATACTTCCAGGGATGGGGCATCATCTAAATCTCCCCTCTTCCAGTTTAAAACCCTTCCCCCTTGTCCTGTCCCTCCCCTCCCTGACCAAGAGTCCCTCTCCAGCTCTCCTGGAGCTCCCTTCAGATCCTGGAAGGCTGCTCCAAGGTCTCCCCGGAGCCTTCTCTTCTCCAGGCTGAACAGCCCCAGCTCCCTCAGCCTGTCCTTATACAAGAGGTGCTCCAGCCTCTAATCATCTTCGTGGCTCTCCGCTGGACCTGATCCACTGGAATTACACTGGACCCATAATTACTGCCATGAGGGTCTTACCTACATACACCCCTGCACGTCAGGAAGAAGTAACCCCAGAGACACGCAGCAGCTCCCAGTTAAAACACAACTGGGTTCCTTGGCGCTCCTTGACCTGCCCTTCGCTTTTTTCCCTTCTGCCTTTGAGCATGAAACCGCCTTCGTGCTCCGTGTCACAGTGGCTCCAGGAAGAGGATGATGCACTTTGCAATGCCATGGAGCAGATTCCTCATCTTCCCTAACCTTCCAAACACTTTCAAATTGTAAAATGCAATTATTGTTACTGGTAAAGACCAATCACTGCAAACACATTAGATGAAAATGGGGCCAACCAAGCTCCTGCCCGTCCTTCACAACAATATTTCTGAAAAAAAAAAAAAAGTTCTTAGCAATCTATAATCAAAATTATTTTTTTTAAAACAAGACTCAGTCTTGTTTTACCTGGCTTGGGACTGTGTAAACAACACAAGGTCAATTCTGACGGTTCGGGCCGCACAGCAGGATGAGCTACACAACAAGCACATGACATTCTATTTTCCACCCCCATTCCTGTGTCATTTCTGACAAGATATCCCTGCAGGGAAACATAGAGCTTGGGAAGGCTGGTATTTGAAGTTCAATATTCAAACCCTCAACTTCCCACGGGAGTCCAAAGTCTGATGGATGATTTTGGCCTTGCTGCCTACGTCCCATTCACTCGCACCATGAGGACTGCACGCGTCCGTGGGAGCATTTCCCCCGTGGGTCTGGGAAATGGGAGACGAGGCCCGAGTCCCCTCACTCCCATCCCCTGGAAGGCAGAGAGGTCGCTGTTTCTTTAAGGAATCGCTCAGCAGAAACACACAAAATCCTTGGAATCAGTCTGAGGAGAGGCCAAGGACATTCCTTCCCAAGCATTAGATTTGGTTTCACATGAGATGATTAGACTCATCCATGCTAATTACACTAGAAAGAACTAATTAGAAAAATCTACCATTCAGCTAATGAGGGCTGGGCCTTAACTATCTCAGTGCTTAATTTTTCAGGTTGTAAAATATGACTTTACCCTCCTTCCCCCCTCTCTCTGCGTGCCACCGCCATGTTAATTCTTGTAATAGAATTGATCATTAAATATCTGCTAAAGAAATATTTGTTAATACCTGCAAGGGCCACAGTTTTAAAGCAGCTGCACACTGACGGCTTCTCTTTGTAATTAAAGCATCGACAGGACGGGCTAAAGTCCCTGCTGGATGAGGGGAGGCAGCCAAAGGACCTACCTGCAGCCTCCAATTCTGCCCACTTAATCTGAGTCAGTGGAAAGGGGTAATACAAAACTGCTAAGGAATTCTACACGGTGCTTCGGCACAGCCTTTTCAATAGATACACTTTTTTCCTCCCCCCCTGGGAATAATGCAGGATAAGGGATTTCACATGTAATATTATCGATGTGGGAGGAGAGTTTATTAAAAAGCAATGATACCACCTGATAAAGACTAACATCTCTGCCAAGGGTTATAGTATTTAGCAGGAAGCTGACAGAATGAGCGTAATGAAAAGCTAATAAATCAGAGTCCTTCATTATACAATAAACTCATTAAGTTACTCCTTGAAAATGGCAAGCCAGGCATAGCACAATATTGTTAGAATAGTAATGTTAAAAGCTTTCCTAGAAAAGAGAAATTCAAAGCCAGCCTTTGAGTTTTGCTGTATTTACATCCTTAGTGTCCATTTGGAAGTTTAATGAAAGATATTGGGAACTCTCCGTGTGCTGCGGCATCCATTCGGCACATAAACTGTGCTTTTCAAAAGAGGGTTTTCAGACCGCCTGGCAGGGGACCAAACCCTGTGCTCTGGAAGATGATGTGTGAAATTAGTGCAAATTGAAATGCCAGAACTTCCATTTTTTTTGCAAAAACCTTTGAAAAATCAGATGTGTTTCTATATCGGATTTTTATTTTATTCCTTCCCCCATACCCGTTTTCCCCTGAAGCCACTAAACTAAATCTATTTAAACGTATGACCAGCAAGATTCTGATTTTTAATAGGCTTAAGAAGACCCATCTTGAAATCCTAACTGTGCGACACCGAGGAGTGGAATGAGAAATCCCAACCATGGCAGGGCTCTGATTTACTTGACTTTTATGATGGAGGCTACAGAGGAACATCCCACTCTTACTTCAGCCACCCTCATGGAAATCAGGAAAAAAGAATCAGAAAATAAGTAGAATTCAGCTAATATTTCTACATCCTCCACAGTAGGGCCAATGCTTTTTCTTTAAAATGTCAAGCTTTATCATCTTGATCTTTTAAAATATGGCTCAAAAGGCGTATTTACAAATTTTTTATCAGCTACTACTCTATAAAATTAAAAATATTATGATCATAAATATATACAAATGCACAAACAGAGAAACACAGCAAATGTTCCCCTTCATTAAGCGGCTTCATTAAAACTTACATCCTTCTAGCTCTAAACAAGAAAATCAGGGCTTTGGGATTGAAGCGGAGAGCAGAGCAGGACAGCGGCGTTACACGGACAGACGGACTCCAAGGAGAGGCTTCCATTCGGAGCCTTCCTTGTTGGCAGCCTGAAATCCATCTACGAGTAAAAACAGTGACCCGGACCCACTGGAAATGCCCAGAAACGACCCCATTTTCCTTCGCAGGAGTGAAAAGCGGGAGTTACTTTTTTTGAAATGAATGAAGCCAGAATGATGCAAGAAACCTCAGTCCTGGTGAGGGCTGAGCACGCCCGAGTTCAGGTCGCAGGGAAGGAAACACTGGTCGAAGGGTAGTTTAATAAGGAAAATTAGTTACAGCTGGGGATTTCCACCTGCCTTCGGCACAAAAGCCATTCTGTAGGTAGAACCACTCTGGTCGCATCTTTGGATAGGCAACCTGTTTACTTCACCCACTGTATAGGTGAAGAGCATCTCTTTAGGAGCATGTATGGCTCTCTTGTAGCATTTGTCACCCCTGCCAATACTCACTACAGTCGTTCTTTGTCAGCAAGGAACTAAATAGTTAGAAATGCCTACATCTGCCCAGCCCCCAAAGACTGCTGTCCTTAACAGTCTACATTCAAATCACCTGGAGATCAATTTTCTCCCCTACCAATGCCAACGTTATGACATGTCACGTTTGCGAATGGCACCTGAGCTGGCAATAAAGCATCCCAAAGGCGTCTGGGGGCTGAGCTCCCTCGTGTGTGAACATGGCTGTGGGCAGGGGTTCTGACACACGGAGGTGACAGTCCCTCACAGATGCCACCACGGGCTCCACTGGCACAGCCTGGGCCCGAAGCCAGCGCGTCTGGTACTGGTAGATCAGAAAGGTATTTGTTCTGCTTTGTACAATTTATCTGGGCAATAGGTACTGGGATCGCCTTTTAAAGTTCACTATAGACCACGGATCACAGGAAGAAACGTGCAGTAAAAAGAAAAGCTTCCTTTTGTGGAGAAGTTCTCAATCCACCCGCCCACCTCCACGTCAGCATCGCCTGTGTCTGCCCGGGCTCGGCCGAGGAAGGATCGCTGCAGCGCCGCTTGCTCCCAGGGCGCTGACACAGCATTGATGTTACATCTGTCTAAAGACAATTTATATGCAAGATAGAAACAAGCATTTGACAGATCTGCCTGGAAATTGCCATTTTAAGAACAACAACCCTCCTATCTCCCCCCCCAAAAAAACCAAGAGGACTTGGGGGCAGGCTGTCTGCAAACCGCTCTCTGCGCAGTGAGCATCACCTCCAGAGCAAGGAACTGGCGTCTTTAAAGGAAAGAAGTGGGGCATTAAGACCTTAGCAACTCACAGGATTTCATACTTGTTTTTAAGACTTGTACTAATAAAAAAGCTTACATATTTCACCAAACAGCCCCAAACAGGCAACCTTTATTATCTGTTATGTCAGCTGCGCCTAAAAAAAACCCAAGTGAAACACTGTGTACCCTTTAATAGTTAATCCTCTAACATGTAATTAGGCATTCACATGACAATCAGAACAGGACTATATTTCATGTTTGCCTTCCCTTTCAAAGCCTCTACTAGAGGGGCACTTACTCTGTCAAATCTGCTATAGTAATCAAAACATTGAAATTACTTCTTTCCACACTAAATATACTGGAACTGGTTGTTTGATTAAATGTAGAGCAGAGAGTGCAATTTGCTAAATTACAAGTATTCTGAACATGTAAATATAGTTTAATTACTGCAATTAAAGAAGATTACTGGAGATTGGCAGATGGGAATGTAATGCTGTTTTAATTAGAGTTTTTAATGCACTGTAACATAAGCATAATATTAACCCTTTATCCTGGAAAGGGCTGGCTAGTCTCTGAAAAAATACTCTTTGAAAAACGTACTAGAGCTGGTGTTTTACACCACGGCTTCGAGTCAACTCCCTGCAAAGCGGCAGGATGATTTGGGAGAGTTTCAGATGTTATTTGTAGTACACACGGCGCAGAATAGATACATTCTGGAGCGCAGGCAGGAAAACCCAGGCGAGGTGGGCACAGTGTTTGTGCCCGAGATGAAAGAACGTCTGAAAATACAGCGTTTGAGTAGATGGATTGTATTTCATAAAGAGTGCAATCACAGCTACATCACTGGAGATTTAAGATTCTTTCATGAAAGTTAAAGTACCTCGCTCCCAAAGATTTACAAAACATGAAAAGAGAAAATGTTTCAAAATGCATTAGTACAATTTTGAAAAACTGCTGCACAGAGACACAGAACAATATTGCCCGGGGCCTGGGTTATTACTACTCAGCCTCCAGAACAGTATTTGTTTCATAAAGTAATATTCCAGAATGTACTAAGCAATTTTTGTCATCTTGAAAGCTATCACTTGCAACATTTTATCCATTTAAGTCAATAGCCCATTAGAAATTCTAATTGAAAGTTCAATACTCTGCTTGGAATCTTACAATAGAGGTTGCCTTTGGAAAGCCATTTAAAGTCTTAATCTCTTTATCATTTGGTATTTTGAAGCCCAACTTTGTTCTTGTTAGGCAGATCAATGGCATTAATTTACAAAATGGGGGAAAATGTCACCCTTCATCCTTTAAATCTCAGCGCGGCGAAGAGCAGCGTAAGCGAATCCGACCGTTGCTCTCCCATATTAGCAGAAAACGGTGCCATGGGAGGTTTGACCTACAAATTTTAATTACTGCATGAAAAATTCAGTTCCTGGAGATGAATAGAGACTTGAAGAAAAGCAGAAGTCCACCTTCTGAGTGACTGCGGAGCTTAACTCTTCAAAGGCTGCATTGGTGAATGGAGCAGCATGTGCTGCCTTCAATAGGCAACGGCCGCAAGGTGCGAGATCAAATTGCACAACCGACAGAAGAAAGGAAAGGGATTTTACCTACAAAGTCGCGTTATGGGTGTCCAAAATAGATGGACACTGATCCCATCCTCTCTGGAAGGAAATGAGGTGAGAATTTGTCTTGAAATGTTTCTGATTTGAAGATAACGGCCAGCGGGTTCGGCAGTGGGGAAGCCTTGGCCTGGCAGAAACCAATGAGAGATTTGCCATTTTATCAGCAAAAGGAGGGCTTCACCCGCGGCCTCTGCCTCCAACCCACCCAAAAGGGTCTGCAGCAAGGCCAACTGCTCTGAACCAGTGTTTCCAATCCAAATCAGTGCAGGGAGGACAAAAACCCTAGAAGCGATCAATGGAGCACCGCCAACAAACGGCTCAACTTAATGTAAGCAAGAAGCAGGCGCTTCCCAAGGCAATTTTGAAAAAGTCTTATGTCACACACACTGAAATATTCCACAATTTACTCCTTGTAATGCAGGTACAACAGAACAACTGTGGTGCTCTGCAGGTGATTAGAGTTGGAGGAGACCTCAAAGATCATCCAGTGCCACCCCCTGCCCTGGGCAGGGACACCTCCCACCACACCAGGTTGCTCCAAGCCCCATCCAGCCTGGCCTTGAACCCCTCCAGGGATGGGGCAGCCACAGCCTCTCTGGGCAACCTGGGCCAGTCCTTATCACACTCACACCAAAGAAGTTCTTCCTAAGATCCAATCTAAATCTCCCCTCTTCCAGTTTAAAACCCTTCCCCCTTGTCCTGTCCCTCCACTCCCTGACCAAGAGTCCCTCTCCAGCTCTCCTGGAGCTCCCTTCAGATCCTGGAAGGCTGCTCCAAGGTCTCCCCGGAGCCTTCTCTTCTCCAGGCTGAACAGCCCCAGCTCCCTCAGCCTGTCCTCACAGCAGAGGGGCTCCAGCCCTCTCAGCATCTTGGTGGCCCTCCGCTGGACCCTTTCCAACAGTTCTATGTCCTTTAACTTCTTTGTGACAAGCTGTAGGAACTTTGACTCTGGCCTCACCTTAAGAATGAGAAGGTGATTGAAATCAAGAAAGTTGGGGAGATATTTATATCTTGTTTCCTGTGGATGACACTGCTGCTACACACCAGTGTCAGCTATTGTGTTTATTAGCACAACTTGGTTTTGAAGTATCTTAGCAGACGGTGATTGAGGCCTCCTTGGGTGAGGTACTCCCAAATGCAGGGTCAGAGCCATTCCCTGCTGGAAACAGTACAGGGCAGACAGGAGAAAGGAAAGGGAAAAGGAAGAGAAAGTATTTCTAACTGGAGATGTCAATAACAAGGTATTTTTGTAAGGTAAGGAGAGGAAGCAAGAACTCCCACATGTAAGTCCTGATATATCATCTCAGAAAGTATTTCTTGCGTTAGGTGAGGACACCAGCCCCGGTGATGCTCGCGCTGGCTGAGGCAGTACCACCACTCCTGCCTGAAACAGCAGCTTCTTCACCTGCCGATGCAACATCCTGTCATTCCAAACATGACAGCGACATGATGACAAGCTTTAGTCGCTTGGATCAATAAGGTGCAACACCTTGGGTGTAGTCTCTACAGGCTCTGGCTTGGTTTATCCTCACCTGGAAAAGGGAAGCTGTTGACTCGAGTCCACTTTAACATCGTGGAGACTGACAATTAAAACCTGCCATATACAAGACAACACGCAGAATGAAACTTCCAATTTTTCTTTCTGTCCCTAGTTCTGAGACTACAAGGACAGGATCCATCAGCTTAAAACCTTTACACTGGATCTTAATAACAATATTAATTAATACCTGGCCATTAGCATTATGTTTCTTGGTAGAATACAGCACCGCTCTCAGCTTCACCTCTAGACACGGACAGAAATTTAAATGAATGTATTATGGGAGTTCACTTTTTTCTGCCTTTAGATAATTAATATTTATTTCCATTTCAAAGTAAAGGATTTCTAATGTCAAAATACATTTCCCTCTTTTCAGAGTCTCTTAGGTAACAGATTTTCTTTTTTTTTAGGCATTCTTTTAACTATTTCCAGTAAGGAAGGAAAATATTTCTAGGTTGTGCAGTTTTCACACAATAAATACCATTTCCATGTTTTGGGACGGTTCTTTAGAAATCCCCAAGAGGTTTTTTTGCGATGAAAGCGTAAGTACAGCCTGGACTAGTTTGGGGCTGCCCCCAAACCGAAAGGCGTGAATAGTTTCAAGAGTTCCATCTCGCCAGTGGTTGAGAGCGTTAGTGCCCGAGGTGCTTCACGAAATTCTGGTTTCCCCTTGCTGCCAAGTAGGGAAAAACACGTCTCTCAAGCTGAGCACCCATGAAGAGACGCAGCTGAAGTCAGCGACCCTTTCCAACCAGGCTGGTGGTCTCCGCACACTCCCAATTCTCAACTGGAAACGCCCTCCGCTCCCTTAACCTGGAGCCCATTTCCCAGTGCAGACAAGGCCCTGGAATTGCAGGGAAAGCCATCTGCGTGGGAAGGGTTAAAACAACCTGAGTAGCTGAACCCCTGCAGCTCTCATATGTGCCAGCCGCTTTTAGACAAATTGAGCAAAATAGTCCTTTCAGCTCAGCAGGCACATGACTCCCCGCACAAAGGAGTCCTTCTAGAAATCCCATGAATACCCCCATTATCCCAAGGATTGAGCACCGAGCCGCGCATTTCACGCCCACTGCCACCTGTGATTAGCTTTTTTACAGTTATTATGGAGTACTTTGATGGCGATGATTGTTTAAAGGCCTCAACAAGCGTGCTAATGTGACTTGAGGACTTGACTCCTTTTCTTTGCCTGGTTGCTCCAGCTATCACACTAATTTACTTTAGGCAAAGGGGACAATAAAAAAAAAAAAAAAAAAAAAAAAANAAAAAGTGCTCAAAAAAATCACTTAGCATAAAATTGATTCGGTCTCTTAAAGAAACGCATGCCAGGATCCCATGTTAAAGTAAATTAGATATATGATCAAACAAAGCTAACAGGCATTTGAGCTTTGGACTCTCGTGTAGCACTTTTAAGTTTTAACAGAATCAGCCAAAGAAAAACAAAGGAAGAAGCAAAGAGCAGCTCTGGCCAACTGCTTTGCGTGGAATTTTCCTTTGCTCTCCTCGGTGTCTCACAGTGCAAATGTGAAGCAAGATGTTGGCTTCAGGGAAAATGTCTTTTACTGTTTGCAAGGAGTGCTTGCAGAACGGATCACGCTGTAGCACTCAGTACAACATGAAGTGATGCCGAGGGAGCACTAAAGGGGATGGGAGTGCACAGAGCAGACGAGGCTCCGGTGGCGATGAACGACCGAAGAGCTATGAGCACATTTTGGCTTTCTATAGAGCGGTTGTGTTGATCTTAGTCTGCTCAAAGCCCAGTACAGGGGTACCCACAGCAGAAGTCACTGAAGGGCAGTCCCTAACTCCTCAAATAGTTTCTCTCCTCCCGTTCATTACCCATCCCCAGTTGAAGTATTCAGTTGTAGCCGTCAGCACCCAGTAAGCCCAGTTGCTCTCCAGTTTCGCAGTTGCAAATCCACACCTTTTAGAGACCCGCAGCACGTTTCTTTGTGTTTTCAAGGCAATTGCAGAGGTAAAGGCCTGATAAATACTCAAGGAGCAGACAGTCGTCCTTCGCAATTTTCTTGCTGAAACTGAAAATAGATTTCTCGCGCTATTTGTACCATTTTGTGTCGTCAATACACCCCAAGGTTAGATCCAGGTAGGACAACCACCCGCTGCCCGAATCCCAGACCTCTGTCCTGGGAAGCAGGTGGATACAGTCCGGATGCCGTGCCCGGGCTGACTGAACTCTGCCTTCACGGAGCAGCATCCACCACTCCCCAAACTTAAAACCAGTCCCCACCAACCCTTTTTAAGCTTGTCATCGGTACCAGCGTAACACAATGTCATTTATCAAATCACCCAGATTTAATAACAACAACGCCCTGCTGCAGCTCTGGGAACGGGACATGTTCAATTACACCAAGGAACTGGTTTTCTTCAAAGGCATTTCTGTTCTACCCAAGCAGTAACCACAGCTTCCTGATGGAATAGCGAGCGGAATTACACGCAGCACAAGTATTTTAAGTATTTTCTAGACTGAAAACACGATTTGTGAGTAACAGGGAGCAGCAGATGAATAGGAGTAGTTTGGGCTTTCAGAGCAGGGGAATTAAGATGAAAAGATTATACAGCTTTGCTGGGGCACAACCGAGAGGACATGTGGCCAAACGGTGCCCATTAGCACATCGCTGCCGGGCCCTTCTGTTACTGAAGTTTTGGGCTTTTTGTAATCTTTCACACTCACCTGTAAAAGTCAACATAAACAAATTTCTAGTAAATTGAGGAAAACTGGTTTCGTGCCCTTCCTCTGTTTTCTTGGTGCTTTCAAGCTCCTCAGGGCTGTGGCTCCACAGGATGGGTTTGGCTGTAAGCTTATTAAACTACTGCCTTCTGCAGAGTGGTGCCAGGCCCACCTCCATGGCACGAGCGTGCCACTCCATCACTGCCAAGTGTGCCACCCAGTCACTGTACCACCAGAATCGCTGGTAGTGAACAAGGGTACAAAACCCATCCCAAAGCACAAGAAGAAAAGCCGAGCAAACTACAGGTTTTGAAAAAACAGAAAGATTATGAACTGGTTTCTCCCAGAAACGTGCTTGTGTACTGGGAACAAGAGGGTCTCATGATGTGAGACTGGGCTGGTAAGGGCAGGGACAGGAATCCAACCGGTGCCAAACACCTCCTGACATCAAAAGACATTTTAATCAGGGGGTTCATTCCTTCAGCTCTTTTCTCTGCTCATTCTCCCGGTGGTGATGGCCCAGCCGGCTCTGCCTGAGCTTATCCAGAGGTGTTTTTCAAAAGCCAGGCTCTGAGCACTGGAACTAGTGAAAACTTGCTGTTATGGATTTGTGAGAAGTTGATGGAACGGTGAGATCCAAATGAAGCTGAAAGAAGTTATGAGGGTGCAGTCCCTCTCTCGCGCCATGGCCCTTGAGCTTGTCATGTCTAAAAAGATGCCTATGCTCAGTTTTCCCCGAAGTTACAGTACCAGTAAGATCCTTTACATAAAGCCTTGTTTTCATGACAGTCGTAATAGTCAATGAGTTCGTATTTTCCATCAAATTTGGCTGAAATATGCCAATACTCTTAAAAGCTACTGAGGAAACCAGAACACAGTCAGAGAGCAGGAGCGTTTTGGCTTTGCTTCCATAGGTTTGCCAAATGCCACCTCCTTCCCTCCAGCCTTCAGGTTTAGCCTCGTGTCACTGGTGTTGACATGCGAAAATGAGGTGAGTGAGTAGCCCCAGAGCCACAAGCCCCTCCGTGGCTGCAGGACGACGGATCAGACCGGCTAACGGCGAAGGGAAGAGGGGCCAAGCATCCTCCAGCTCCCCAGTAATTCTGCGCTCAGCCAGCACCATTCTCGCTGGGTTTCCTTAATGAACGTGGCTTTAACTGTGCTGGAACAGTTCCTATTAACGTAACAACACTTGTATTTGCAAAAAGGCCGTGTCACATTTATCATTACTGAAAGATGCGTACAGGCAGGCAGCGTTTCCATTAACAGGCCACACATGATGCTCTCTGGAGTTTCTCTGGTAATGGTCTAATCCAATTTGTCTTCCTAAAATTCTAAGCTCTGGTAAGACATAACCCCCTTTCTCTACTTGCAGGGCTCATGCTGCTTGGCACAGTCATCAATCTCTTCCAGGACTGACCAGTCGTGGCCACAACTCAGGGGGAGTATCTGTATTTGGTGATAAAAGGCAACAAAGACTCTTCCTCAGGTTAAATTTCAGTTCCTTTCTAGTTCAGTGGGAGTTTTGCCCGTGACTTCAAAGGGGCAGGAGGCCACCCCCGCCGTGTCCTGGGGGAGCCACAGGACCTCAGGGGCTGAAAGAATGGCTCCTTTTGGAGAAAAAAGTTTAAAGCCAATCTTTCATTGGAGGCCGCAAGGGCTGGTCTTCCCTAAAAATACACCAAATACATATCACTGGAGAATTTTAAAAGAGCTGCTATTTTATGCCCTAGTCATTTGAAAGCAGACGGGGTTAGTCTGGCAAAAGCAATTTCTAAAGGACCGACATAAAATATTTAAAGATTTATAGAACAAGTGGCCCACTTAGGGGCTCATCTAAGTTTTACTAAACATCTCTGGTTATGCCTTGCCATGTCAGCAAAAGGAGGCTGAGATTTAAATAAATAAAACCAAGCAGACTGTAATAACAGGCAGGGGGGGGGAAGAAAGATACATCAAGTTCCTACTGAAAGGAATATTGAGCTCTAAGTGAGCTCCGTACCAAGGGCTATGTTTGTCTACCCAGCCGAAAAGGAACAGCTTTAATCTCCAGGCTGCATGTTATTTAACTAAGCTGAAATTGTCTTCAGTGATGTGAAGTGCATCCACTAAAGATAATGATCCGGTTTTGGTTTGGCTCTTTATTTTTTTAACAAAGAGGGACAGGTGGATATACTGAACAGAAGAGGAAACAGGTTTGGTTTTTTTCATTAACCCCAGTAAATCATTATAGTGCTTCTTTGCATGAAGTAGAACTCTGTGGTATTCTTTACAACTCTTTCCTTTGTGCTCCCTTCTCCTCTCATCAGCGTGTCATGCCCAGCTTAGGAAGGGATTTACTCCAGAAACACTGGAAGTGACCCTACAGGCAAATAATCCACCCCTGCACAAGAACAGGGAGACAAATTTTCCCCTCCAAGAAATGACCCTGAACTGTATCACAGATTTATCCTCACCGAGAATTTATTCCAATTCCTTTCAGTTCAGAAAGACAGGTTAAGTAAATCCTTAGCTGAGCATGAATTTCTGAGAAGGGCTAAATGGTGCTGACTAGCTTTTTTGGTTTATCACTGTTCAATCTGCACATTGGATTTGTGCAAGTTGGCAAGGAAATTTGGTGGTAAGTCTCAAAAGAGAAAGGCAATGGCAGTCTTACCCTGCTACTTCTGAATTTTCATGTGTCTCCTCTCTGAGTTCTGCTTCCCATACATACCACGCTGCTGACACCAGTTCTACCTCCAGCTGCAATAGCATATCAGACACGGTTTCCAAAACCTTGGGTTTTTTGAGGTTATTTTGAGAGGCAGCATTACTGCTCCACAGCACTATCACAACCCAAAGCTGGGCAGCGATGGGACGCAGCGAGCAGGGAAGAGAGCAGATGTCACGGTTCCTCATTTCAATGGAAAATGCAGAGCACAAGCTCGCCAGGGTCAGCGCCTTCTCCTTGAGCGAGCAAAGGTCTTCCATCTGCACTTCACGCCAGTCACGTGCCCCACCAATTATTGCAAGGTACAATTTAGGAGTTTAAAGTGAGACCTACTTTCTCTGCTTTGAGTAACCCCATAGATCAGCAATTTAATGAAGTCCACTGTACAGCTTTTCTTTCTAAATGCCAGAGGCCCAATCCTACTAGTTGGAGGTTATTTGTTCATATTCAGCTCTCAAGTACTCCGATGTTAAAATGAGAAATCTGCTGTAGTTAGTGACTCATTAGGTCAGGTGACCTGAAGCTGAATTTGGGCCCTTTTAATCCCAGGAGAGAAGCCATCACATGAAGCTTAGGAACTTCAGCAAAACTGAAGCGCTGTTATGGCAGTGCTAATTAACGGTGCTGCGAGTGCACCGGGTACACGGGGCCATATGGATGCAGATGGACCATGCAACACGTCTACCTGCAATACATCATTAATAACCTTCCTAAATTGCCGCAACCCCCCTGAATGTACTGCCTGTGCCTGGATTTTTATTATCCTGCTTGAGAGTCACTGCGCTGCTTTTGGCTCCCTGATCCCCCCTCTCTGCTCCAGATGAATTTCTGATCCTTTCGGAGGGTGCACAACGTGGGGCTTTGGCTTTCGACCCTCTGTACTACCACCAGAACATCCATGCTAGTGACAAAGTGTTGGCACAGGGGAGGAAACCCTCTGGCTCATGTCAGAGTGGCTTCTTCAGCTTTGCCAATAGGGCATTTACAAGTGCATCAGAGGTTCTTCTAACGCCACCTTGTCTTTTCAGTTTAATTTATGCCTTGCTCTTTATGCCTCTTTAGTTAAGGACATGCTGCAGGTACGGAGAGAAAAATGTCACGGAGTCACCACCTGGCTCCTCTGTTTTGATCTGGCTGGCAAATGCCAGAACCTTCCGACAGCAGGTTGCTAAATAATAAACAGACCGTGTCTTCAAAAACACCTGGCACTTATTTAAAATGGTCATTCTGTATCTGGTTAGTCCCTGCCATAGGTGCCAAGCTCAAAGGCTCCCCCTTCCTTCCTCTGCCCACCAAAGTACAGCAACAAAAAGTAGGAGAAGACACCGACAGCAATTAATTAAGTGTAGTAAAAGGTTATAATCCAGCCTACCAGCAACAAGGAACGTGAGGAACAACAACAAAACCCCTTTCTGAGTGTAAAAAACTTCAGGAAAGGCAAGGAAAAAATAAATAAACAAGGATGAAAGCAATGCCCAGTGGCAACCATTTTCAGTGTGACCTAGTGAGCTTTCAACTTCAAACCAGTCAGATCAAGAGCTTCCCAGCGGCATCACCCAGGGATCTGTCACTCACACATCAAGCCTCGTCTCACACAGACGTGCTGCCAGATACAGAAATATCATGGCCTTCTTGCACGATAAGGAAAACAAAACAAAACAAAAAATCCCTCCCAAACCACCAGCAATCCTGAAACCCAAGTGCTCTGACAAGCCCTGACCCCATTGTCCACAAAAGGGCAACGTCACAAAGTGGAGCAGAAGAAGGACGCAAACAGGGTGGGAATTGGGTAACCATCTGCTATTAAAATGCAACTCGAGCTGGAGCCTTCCAGTGACCCCTTCCCACTGGAGGAGATGAGGAGAGCTGGGATTTACTGGAAGGAATCAATAGCTGCCCTGGGTACTTTGTAAACTGCGGGAGAACCGTCTTCTTTCTGGCTCACCATTTGGCTTCTGAGCAATTTACAGGGTGAGACCGAGATGGGGTGTTTGCAGTGTCAAACGGAAAAAACCCAGTCGCATCTCCACTGTTACACAGCTCTCACCATCCGTTATTATCCACCAGAAACGACTGGTGTTACTCAGAATGTGTCCTTCAGCCTGACAGTTTGAGAAGAAAACTCGGAAGTCAAAGACTAATAGTTTTGGGGAAGCACAGCAAGGTAAGAAGCAGTTGGGAAAGGAGAGAAAGATACTAGTCACTACAGTTAAAATACACTATATTTGACCGAACACACTTTTACAAACTGGTTTTAAGTAACACAATCACTTTTCCCCCGAGGGTTGCAATCCTTCCTCAGCACCAGCCCCACAGTAACTTTGCTTATTTTCGTCCGGTCCATTTCTACTGTATTAGAAGCTTAAAGTACTGCGAGTCTGGAGACAGCCAGTAGGGAAATACCTCGAGTATTTCGTGTTTAACCTTGGCATTTATGGCCTGAAACAGGGACAGGCCGCACTGATGAATCCTTGGCAGTTTCCTCGTTCAAGACAGAAGATGAACTCTGTAATTCCAGAACAATTCTGGGAAACTGCATCCACCCCTGCCTCCCCCCGAATCCATTAAACCAAGGGGTGAGAATTGGGCAGACATCCTTGCGTTTTCAACAGTTTATACAGCCTCTTGCACACAAATTAAGTAGACTCAGTAACAAGTGAGTAACAGCCCCTCTCTAACAGAAAGTGAGACATTTTTCATCAAACTATTTACCGACCTTTGAACTTGCTATTTTCGAACACTTGCTAATCAGCCATTAGACAAGCTTCATTTGAAAATCAGCAAGTACTTGGAAAGCATTTACACCAAAGCCGGTGTCACACACTGGCACTTAGAGCATGGCTGAAGATGACATCCTGGGAGCGAGGTATGATTTATACCTGGAGCGAGGTATAAATCATCTCCCATTCCTGGACAAAATCTACTCATCACCGTCATCTCAACATTATTACTGGGAAAGAATGATACATCTGAGTCTCAGTTCCAGCCAAATGCTGCAAATGAAGCCATCTGATGATTAGAAAATACATTTGCATCAATGATGTTCCTAAAAAACTCATAGGCGTTTTTCACGGCAATATTAACAGAACGAGGTTCCCAAGGCGGCTGCAGCCCAGCACACTTTTAGATACATTCAGCAACAGCTTTTGAGATGGTGGCCAACATCTGTGAAGTGTGCGGGGGAGTCATCTGCTCAGATGCTGGAGAGGGTATTATGTGACAGGCTGCGAATAAGAAATACTCGGAACAACGCACATTCTGACTCGTCGGTGAACACCACAAAGGCTGAAATACGCTCTTCGAAGCCCTTCGCAGAATAACACCGAATGGCAAAGTAATAGCGGATGCATTTGTTAGCAAGTCATCTGCAAAGAGGCGGGTGGGACATATGGGCAGCTAAATTATTTCCAACAAAGAGTTTGTTACCAGACAAGAAAAACACGGTCCAGCTTTGCCTCAACCGGCTTGAATTCCCACTCTCTCTTGACCAAGACTGCGTGGGATGTGGCTGTGGGCAGCGGCTGATCCCCCGGTGTCTGTGGGTCCGTACGAGCCCAGGTGGGGACACCGGCAGGTGCCGCGCCTGGAGGCTGGCGGGTGCCTCCCGCGGGCTCCGGAGCAGCCTGGGAACACAGAAACCGGCTCCGAATGTCTTCCACCAGTTGTTGGCAAACAAATGAGACATCATGTTTGTGCAGTTCAAGCACTGTTGCCAAATCCTAATAGAGTGAGAGTTTCTATAATCCCAAAAAGGGGCTATATGATCCTTGGAAACAAGATTCTCTTGTCTGGCCTTCCACTCATTTTGTAAAACATGTTAAGTTTAATTTCAGGGCTTGGAGCTGCAGCTGGCCAAGGAGCACAATCACATTCATGCGTTAAAGAAAGAACTGGAAGTGGATGCAAGCTGCTAAATTTTGATCCTGATCTGCAGCCAGCCTCCAAAGAGCGGCTGGGTCAGGACTTTTGGGCTTTTTCCACTAAACAAGCAAAACATTTCTCTAATTTTTATAATCAGAAAAGCAGATTTTCTTGTCTTTCCTTTTTTTCTCAGTGTAGGTAATATTTGAGATGCAATATTAAACATGTTGCTTTCCAGTGAGAAGCAGCAGTGCGCTCCACACCTCTCTCAATAGTTATTTTGATCGGGCACAGCACTGCCAGCCAATTATCCCTGATGCTGCACCAGCTGCAGAATTATGCTTTCAGGGCAGTAATTTCAGGAATGAAGAAATACCTGGTGTCATTCAAAGCGGCTAAGTAGAAAATCTGTGAATGACGACAGGCATTTTTTTTTTCCATGGCTGCTGCCCTCCCATGTCCATCCCCCTCTGCCAAATTCCCTGGCAATTTTAATTACGCGCCGATTTCCAAACCTGTTGGGCCAAATCCTGATGGCGAAAGCTGAAACAGGAACATGCCATCCTGCCAGTCCCTGAACCAGACAGAGCTGGGGTAACACGGTCCAAACTCACCGGGAACATCGTGGCTTCACCACTGAACTCCTCACGCCGACCTGTCCAGCCACGCTAACCACAACTAACCCCCAGCAGCCAGCCAGCGACCCACTAATGAACCTTCCTAATTGCTATCGGTCCGTGAGGTCACCCTGTAATCTCAGACCCTTTGGGATGTGATGCAGGGCCCACTGCAGCCTCCCCGAGCCTTCCAGAGAGCTGAACAAACCCTGGTTTGAGTCCTCGTGAATTCAATTCCTCGTACGTTAGCCTAATCAAATTAAATTAATCTTTGCTTTATCACAGCTGCCAGGTAACATTTCTCATGAGAGTTTTTTCCGTTTGGTACATATGCCTTGCATATTTCCTATACTCCAAGAGTCAGTTAGTATTAACATACAGTCGCTTGTTTATTAAGTATAAATGAGGCAGTTAAAGGCGCGGGATTTCAGCATGGTGGATAGGAGGATCACTTTTGCAATTCCCATTAAACTTTATGAGAACCATGGGGCTTGAAGCCAAATTAATTCTCCTTCACCAAGCTAAAAATGAACCCCTAAATGTTATTATGCCTGCCATGTTTATATATATATATATACACATTTATATATATATATATATCTGCCTGCCTATATTTATACTTCAGGCATATAGTTACTGACAAAACTAAAAGCACTGATAATATCTATCCCAGAAAGCAGTATTCCCCTGAAAGAAAACAGACTACGGTATTTTACAGGACTGGATGTGAGCTCTACTGTACATAGACATATAAAATATTTTTAAAAGCCAAATAGCCAAGGTCTACAAGCCTTTGTAGTTGTTTGAAATTTTGTTAATGCGTTTCACATAGCTGGCCGGTTATTCGAACAACATGCTCAAGGGAGAGAAGCTTCTGGAATGAAAAACATTGTAGACAGAAAAAAAGAGAAACGGGGAAAGGACGAGGTTGCAGCGAAAGCAGAGGCTGAAGCGAGCAGGTCAATATTTCTCCTGTGCATCTGCCTCGCAGCCCTGGGGAACCAAAGGGACTTTCAGACCCAAAACATGCACTTTTTTGAAACTATTTTTTCCTAAAGCAAGAGCTCTGCGCTGCTGACAGCGGCGAATGCTCCATCACACCAGTAGCACCAGGATCTTCCCCTCAAAAAAAAAAGCAGCTTTTGAGTCTCTGCTTGTTTCAGTGGGTGAGCAGCTCAGACCGCGCTGGCGTCCGAGGCTGAGCCCCCTCTGCCTGCTCTCAGCCCATTCCCAATACACTCTTATCCCCCAGCCCAGGTGCCGTTCCACACCTCCTGTACACCTTGCCCACCAGATAAGAGTTACCTCTTCTTTTGTGTTTTCTGAATGTTCAAGGCGTTACAGTATTTGCGATCATTACTGTACGATTAAAGGAGCTGGCTGAAATGCCATTTTCCCCATTGCGTTTTGAGCACAGAGGGAAATTTTCATTCTACTTGCAGTATTATTTTTAAGAAGGATTTTCAAGTTCTCATAAAGGCTATAAACATAATACAATAATTTATTTTTTTTTAGGTTAATAGATATTCAGCCCTCTGAGACATTCAATCTCTTATCCAGTCACAGCTTTTATGTTATATTTGAGTGTTATGTACCTGTTTTAATACGCTGGGTGTCTGTGAGTTGTCTCTCACTTGAGATTTCTCTGATGACACGGGCTTACTGTAGCGCAGCTTCCTCAGCTCTAGTAAAAATGGCAACAGCGTTTACATTTGGGTTTAATCCTTTTTTTAAATACCATCCACAATGACAAATACATGAGGCAACGAGGCTTCACTCCTATCCTGGAATCTGTCTAAAATTTGATTACAGTGGAGCTATTCTAGACCTCTTAAGATGCTTTTGTTTGGATTCTTGGCTGGTTTCCAGCCATTCCATCTTTAATTACTGGACACTGCTACACAGCTTGCAGACTTCTTCCCATCTTATTTCCTCTACTGCTTCAAGCATTCATTTTCCTTCCTCTGGCTCAGAATGGTTTGGGACTGAATTAGAAAAAGATAAATTCTTTCTCAGTCTAGAAGTATTTAACTGGCTTGTAGGCTAGCTTAAAAAGCCCTAACATTTTCATCTATTAAAATCTGAGCCTAGCCTGAGATCACACCCATACCTATATTAAATATGAAATGCAAGACTGAAATAACAGTTAAAAAGAATGACTACAGTTACAGGGACAGGAACTGACAGCAAGGCTGTGGTCTTAGAGAGGCAGCGACTGCCGGGGCGGGTGCTCTCAGAGCTTCCTCCACCTGTACATACGGCCTTCCCGAAGCAGAACACCCTGAACAGAAACACACTCTTTTGATTGACAACTGTAATACAGCCGCTTCTTGGAGAAACACTATTTCTCCGGTCTGTGGATGGGTATCTCAGAGGCCCCAAAGCACGGCAAACTGCCTCATCCTTACCATTGCTCATCATCTCTACACTTCTCACTGCTGCTTTCAGACTTCATCCACCAGTATATATTTCAGAAAAGCACAACATTTACTAAAACGCAAGGGGTATACACCAGCTAAATTTTGTCACACCTCAATTTTAGCCTGATGGTGAAAAACAGTCTGTTTTCTGCATGAGATTTTTTAACACCTTTTAAAACAAAAAGCTGGCACGTGGTAAGACCCTGGTACGTGGGCATCAGGTGCTCCAGTCACAGGAAATATTTAGACATGAGGCTTCGTGTCTAAGTCAAGCCTTAACGATGACAAGCGCTACCTGAAAAACTGAGATCTGTAACCAGATTTTGTACTTCTCATACATTACCAGTGGTTGGATGCAGGAATTTAATTCAGGACCATCTTATTTCGGGTTAATTTAAAAGATGAAGCTGAGAAGATGAAGCAACTGAGAAAAGAATCTTTTGAAGGAGCTGTTAAGTCAATCCTTTTAAACTTTCCTGGGGATTTACTCCAGAGGATGCTTATCTGTGTGCTGACCAGATCTGGGCAAAACTTTTGTTACGAATGATAAAACACAGGACAGGTTGAAAACATCTTTTGTTGAGCACGTGCCAAGGAACACGTGGGTTTGTCCTGATTAATATTTTCAGATAGAAAATCCGCAGAGGCTGCTAAGACCCCAAAGTTTTGACTTCAGCTATCAATGTACGTTTGCCGACCTGGGCTCAGTTTCTCTTTTGGATTTGGAGCTTGAAGCTCAACACAGGTTGAAATATACAAAGCAAAAGTGGGGAAAAAATAATATTTGTACAGAGCTCTGCAAACTGACCCCTAGTCAGCTCCAATGAGAAGATAACGGTTTACCCAGCTGGGGAAGAGCAGAAGAAGGGTAAGAGAAATGCCTCCACTTTCTTAATTTTGAAGACGTTTGGACTTCAGCGCACATGGGAGGTTTATTTTTTTTTCTGGATACAAAGCATGTATACTTTAAAAAGTGCACCACTTGCCTTTTAAACCACATTAAAACACACTTAAGCCACAATGGAAGGTTTCCTTCCACTGAGAGCAATGAAAAAAAAAGGAAAAAAAAAAAAGAAAACCAACCCATAAGCCTGACTTTATAAATCTTTGGATTATCCTGCAGTCTGTGGGGTATCTTCTATCTAAACTCCCGTAACCCCCAAGGGGATTAGAATGGATAGTCTCTCGCTGGCTCTCTCCTCCGAGTCACAGCACGAGCAAATGGAGCCACGGCGCGGTGTGGGCAGACGGGAAACCTCGAAAGCCCGAGCAGTGATTATGTGCATGCTCTGGGAGACACACCGAGCGGCGAGCCGAAATGTTTGTGTGTGTCAGATCAATCTTTTCACTGACCAGGACAGCTGTACTCGCAGGGGGATCACCAATCATCCTGCTAGGAACTGCTTCTGTCCTTCAACAGGCAATTAACGGGAGTCCATTACAGCTCCCTGGAGGCCCCTGGGGGGCTGCAAAAGGCATCGACTGAAAGGTCAGAAACCTCCTGAGGACAGGAAAGAAGCTGTGCCTGGCGAAATGGAGTGGAAAGCAGTAGCTATTTGTCACCCGCTAGTAATTCAAAATAAAGGGGGGGAGGAAGAGGGCTGAAGGGGGTCCAAGTGTGGTGCACAATCGCGAGCACGTGGCAGTAGGGAGAGCATAAATAGAAGCGACGGGAGATCCTTCCTGGGACAAAGATTTTATGGAAAGGAATCACAGAATTATTTGGGTTGGAAGGGACCTTAAACATCAAGCTCCAACCCCTCCACCACAGAGGGGGCAGTATCAGAGCTGGAAGATGAGTCGATGAATCCCGCTCAACCGATTCTGTGAAAGAACTGGAAGTGAAGCAGTGCACGGGCTGATTAATAGCCAATATAGCACTGAGAAAAATCCCAGTAAGGAGTCCCCGGTGGTTGAGGTTGACCACTATGAAACAAACATTTTAGAAGAGAACCAACAAGAAATGAAGTGATGGGGAAGCACACAGAGCGTGGCATTCATAACCAGCAACGGCCGAGGTACACAGCGGTGGAAAAGCAACAAACAGGGTGGCTTTGGGGGATGCGTCACGGATTTCTGTTTCTCACTATTTCTGTTTCAGACTTCTGGGCAAGAGCACCCCGTCGGTATGTTATTGGAGGTCTCAGTGAAATGCCTACACAACCCTCTCCAAGCACATCACCACCCAAACACAGCCCTTCCACTACGGAAAGGCAGTCACGGAGTGCCAGGCTGGCAGCCAACGGAGGAGCCCAAGAGCCAACACGCAGAGAAGACTGGATTTGCACCAGCGAGCAAGGAAAAGTTAGACTAAAGGAGTTTGTGGTGTTCATTTGGAATGATTTTCGCCCAGTTCAGTAGTGAACTTTCAGCCACAGCACTCAACTGAAATGTTATCACTGCTGTTCTTTCCCATGATAAGAACATTTCACAGTGATCTAGCAGGACGTGGGGAACCAACAGAACGAGCCGAAATACTGCAAATATTAACTCTTCAACAACACCAAAACTTAGAAGGTGAACAGCAAGAATTAAACCTGTGAAAACTTATTGTCATTGTCTTTGGATGCGATTCTGAATTACCTCTATAATTGAAATTTTATTTGATGCACTAGATCTAAACTGCATTAAAAAAATAAAAGGACAGGAGGAATAACCTAGAAAGCAGGTATTGCTGTGTCCCGCCTTCCCGTGCCTGCAGAGGACTATGAACACCCCCACCTCCTGCTGATACGCACCGTGGCAGACTTTGACTCAGTTTGCAAACCCCAGTGTACCTTAGCTAATGTACAATTTCGGACTTCTACCTTAGCACAAAATAAATATTGGTGTCTGTGTTCTTTGTTTGTAAAGGTATGCAGATAACAAGTCAGGATTATTTAGAATGGCATAAAGTGTTTGCCCTCGCAGAGCAGCCGTCACAGACTGACTGAGAAGCCCGGCGGATCCTCGAGCAGGGATCTGAACCCTGGTTTCTGCCCCACCGGCAGCTCTGCCCCAGCTCCCAGCTACATCCATCACCGGCAGGGGCGAGGATTTCCATGGGTGTCTCCACATCTGCAGCTCGATGGCAGCGTAACAAACCCAACTCATGTAATCCCCTACAGCTCCAGCATCAGAGGAAGTTCATGGCGTGTTTTTTTACCCATTTCCCCCAAGAATTCTGTTCCCCTGCAACCTTCTCTTCCTCCCGTCTCTTATTTTCTGGGTTCAAACTTGTTTGCTGCCTTCAAGGTTCCACGTGTGCACACATACACACGTATACGTGTGTGTATATATATATATATTCTTAAACTTTCGTTTTCCCACCTGTAGTTGAGTTCCATAAACACTCACTGTCTGGTTAAGTAAACCTAAACTGCTCTCTGTAGGGCACCACAGAAACCTTTTAGTTCTCACATCACCTGCCTCGGCCCCTCTCCCTTGCGTTTCCCCTTCCAGGACTCCTCCGACCCCATTAAGAGGCCTCACGTGTCAGGTTGTTCCTGGGGGCTGCCTGACTGCGTTTATGCCACCCAGCACCCCCGGTCCTCCCCCTCTGTGACACTGACACTAGCGGCAGGTTGATGTTTAATAGAAGCTGCCGATTAGTATCCAAGATACCGGTTAACAAGACAGGGTTTTTTTTAACAGCTTGTATTGATGAATGAATTAATGAAACTTCACAACTTCTGTATGTGTAGAGAGTACCGGTGTGACACCCTTGGGCTGCATACAAACCATCTCCACTGATGTTTGTATTCGGGCTGTCAGACCAAAGGATGAACCAGGCCAGAAGCGTGCCCTTCCCCACGCCGCCCAGACAGCCCTGAGGAGAGAACCGGGGAGGACCCAGAGGCGGTGGCCCCAGTGCAGCAGCACCGGCCGGCACTCACCCCCCTATGGCCCAGGGCTGCCATCAGGAAAGCTGGTAGAACCAAAGTCTGGCAAATAGTCAACACGTCCTACGGGATAAGACCATCTGAAGCCCTGACATGGAGGGGAACTTGTTCTCCTTCACCTTTGAAACAACACTTTAAAGCTCCAATGACCAACCCACGTCTTTAAGGGTTCGAATGAGATTAACATACGAAGACAAGTTTGCTCTACTTTTAACTAGAAGACCATTAATAGGAAGTGCTCAATTTAATCCGATATCAAGAAAAGCTTCAACTTCTTAAGGGCACTTGAATTGTCTAGGAGCCTGAGTGCTGGTGCACGTCATTAGAACCTGAAGTCCATGCTAACCCTAGGAACAGGCTGGTTGCTTCCTGAAGCCCTTTTGATAAGCAGGAAGCCAATCTGCACACAGATCCACCACCCCATGGTGATAGGAAAGGGTGCAGGTACACAATCGTGTAGCACAAGGCTTTGGATCACAGGACAAGTTACTGCGGTGTTGACACGTCACCCTGGGTGTGCTGAGACCTTGTCTTTCTACGGAGGGTTCAGTTTGCTCAAGTAATCAAAGGAGTAGAAAAATAACTTTTCCCCAGGAACCTGAAGGTACCACCAGAGAGCCAGAAACTCCAATCAGCCCCGTGCACTTCACAGTGACGACTCAAAAATTCAACCCCCAAGATGTGCCAGTGGTTCATAGACAGAGCAAAGAAAACCAGAGCCTTAATTTGGTTTTGGCCAGGACACTTGAGGGCAAACCATGTACGTGTACGCAAGAATCATACTGTTTACCTTTCAGTCGCTAAATAAAATTCATTCCCCTTATCAGACGTGGAGCTAAAAAGATAAAGAAGAGAGAAAATGGAGAGAGTAAAACATTATTAACTCAAGTCTTTCATTCGCTATTTGGGGATGGTTCCTTATGAAGTCATTAGGCATTTGATTTATCACAAATTCATGAGAGCGTTTAACTCACGAACAGTCACCGGAATGAAGTTAACGCAGCTTGTTTGAAATAAGAGGAATTTGAGACGATGGGTAAATAAGAGCCCAGAGGCTGTACTGGCTGAAAAGTGGCAGTTACGTGTGAATGGCAAGAAGAAGAGAAGCAATGCAGTGAAAACAACCAGATTTTGCTATTTTATTTCAACCCAAGTATTTTGGGCATATTAAGGAAGAAATTTTTTATGATGCCAGTGGTGAGACGCTGGCCCAGGTTGCCCAGAGAGGTGGAAGATGCCCCATTCCTGGAAACACTCACAGTCAGGCTGGACGGGGCTCCGAGCAACCTGATAGAGTTGAAGATGTCTCTGCTCATGGACTAGATGGCCCTTAAAGGTCTCTTCCAACCCAAACCATCCTGTGATTTGGTTGTCCTTCTTAACCAGCCAACACGTACCTCAGGACACAGACCCTCTATCAACCCCACGCAATCAACCCTTCAGCAGGAAGACGGAGGGCAGACTGGCATTCAACTAACTGATCAAATGGTTAGAATTTCTTAATTGCCTTAATAGTTTCATTTTATTTGTCTATAACGTAATTAGTGAAGAGAAGTGTGCGCAGGGGGGAGCTGATTGCTGGGGAGGGGAATGCCTTCTCTTCTACATTACAGCAAACCTTCCATTCCCCCCCTGGCTTTAGTGCAGTCAGTGCTGGATGTCAACAGATTACCCTTTCCTTCTAATTATCCCACTGCTTTGCTGGACTCTCTGTTCTTGAAAACTTTCTTTAAAGGCTTTAATAGCAGGCATTCGTTTCTGCTACAGATAAGGTGAGTTTGGCTTTTTATGCATAGTAATTTAATAGGAACTCCGATCTAATTTAATAGATCCTTTATGTCTCTGTCAAAGACTGTTAGCATTGATTGGTGCAATGTCTCCGAGAAGTCAGTAAATACATTAATCTCTCGAGAGCCTGCGACAACAGTTCTGTTAACAGTATGAGCAATACAGATGGACAAACCATTACTGAATAAATGAAGAACTGAACCAAAAACTTACACTAAGTTTGAAAAACTCCAGAAATTGGGGAAATCCCTGAATCAGGGAATACAGCTAGGTCTGGACCAGACCTACAGAGGTTTCAGAATGGCCAGGCTCAATCGGTTGGTGGGCGCTAACGCATTTTATTAAAGTTTAATTTACAAGCACTCACCATGTATCAGGAGTCCAGCCTGCAAAGGAGTGGACATTGGAGAGAGAGACATCCTGGCCAAGAAACACAAATAGGGAACCTCACCATGTCACTCAGAGGATGTACTAGAGATGTTTGTTATTTATTCGCTTTTTTGTCTGCCTCCACTTTCCATCCGTATCAGTATGAGAAACCGTGCACGGGACTTCCTGCTGGGTGCCCATCAGCCGAATTCTGACCGAATTAAGAGGCCAACAGCGTTCAACCCTTCGCTGAACTGCTCACCAGCTACCAGCGCAGACTTCTTTCCTCTGAACAACTGGCCATCACTGGTACACATTCATTATTACACAGAGGATTCATGAAATAGTAAGGGTTGATCCAAAGCTATTCTGTGTAGCGGATCTTTGTCTCCTTTCAAAGCCAGCCTCTAACAGAGCTCGGGTGGGGAGCAGAGGGAAAGCATCATGGCAAGAATATCAGTGTATTCTGGATGCAAAGCAGAAGCTTATCTGTTTTACTACTGCAGCACCAGAGAAAATCAATTTTGACACAGAACTGCCACTTTACAAGCAAATAACTATACTTTCCAATAACCTAATCTGTGCAAAGCCTACTGAAAATTCCCTAAAGAACCAGTAGTTAAAACCTCCATTAAATCAAAGGGTTTAATATGGGAAGGGAAGAGAGGATGCGGTTTGACTTGGGAATGTAATGGACTCAGTGGGGAAATAAATACGTTGTTTTATGTGTACAGTTACAGAATTTGAGAACACAGCATTCATTTCAAAGGGAATTCTCTTGCTGTGCAACTTATTCCTAAACAGATGTGATTTTTGCTTATTCAAAAACATTTAGGTAACAATTACAGCATAATAAATTATAATTGCCATCATCTTCCTGCTATGCTATGACTTCTATGCAAACACAAAGAAAATGCAATTATATAGAACTGTAAATCCTATTTTCAGGTAGCTTAGAGCACTGACAAAACACTTGTTTAGTTTACTTAGAACAAACAATACTTTTAAATCTTCTCTATAAAAATGAAAAGGCTGTGTCTGTTAAGCAGTCTGGCAGACTGATAAGGTCTGTTGTACACAGCTCCTGCCCAAAGAGGGGCCTACCTCTACGGAACTTAATTATCTTTGGGAAGGTTATATTCTCCTCATGTTTCACGTTAGTAGTCTCTTTAAACTAGCTTCTAAGCCGACATCTTAATTAAGCAGGGCATGATCACTGTCTGAACAATGAAGAAAGAGAAAATAACTAGAAAGTGACTGAAAAACAACATTTCCATGATTGAATATGACAGGAGATCACACATGAACCCAACACTTGCTCTGAATATAAAGATCCCACGGCACTTCAGAGAACTGTAACTCAGGGGTGGAATTCTACAAGGTAACTCAAAAACAGGCCCCATGAAGTCTGCAATTCTTTGTTAGACTTAGAATCATAGAAACATCCAGGCTGGAAGGGACCTCCAAAGGTCATCTAGTCCGACCTCCCTGCAGTTGCGGGGACAACCCCAACCAGCCCAGGTTGCCCAGGGCCTCATCGAGCTTTACTAAACTTCCACAGTTTGCCAATTTCCTCTTCATTTTCTTCTGTAGCATTAGAAACCAAGCTCAGTTTTATGCTGCCAAACTTGGTGTGTCAGCATCTGCCATTTATTCGTTGTTTTCTAGTGGCTCCTGATCTGACAGTTCACAATTTAAACTTGAAATCCAGTCAGTAGTACACAACGGTAATCTTGTACTCACTGGAAAATTAAAAAAGGAAATGTTCCTTTGTGAATGGCTGAGTCCACAAAGAGCTGTCAAAGCCTCTTTCAGGTACTCATCCCATTCCAGTCATGCGTGTTCTCTCAGTGACTAAGCACGGACATGCTAAAGTAGGTGCCAAGGTTGGGAAATCAATATGACCAGGAAGGGCCTACGAAGAAGTGAAAAATTACCCATGGCAAAAGAAAAGACCATGATGTGAGCAGGAGGTGACCACGAAGAGAGTCAAGGAAAAAAAAATATAGTGAAAGAGTATGCTTTAGCAACAGGGAGAAGTTGATTTGGTGTTGAGCCATCCAAAAATCAAAGCACATTCATCTACAAGGAGATACGATTCATCTACAAGCCATACGATCATGGAGAAAAGCCAGGAGCTCCAGAAGGCATGTGGAGGCTTCAGGTTTTTCCTGAAATTTGAAGAGTGCTCCAGAGTGCTAGGAGACAGGCAAGGTGTGTGTCCTTCCTGCCTTAGCTCAGTCTGTAGACTCTTTTGCTTTCCCTCTCCACCAAGCAGCAAGACTAATTAGAACCAACACGGATCCTGGAAAACGCTTATCTGTGCGCAGAGAGAGCTCAAGCCTTTGGTGGGTTTCTAGGAAGTGTCCAAAAGGAGTTGGGGACAGCTGAGGAAATAACCCTAACTTCACCCAAAACATAGAGCTACGTGTTTCCAGAGACCAAAAGCCAACAGGGAACCCCAGCCCAGCCCTGCCCTCGCACGGGACAGGAGTACGGGATGGAGGGGCCCAAACTCCTACAGCATCCTGCCAAGTGTCAGCCGGGGGGTGCAACCGGGGCGTCCCCCAGCATCAGACTTGCTCACAGGAATTACAGTATAACTACTACCAGGATGCTTCAACCAAAAAGAAACAAAGTATAAGCCACAAGATTTAATTACCTATTTTCTTCCGTTATTATAACCTGCAATCTCTCTTTCAACAGAACGAGGCAATAAACGTTGTTATTTCAATGACTAATATAGTGTTTCTGTGAAGACTAAAAGAATCAGCCACTGAAAAGAACCAATTAGCCATCGATCCTATACGGACGTAATCGTGGTAAATACTGACTACAGCTGTACAGCCTGTTAAAAAGACACTAAACCCTAAATCACTAGTGAATTTGGAGTTACTACAGGTACTGAGCATTTGTGCCAAGTGTCCAAGGAGCCATGGTTATGCTCAGGCTGTTCCTTCCCCTGGCTATAAGCCTTTTAGTCACTATTGCACCAGCTCTGAGGTCTGCCCTCAGTAAGAGGCAGCAACACCAGGGAGCAGTGAAAATAGAATTTAGATAAAAGGGATCTGAAAGGTCTCACACGCCAGATTTGCTCCAAGGACTCAGTCTTTGGAATCATTTTTCACTGCAGGATGAGTTCAGTTATTCCACTATCACCTTCTTTCCCTTCCATTATTTTATTATTTAAGAATAGTGGAAAACATCCACAGAGTCATCTCTATTTATGCTTTGTGTCTGGTCTAAGGTAAAACGAACCAATTTTCTGTTTTAGAATGTCACTCTTTTAGCTGGGCCTCTTCTAAGGCACTAAACTCTGGAATTACCAGCATATCGTTTGGAAAATGTTCCCTCTCGCAGTGATAAGCCCTGACAACACCAAGGGATGGTGCAGAGAGGCCCTTGCTTATCCTCATGGTGGAACAACCAAGGGCAGGGAATTCTGTTATTTGCCCCATTGGAGGGTGGGAAGCAGAAAAGCGTCGAGGGGTCACATCTGCAGGGAGGAGGGGACAGGAGAGGGGACCCAAACCTGAGCAGCTGGGGTATTCCATCCCATCCGCATCATGCTCAGGATAAAAGCTGAGGGACCAAAGAGTCAACTCTCTTCCTTCAACGGCCAACGGCCAAGGAGGACCCTGCCTGTTCCTCTGCCTTNTCTTTCTTTCCTCTCTTTTCCTTAAAGGGGGGTGGGGGAGATCTCGTCTGTCTTTTCTGATTGTTCAGAATCACAACACTTTGCTGTTGCCTCCTATTTATACCGTATTACAATATTCTAGAGGCTGATTGGGAATTCTATGACAAAACAGGGTTTTTGCCCAGAAATAACAACTCACCAAGACAAATTTGTTTCACAGAGGTGTCAAATTCAGCAGAATTTCACTGGAATACATTTTTAAGACCCAAGAAGAAATTTCTGGTGCAACTAAGGAGAAACACAGCGTCACCCCTCGGCCCAATGGCTGGTGAACTTACTTTAAAGACAAAATACCCAGTTCAAAGGCTACCTATATCTCCCAAAGCAGAGGGAAGGGCACCAACTTTTGACCTGATTTTTCTGGATGCTGCTTTCAAAGACACGTTTCAAAAGTTCCGATTGGATCTCAGTCTAGCCTGGAACACAAATGTTCTCAAATCTCGACAATTTTTGAGACACAGAAAAGACATTACTCACTCATCCCATCTCTGTTCCTTTTTTTTAAATAGATAAACCCTTCAACAGACCAATTATACTGTTGTGAAAAACCTGCTTATTTCCATGCTCATGTTAGGAATATTTACGCTTCAGCAAGAAGTTAAAAATCAGCACCTTCAGTGTCACACTTCTTGGTAACTCTCTCAGACTAAAACATGGAATCCAACACTGAGACTGAACCTGAGAATGCAGACAGGCTGCATAACAACAACATTATTATATGTATATTTTCACCTATTGCTAAAGAAATTAACCTTACTATCTGTCAGACACTGTCACCTTAATATCATGTTAGACATGACTGCAGTTAGAAATGGATCATAGCTTCAATTGCAATATGATTTAGAGCGACCACAACTTTCAAACTGTCTTCTAGAAAAATAAAAAGCAATTCCAAGACCTAGACAAGATGACCTGACTGCTGGACTTTGCCTTTCCCCAGTGAAAGACGGTTTGTAACATCCTGAAGAAGACGCCCAGGCTTTGTCAGCAAGAGGCACTTGGGGTGCCAATCTGCCTGCAGATGACCAAACTGCTTTGGGAGTTATTTTCTTGACAGAAAGAACAGGATCCTCTCAGAAAAGCCAAGTGCTCCAGCATTGCCACACTACAGCCGTTTCATGCCTTACATACCTTTTTCATGGAAGACTTTAACTTGACCTAAACATTAGTGAGGTGCTGAGTACTCTCCTGAAGTAGACAACCCCAGACTTGCATCCCGAGGTTTGCAAGTGTTTCAGGCCAAAGTCAACTTCAGGAAGTAATTTTAAGGCTTCAAAAAGCCTGCTGTCGAGTTAAGAGGGATTCTATCGGCATGAGTTTCAGATCCAAACACTGCCTGTCTGAGACAGAGCAGCGAGCAAAAGAGGAAGGAACTACCATCACTGACAAAATCCAGCTGACCCCCATCAGCAGCGAAGCTTTCCCGTTCCCCCTAATCTTTCGTCGCTTCTTTTGTTTCCTTTAGAAAAATATTTATCCTTAACAAGATGCCTGTGTCACATTTAACTTTCTACTGAGTAAAATGAAAACCAAGTTCACACTCTACTTAAATATTTCAAGGAGAAGAGAGGGAAGATGGTGAAATCAAACAAACAAAAAAGTCCTTGAAAAACACTTATTTTTCTTAAGCCCTTGGGGAAAGAGTTGAACTTACAGGAGTCACAGAGTGAAAGAAAACATTTTATCAACTGGGCCACCTGGTACTCGGTCTAATGCTTTCAAAAAACCAATAGGGCAGAATGACTCAGAAATTCATTTAAACAGTCTGTTAATTTTGATCCTTTAACAAAAGGTTAGTAACCGATGCATTTAAAAGGCACTGGATTTAATGGGTCTGCTCCGTTTTAGAGCTACAGCAGAGGAATCCATTTGCAGGGCTGGAAAAGGTTTACAAACAGTCTCAAAAAGGTGGGTAGAAGTGTGTTACCTGACCTGGAAACTAAATGACGTGTTAAAAAAATGAGAGAGAAATGGGGTTAATCTAGAACTCTTGGAATTTCACCGAACCTCTGGAAACAGCTGTAATACTAGTGAGAGAAAACAGCATATTCAGATGGTCTCCTGTCTCCTCTGCTGTACAAATACACCTGCGTCCCCCAGCAGGGGCCCAGAGCGCATCCGAGCAAGGTCAAAGCCGTGTACCTGCCAGTCAGGGACCAGGTGGCCACTCTGAGCTCCTTTGAACGGCCCCTCTTCAGCTACACTCACGTTAGTCTTGTTAGATGGTAGAAACGCTCGGAGTGGCAACTACAGAACACAGTTCTGCAAAATCACACACATGAATAATTTCTGTTAAAAATGTTAAAAATGCATGAAGAAATGAAAAATTAAGAAGAAATTAAAAATATTCCTTCTTGTGATACATGGTGGGAATCAAATCAGGAATCCAAAAAAATACCAGGAGACCATATCAGTAATAACCTCTGGCTTGGAAGGACCAGGAATTTTTTTCTTTACTCTGAGATGTGGCATTAAGGAGTTCAGTGCTGCCCTGCTTTTGGAGTTTGCCTTACAACCTCTTCCCTTTTAATGGATGTCCCTCGTTTTGTTCATCTGCTCCCTTTTCTGACGTGTCAGCATCCTGCTTTAGATCTTTAGTAGATTGAAAGGTGTGCCCTGTGGGTTACACTCTCTCTAAATCATCCATGATGTATTACGCTTGGCTTAAATGACTGAGTCTCATTTGCACAATTGCCCTATTAATTTACTCATCATTGATTTACACCACTTTTGCTGGAAATCCTCCACTAGACCTCTATTTTACACGCACTCTGCAGCTCCGTTCCAGTCTTTTTCTCCCCTCTCATCTTCCTTGTCTCATTTCTCTTCCATTTGTCTTCATTCATCTATCTCTTATCTTTTCCCTCCCTCTCCCTCCCACTGTTCTGTCTTCCTTCTGTTTCTTCTTGGTCCTCCTCCATTCCCTACCTCCCTGCAAGTCTCCCCCTTGCAGCAGATAAATCTACCACTAAAGACCAGAAAAACCCAGAAGATACAGATTTAAAGGTAAAGGAATGTAAATAAATCAAGATTCCTCATGAAGAAGAACAACAGCTGTGACTCCTTTCTGGAGGGTTGAAAGACTGATGGGTGACTATCATTATCTTTCTTACAGTACTTTAGGACGTCCTTGCATCTCTTCGTCCTCCTGCGAGGAGCAGAGCCTCTTAGTTCAGACTTTATGGTTAGTTTTCAGCCCTCTCAATATATCCCATGCCCCTGCGCTGCTGCCCTGATCACCAGTTTGACTACCAAAGCCGAACACTTCCATCTCTTCTTTCTTTTCCTAAATAGCCAACATACCATTTGGGTTTGATGACTTGTGTATAAATGTTCACGTCTACATTTATAAAATACAGGCAAAGGGAACCATATACAGGAGGCATTTTCCAACTCTCACGTCTGTGTGCTTTGTGGAAAAATAAATTAATAAAAGTGGTTGTTTTTACGCTGAAACTCTCATTCAGTGTTTCTTTCATTCAAAATCCCAACAGAAAAAAAGGGGGCAAAGTGCAGAGGTTTAGACTAAGAGGACTACAGAGATTTACATATTCACACTGGATAAATAAATAACCGAACCCTACTGCCACACTCAACAGGGTAAAGACAACAAGGAGAGAGAAAAGCCTAAGAGGGAGAGGTTAAAACATCAGAAGACGCCACAGAGCAGTAAGTGCACACGGAGTAATTGAGCTGCTCGCTCTGGGAGCAACCACATACGGAGAGAGTCCCCAAACGTCCCCCAAAAGCCTGGCCGTGCCCCTCCAGCGAAGGCCAGGGGCGAGCGCGGCACTGACCGGGGAAGCCCCAGAGTCTCACCGGTGAAATAACACCTGGCAGGGATCTCTCTGAGCCCCAGGGAAAGAGGAACCCCGCACGGCAGCATCGGAGCCCGGCTTTCGTCTTGGCAGAGACACAACGCTCGCTTTAAGCACACTGCTTGTGTTTGCAATAAAGAGAAAATACCTGCAGTTACCAGTCAGTCTGATTGTTTGCATCCAAATAGTAAAATAATCCTCTCTGTGCAAGAAATACTAAAAGACTAAGTTGACAACATTCTCCACTTTCTAAACCCAAATTATCAGCTAGACTGGGCAGCCATGAGCTGGACAAGTCCACAAACTTTCACTACTTGGTTATTATCTGAAAAATAGCATGTAACTACAAAGTAATTACAGACTTCTAGAGATAATATGCTGCAATAATACAGTATCTGAAGTTACCCATTTTATTCTCAACCTAATTTCCATGTAGTTTGCAATTTTAAGATTTAATAATGTAGCTGAGAAAATACAAATTGCTTGTATTACCCACATATTTACATCGAACTGTACATACCATGTAATTACAGAGTCAACGGTTACTATGGAATTACAGAGTTTCTGCACAGTTCTTTGTGTTCTCCTATGCAAAGTGCCAGAAGAATGGCACCACAGTGTGGTGAAGAACAACCTACAGTGACACGGAAAAAAAAAAGAGAATTCAAGTCCTCTCTTAGGATGCCTGTCTGGACAGCAAAAGGGAAAAATAAGCAAAGATCTCAGCGCAGAAGCACCCACCATCAACTCCCTCTGGTCCCCAAAGTCCTACAAAAGAGCACTCTGCAGTTTCTGATTAATGGTATAGACCTCCAGTGGAAGGGCTTTTACTCTGCTGTACCTGAACTGCTGTCCAAGAATTGCAGTGATTTTGATGGACTCCTCCTGACCTGCCCTCCTCTAGAGGAACGCCGATGGCAGCTTGCCAGTTCCCCCCGAAGGACAGCGCTTATTCCTGGTTTTCTTTGCCACTTTTAAAAAAACACACACACACACACACGCACAGAGACAAGACTTACATATGGATGGCTCATCTCTGATGTCTGAGGGTTTGAAGTTTGAAGGTTAGAGCTAATCTTAGCTACGGCATTTTGTGCTGAATTCAGAACCCAATTAATTTACAAGAAAATAAGCTTTACGAAGTGACGAGGGAAACAGAATACTGGCTTGTGAAACACCCCAGGAATAAAACAAAAAAAAGTATTATTTGTATAAAATAGCGTGATGATCACTAGCAACTGTAAAATACAATGACGATATGCTCAGTACGGACAGCAGATCATCAAAGCAGTGAAGATTACAGGGGTCTAGAGGGCAAGAAACCAAGTCATTATTTCTGATTTTGCCACAATTGTGCAATTTGACCTTGGGTAAGTAATTTCTCACTCACTGGCGTTGAAGATTTTAAAGGGGTTTTTGCAATGCAGGAGTCTGGCTTGTGGCGTGCCAAAGAACCTCAGGGTAATGCTAGTGATTCAAAAATGTTTCCACCACACTAACATCCCGTATCACCAAATTTCACCCATTTATTTGGCTTACCGATTAAGCAGGCTTGGAAACACCTTCCTGGGTGCTGCTGACCTTATAGTGGGGCACCAAGAACTCTCAGAGTTGCTGGGTATCCCAAGTTTCCCCAGGAGTGGAGTGTTGTGTACCTGAAATCACCCTCAGTGATTAATATCTGAGTAACAAAGAAATAACTTACTTCAGCCCAAACACAAGCACAACCACTGGGTTTTGAGGGGGAGATAGAGAAGAGCATGCTAAAATCTGCCTGCACATGAGATCTACGTCTTAGGTCAGCTCCAAAAGGCTCCTCTCTTTCCATCATCCAGATAAGAAGTTCTCAGGATGCTTCCATAAGCTTGTCACTATGATCTACTCTAGAAAAGAAACTGTCATCTAGGGCAAAGAAATACCTTAAAAGAAGAGGATGCCCTATCAGGATGCACTGATTTACTAATGAGACCGCAACCATCGCAGCTGGCTCTGCCCATTACCGGATCCACTCACGCAACCTCTTTCCTTTGGATCACGCAAAGACAGATCCCGAACGAGGCGGAGCCCAAATCACAGAAGTTGAGCTCGCTTGTGTTGTTCGTGCTGGGCATAGCAGGACCATGATAACAGACCTAGTATATATCTTGCCAGTAGAAACATCAACACTTTATATAATTATTTTTTTTTAACACACCTGAGTATATCTTTTAACTTTCAGAGTAAAGTTTTACTGGGCCAGTGCTTGCTTTGAAGTGGTGACAGCACATCCCACCCCGTCCTGGGAGCCCTTAAAGGGCAGTGAAGTACCATTGTACCACAGCCACATATTCCCAAACACCTTGTGAAACCCCTTCCAGAGCCACACCTTGCTTGCCAAATTTCTTCTGATTCTTCACCTAATTGGAAGAGTGGCACTTGCGCCCGATGTGATAAATATAACCTGCTCTGGGTTCCAAGATGAAGCCTCTTCCTACCCAAACTCCAAAATCATCCTGGTAATTACTGTGCCAATACACCAATAAACTATAAACTAATCATTAGTGTATTGTGAATGAGCACTGCCTTCTAGTTTTAAGGGCAAGAACCACCCACCAGTGCATGAAATCTTTATACGTTGGAACATACTTCAGATGAAGTGTAAATGAATACTGCCACGATACACAGGAACGCCAATCACAGTGCCATGCGTCGCTCTTCATCAACACAGCCACAATCCCCAACAGCTCTGAGGTGAAGAGAGAGTTAGGCTGAATAAACCCTCTGCTGGGCTTAGAAAGAGACCACGAAAATCAATCAGGTTTTCTCCTTCCGATAGTCAACTCACCCGACTGAGGGACTGGGTCGTTACCTGACGAGGTTATTTTTCAGCTTTGTTTTATATAAAAAAACAAAGATGACAATAAAATATAAACCACCTAAACCAGTAAGTTTCCTATTTGAGTTGAATCTTTGTGGCAATGTATGTCTAAACAATAGATGACTTTTGTTAAAAAGATTCTTATTGTGTTTGAACAATTTGAGGTACGCCCTGCCCTCCCGGGCCTTCCGCACAGATGGACCTTACCTGCAGAATATTTTAAGTGAAAGATATTTTGCACACGGTAAAGTAAATGAGATCAACACAAAGTACAGCCTGTCATTAAAGTCACTAGACACTTCTTAGAAGATCCTAGTTTTTTTCAGTCGATTATAACTTTGCCAAACTTCACACCATTTGGGCTGCAACTTTCTATGCCAGGTGTCTGCCTCAGGCTGAGTGGAATGTGATCGTGTAATTAAAGGCTGTATCATAATGCATACACAGAAGGGGGCAAATTAAGGTTGAACAGGCAACCTTAATTCTCACATTTCTTAACTTTCACAGACTTGACTTTGCAACCCTAATCATGTTCTTTAATGTAGCTTTTTGTCTGCAACATTAATCCAGAGCTCTATTAATCTACATTAATTTATAGATATATCCCACTGAGGACTGGATGTCTCAGTGGACCGGTAACAGGACACACAGTCTTTCACCTCCAGGTCATTGGTTTCAACACAGCCTAAGGCTCAGCTCACAAGTTATTACCACTGACCAGCTGCTTGGTGGCTTCTAGGAAACGAACTGGTGATCTGGAGCTCTGCGCTCCAGTCCTTAACCTGTTTCAATCACCAGTGCTACCAATACGACCAGTAACCCCTGATGGAGCCCTACCTAACTTGCAGATACGTGGAGACAGCTGTTGGGAGCACTTCTCCAAAATGCGGTTCCCCTTGGTGGAAGGGCTGACATGGGAATATCCCCTTCCTCCCAAGTAATTACCTTGACTTAATGGTGCTATTTATATACGCAATATCAGAATCTTAAGTTCAATATTCAGTGAGAATGGGAAAAGCCAGCAATGCCACAAACTGAGCAACGGCTGCGCTTCCATTAGAAGAACATCCTGAAAATTTGCTCAGTGATGCTTTCTTTGGGAAAAACGAGTTAGGACAAGAAATGAAAATTTAATTTAGCCCGTCTGGTGCTGGGAAACACGAAGCACTCGTATAACTTCCAAGTGGGATTCTGCAGAAACAGGGACAGCCGTGCCCGAAGGAGGGAAATCGAACGGCTTCCTCCACCTCCTGAGGCTGTGCTGGAGGGAGCAGAGCTTTAGATCACACCGAGACCTCACAGGAGACGTTTGTTGAAGGAGTTACTGTGGATCTTTCCCACAACGTGAGCCATAATCCTCTCCAACCGCTTACCCCCCTCTGCTCTCCAATGAGGGAAATTTTGCCACTTAAGCACCCAAGGCCTTCCTTGGGGGAGCAGAGAGAAGTGTTCTCTGACTGCTCTCACCGGGTGGAGCAGGGTCTGGAAAGAAAGCCCTAAGCTACTGGCAAGAGCAAGTTCTAGAGGAACCATGAGACGCAAAGGAAAACGGAAAGGATGAGAAAGAAGGCAAATGTCTTTTCTCCAGAGCAAGAGACAACTTCAGCCTTACTCCCGCCTCTAGAGTCACAGTAATTCAAGGCAGGAAAACATGCAGGAGCTGTCTCCTTCACAGCTCCTTTCGCAGTCTTCCTTTTATCATATTCCACCCTCTCCCGTCACGAGTCCTCCAAGCACACGCGCTGCAGCCCACTGGGTGCCTCCTCTCATCATCTGAAAACACCGCTCTTTCCCGCAGAGCTGGGATCGGTACCCGAACCGGGTAACCCAGGCTGCAGAGCCCCAAAACTTATTTTTATCCCAACGAGAGTTTTTAAAATCTTATAAATCACTTAGCTTTGTTTTGCTTTCCATTTACTGCATTCATGTTCCTTTTGAGAGGGAGGCATTAATAAATACTGCGCCCTGATACTCTAAATGGTTTCAATCACATCATTTTCTGTATTCAGCACTCATACGCCTCCCTTACTACAGTACATAAATGATATAAACTTCTCATCAATAACATAAAAAATTCATACTCTGTCTACAATGCAGCTGCTATCACAGGTTTATGTCAACAATCGTCCTGATTTTTAATAGCATAAATGTTTAAAGAGGTAGCAATTCCTGCAAAGTATCTGCAGGGATATTTAGAGCCGACATATGCCAAAACAATCCTGTTCTCATACAGGAGACAGCGTTGCTCAGCAGGAAAACAATGTTTATCCTCACAAATGTTTACCCTGCTTTAGTCATTAGAAGGCTCCAAAGGGATGGCGGAGGAAGGGGAGCGGGCGATGCGGGTCCTTCCCTCCTGGTGGCCCCTCTGAGCAGAGCATCAGCCCCTGCGCGTTCCAGCTGGGCTCTCTCGTGCCACGCACCTCGGTCCCTGCCGCAGAAATTATTTGCCATCTGACATTACAAGGGTTGGATTTGCTCTTTGCTATAAACAGAGAGAGACAGGCAATTTGCAAATGCTTTTATGCTTCATCATTCTAATGGCTGGCCTGTCCTTTAATTTTCTCTTTATCATTAAAAAAAAAACAACCCAACCCTAAATTTATCCTTTCGAGGGCTTCCTACCATAGCAAAACAGTGCAAGCTCTTTCTTTTAATTTCTTCGACTTGCTGCCAATTGTATAGGGCTTTAAGCTATTAAAAAAAACAACCTTGCATACAGGCAGCATAAAATATTTATTTTTAATCTAAGCAGGATTTCTTTACCTGCTGTGCAGCCACAGCTTCTGTTTAAGGCTTGCTTTATCATCTGTGTGTCAAGCTGAAACCATTTCTCTCTGGATCTTTCATTCTAGCTTTAAAAAGACTCCCACCAGACCCCAGCTGACACAGGGTTTCTAACTCCTGCTTGAAATTTTCCTTCTGCCTTTTTCCCCTCCCTCACCCGAAACCCCACAACCTGGAAGTTCTTCACTTGAACAGATGGTTTCTAAAAATCTGGGACACGCTCATATGATTGAAAATAGGGCTCCTATAAGCAACATCTCCTGTAACAATTACGTGAACAGTTGGTCAGGATGGTGACCCAGAAACTGCCCCGTCTTTCCGCTCCTGCAGCCTCAGAAAAGCATTTCCAGTCCTTTGCTGGATGCCTGTCCTTGTGCAGGCAGAGCTGGGGGTACAGCAAACCCGTGGGAGCGGGTCTGCACTGCTCCCCACACAGCTCAGCACGGATCCAGGTCCTACAGCAGGCCAACACGCTGCTGTATAAGCACGTCCCCACCAATACAACTATTAAGGTCTAAATTAAAAATATTAAAAACATAAACCCAACTCTATGTTTTCCATTTGTTTACTACATGAACAATGCCAAATTCTCCCAGACTCTTTCTACAAACTACTGTGTTTCACAAGATGCACCATCACAGTCCCACCTGCTTGTCTCTGGGTTGGATCGTGAATCTGCTGTTGTTATTCAGAAGGAAAGCAAACTGACAAATGCTGAATATTAACAGCCCCATTCAAGGACAACAAAGCAGTACCTTCCCATCATCTATATATATAAAGGCTCTGCAGTCAAGTATCGATTTGTATGTAGCAAGAAATTTGGGGTTAGAACAAATAAATTTCCTGTCCCAATGCAGAAGTAAAGTCAGAAAAGACAAGAAAGATTTGTCAGCAGAGTGTAGTTATTGGAGGGTGTTTCAGAAGTACCTTGCTTCTTTGTATGTGTGAAGAAGGTGTCTGGTGGAGGAAGATATCTCGTGAGCAGGAGGAACACAGCTGGAGGAGCCTGGTGCTGACTAGGATGTGTTATATCTGGGGAGTCACAGGATGGGGAGATGACAGAAGTGAAGCAGCGTCCAGAAGGGGAGAGTTGTGCCTCCATAAGCACAGGAATTACAGAACTGGGCAGGGCTGGATCCAGTTAGGAAACATGGGGCTGGGGCTTCAGACTTCTAAGTGAGCTAAGGCAGCATCTGAAATAAACTTGGTGGAAGCTTTAGATGCAGTGGATGGAGGAGATGGTAACCCCTACAAAAGTAAAAATTTATCTAACATTCAAAGACCAGCCTAAGCCAAGGGGAAAAGAAAAGAAAAGAAAGAAAAAAAATATTCCATGCCAAAAAATGACTGGGTCTGTCTCTGGAAAGGCAGCAGGATGTGCCCCACTAAGCACACACGTGTGAATGACAAAGCAGCCCTATGAGCTTCTTGCTCCCGTGTCCCTGGGGGGTGCCGGGGGTGGCATTTCCCCTGTCAGCAGTTGGTGACCTCGGGGAGCTGCCTGCACCGCTCCGTGCCACCTGCATCGCGTGAGGGCTGCTTCTTGTTTCAGTGCTGTGACTGGGGGACCAATAATCCAACGTTTCTTCTCCCCGGTGCAGAATTTAAGATTGTGCCAAAACTCACTGACGGAACCCTGACGCTTTCCATTGCTTCTGAACTGGTGCAAGGGGCTGCTCTTCGTTCACTATGAGAACTGCGTGTACATTATAGCCAAGGTAAATACCAAGCAGAGAGTCAACATCTCCCTTACCAAAACCCAAGCTGCCTCAGTGGTCACCAAACGCAAACATCCCACAATTACCCTTAAACACTAAAAGACTTTGTGAAACAGGGGCTTAGAAGAAACCCAGCACCATTTTAACAAGCTAAATTTCCTGTCACACACAGGCTTGATTCCTGTCAGTGCAACACTCATTTTTGTCTGATTAAGTTGCTGTGATGAACTTCAGAGTTTAGACTGCCCTTGAGCCTCACATCTATCTGATCTTTAATTCTACTACCCACTCATTTCTTGCTAAGCACACAATTCTGAGTCCCACTGGAACAGCCTCATTCAGGCTCGGCATCAATATGTTCAGCGCTGAATTCATTTCTGCAGGGAGCCCAGTAAATCTGAACTTTCCAAAATCATTTGGCCCCCATTACTAGTAAGCACTGCTCTTAAATAGGTTGTAACTCCAGCTAATAGGCTCCATAATCATAGCTGAATTGAACAAAAGGGTCCAGTATGGGCTGCCATCAGTCATTTTTATTCCCAATCAAATGCACTGCATAGAACAGAACTTTTTTTATACTTCTGGATGCTGAAACTAAGAAACTCATTTCACCTGAACATAGGGGGTTTGGTTTTTTTTTTCTTAATAAGAACTAAGACAAAAGGCTTCCAAGGGTATCCAGAAGGTCCAGCACCGATGCAAGAGCTGGGACTGGTAACCTTTTCACCTTGCAAAATGGCAACAATCCAGAATATAAGGAGACAGGAAAAACATTAAGATGCAAAGCCCACATAATGAAAAATTCCAATGCTAAGAAACACATCTTCTGCTATTCAAAGAGAACTGACTGTAACTAAACCTAACGTAAAGGAGTTAGCGATACAACTGCTTACATCTTGATCACATTTCCATGAAGACTAGCTCTGTGATATTGTTTTGTCTAGCAAAAAAAAAAAAAAAGAAGCCACCATCTAAATCTTATCATCAAAATTGATAGTGTTTACTTAAAGCTTATTCCAGCTTTGCTGACTTCAACAGATATTGAAGTCTCCAATAAATCTATTTCAACGGTTTTTTACAACTCTCTTCTTTCTCAACATACACTCTGGCCTCCCTGATCTATATCAGTGGACGGAAGACCAGATTTTTGTTTATGAATATCTAGAAGTTTCATTGCTGTCTGCTGCAAAGACCGGTCTAAAAATGAATAGCAAGTAAATAAAGCAGAAAAGGCACCTGATTTATCTTTCTCTCTTCTGCGAGGCAGCAGAGCCAGTCCGAGCTAGCACCGTATTTTTTACATAGAAGGCAACCTGCTAGGAGAGGTAACGCAATGTCCTTCAGCTCACTGAAGGCTCACCCCGCGCAGACTGATGCTCCCAGCCCCACATCTCTGCAGAGACGGCACCTGCCCCACCGCTCCAGGCTTTGATGAACCCTCGGACCCCTTAGGGACTTCTTCAGGACCAAGCACTAAGGGCTGCCCCCCAGCTGATGTCAACTGCTGTGCCCGTGGCTTTGTATTTTCTACTTGCATATTGCTTTGGGTGAAGGTGGATTAATAAACAGGCCAGGGGGTGCGTTCAGGTTATCTCGGCGTATCCTATTTTTCTCCCCTAGTATGGGATCTGAGGGGCAAAGAAAAATTGGGCAATGGGCAGCAATAACACGGAAGAAGAGGAACCTGGACATGGGTGTGGTGAATGCACACAGCGTGGAGAGGCTTTCCTTTTGTGAAAGATCATACAGTACCTGGAGCTGAGGGTATATACTTCACTCCTAAAGGAAAAGAACAATTAAAAAAAACCCAAAACCCTGAAAATTTTCTGAGATTTAAATCAGGTGAGATAGAGGAACAAGATCAAATCCTCAAAATTGATTTTAAATAAGTATACAAAACGTTTAGACTAAAATGGGATTGTTTTTCTCAGCCATAAAACCACCACAAAAACAAAGGTGCCTGACACTGGTACGATGGTCACTGGTTTACCCAGCCAGAACTGAACCGAAACCAGAATAACTGCAACTGATACAAAGTGGTACAAGACATTAGAGCCAGACTGAGGTCTGTTCAGTTAAGGAAAACTGCCCAAGCTGGAATAGACAGGACGACTGATGAAAGCAACCACTGCTGATACTCTCTTCAGCTGTCCAGATTGGTTCAAAGCTTTTTCCCCCCATAAATACACATGAAAATAAGAAGATTTGGAAACCTTCACATTCTACCATCCCTACCCATACATGCCCTAGAATAAATTATGCTCTTCTTTCAACAGCAGCTTGTGAAGAAGACCTTTCTCTTTTCTCTCCTAAGACATTCCTCTAGATTGAAAAAGCCCATGTTTCTAACCTTTCCTCCTAGGAAGCAGCACCACAGCTCCCTTCCACTCTCTGGAGAGCGTACACATGGTCTCTCAGAGGAGTTCATCCTCCTGCTGTCTGGGACACAGCCCTGGAGGCAAGCCCTGTGGCATGGCTCAGACCAGGGGAAGAGCCTGCTTAAGTCTCAGCCCCACGGCACGACTCCTGCACGTGGCAAGGCCACGGCCCCTTCACAGGGATGGAGAAGCAGGTTCTCACCCACTTGGTACAAAAACAGCTGGGGACACGGAGGAGTCTGGAGGGGTGACAAAGCAGCAGGGCTAGAGCTGCAGATAGAGGTACTCTGACCACGACATACAATTGCACGGACCCTCATGGAGATCTAACTAATACTATTAGTCTCCTGCACTGATAAAAACTACAATGTAACCAAAATCACTACTTTTCTAAAGCTGGAAAGGAAAGACAGCAAGGTACACTGATACAATTCAACTCAATTATTTTTAAACAATATGTGCTGGATTTGCAGTCTGCCATTGCATAAAAGGTGGGCTCATTTTCTACAAATGCCCACAAAGAGAAATGATAGCGCTCAGCACTGTAGCATGGCATATTCCATTAGGAATTAAATCTCTTCTCTCTGATGGTCCCATCCACATGCTTATTGGACAGTCTGCTGCTTTCATCTACATTATTGTTATTAATTTATGAATGGGACTAGAATTACAGAAGATGAGTCTAAGGTGAGGCGGCATTATAATAATAAATGAAAGAATGACTCCTGTTTACTTTCAAAATATTTCATAGCTAAAATGCTTACTGCATTTTTAACTGTGACATACTTCCTTTAGCTGGCTTCGGTTTTGAAGTAATGATATAAAATTCATTTCATCTCTTTTTCAAGCCTGACTCTTTCATACATAACATCAGGCTTGTCATATCTGAGGAATTATTAAAATAAGACGAAGCCTGCTGTATCTGAGCAGAAAAGCTTCTTTGAGCTGGCATCCTCAGGAGAGAAGCAAGCTCAATCTCATTAGTTGGTGCTGAGAAGGCGTCCTAGTCACTAGGTTCAAGGTGATGAAAGATTAGGGCGTTTGGCCTCGGCTCATTTCGTATGCAGCTCACATCACTCCCTGCCCGTGAACACGAAATTACATTGAACCTGGGGAGTCTAACTCCATTAATTTTAAATGGAAGATTAATTTAACAATATGCGGCAGATATTTGTTACAAACCTATCATGTAAAAGTGACGGTTAGCAATAAATTGTGGTGACTCACACTGGCCGGTGGCCCTGGCTCAAATAAATCAGAAGGCATTTACACATAATTGCTGTTTTTAAAGACAGGGATATGGGAGATATGTTTCTTTGATGAAAGATTGGGTAACTCCATTCAAGGAAACAGCAGCCAATATTAAAGCTACAGTGTCTCTTTTGAAGGAGATGTTTTGTTTAAGGGCTTGTATGACTGTAAAGCAGTTATTCTCTGTCTTTTCTTTAACCTATGTTGGGTTTTTTTTCCTCAGATAAATAATTTTCATTGACTTTCATTAGATTTTGGTAAGAACAATCCAGAAATATTTTGTATGGGGTGAGAATAATATCTCTGGTTTAGGAACAGGCGTCAACATAGGCAGCACAAGGGGGCTGTCACCTGAGGCCAGGGAGAAAACACAGAGCCTACACTTCAACAGGTTAACTGTGGTCCATTTTTTTTTCTGCCAACTACCTGGACAACACACTGAATGGATACCTGGCCCTCCTCCTGCCACCGCTTCTTTCCTTCTTGCATTGGTTATGCAAAAGTACGGTCAGGTATGAAATGTCATCACTGAAAATACCGTTTTTGGACAAGGAAAATCACCAACTCCACTGGGAATAAACACCACAAGGGGCAAACATTAGAAGGATCGGATTGTTTTTCTCCTCCTTCTTTAGGTGTATGTAACTCCTGTGCTTCTGAGACAGTCTGATGATATCCATCGCTAGAACAGGGACTGTCTCCACGTCAAACAGAAGTATCTTGAAAGCTAATGCAAGAGAGCAGAATTGGCTCCCTCAGGAAGCAGAATTATCCCATATAATTTTCCTTCCCAGTGCAAGTAAAAGGAGAACCTCTTCAACATAACTTCTCTAGACGTAGGTTGGCAGCAACAAACACTGCGTGGGACTGCATGTGCCTGTGTTTATTTACAGCAGAAAAATACACCGCACATACTTTGCTTTCTGAACAGGAGAGACTAAACTAGCCATTAGAGCCAGGAGATGTCAGTCGCCGTGTTCAACACACGGCTGGGAGATGTTCAGACATTGCGGGGGAGGGCATCCTATGGACTTGGAACAAAACATCCTATCTACCAGGAGCTCCTGAAATCTGTAGTAGTCAGAGATAGAATGACATGGCTGAAGAGGGAAAGAGCCCCTTGCATTAACTCCCCGAGTGCTGGATACCTGGGACACCTCAGACTGGGAATGCTCAGAAACACTAGCCCCGTTCCCACCCCACCAGAGCTGGGAAACAGGACAGAAGGCTGGAAAGAGTGGCAGGATTGTGTACTCTATGGCAAATACCTAACTGTGATTCCAGAGGAAAGAAGCAACGCACAGCAAAAGGAGAAGAGCTGAAGTGCAACTGAGAACACCCAACTAGGTGCCTAAGCAAAGTGAAATCATTCAGCCCCCATCTTCTTGGCCTTGAGTCCTTCACACATGCCCTCTGCTCCAAAAGCGACCAAGGAAATGTATTTGTCGAGTAGAGCACAACACTGCAGGCTCTGCAATGTGGAGGTAATGTAAAGTCTCTTGATATTTTCTGCACCAGGAGATGGGGAATAGACGCAAATAAACCCACCAGAACCACTAAGGATAAGAGTCTGACTGGCCACATACCCCACTGCCATCATGTACAGCGCTTGCCTGTTCATGGCCAACTGCAACACATCTCCCTGCTGTTCACTGCAGTTTGGTTGATCCTCAAAGAGGGGACTCTTTGAATCTGACAGAGAGGGAGTAAAATTTACTGACACACACATTGTACTTCTTCACAATGCCGCAACTGGTTATCCTTCTGACTTAAAAAAGGTTTGATGTTGGATCCTTCTAGTACCTGTGCAGTGCTACATCAGGATTTTCTAAATACCAAGGTCCACATCTAGTCTCAACGAAAGGTGTTGCCAACTATGCTGGCTCACTCCTCCATGCCTGCAAGCTCCTTCCCAAGGCTATTTCAATATCTCCTTGTTCTCCCAGTGCGAATCAGAAGTCAAGCCCCAAGACTGACAGCGAGTACAAACATCTGCCCTGTTGCCCTGAGACAGAAACCATCTCCTGCATTGAAGTTCAGGGCCAGTGCTCCAGCCGACACTGGAAAGAGCAGTGCCCTGGAGCAGCTGTACCAGGGAGGGAACCAAACTCAGGCACAGATGGACTTCCAGAACTGTGGAGCTCTGGGCTTCAAGCTCTCAAGGAGCAGGAGGCCTCTGCAGGTGTCCTCACATAGGTATCTGGCATGGGATAGTCACCCTGGCCACGAACTGAGGGATGGACAGGAGTCAGAACAGATGAGCCACCCCGGATTTAAGGGCAATGCTTGGGGGTTTAGTTCTCTTCCCCCTTCTATGTCATCAGCTCCTACCAGCCTGCACAGGTGGAGATCTCTTAGCATCTTCAGCCTGAGCAGATGCCATGGAGCAAAGAACTGCTGAGCAGTATTACCTCTTCTGCTGGCTAATTCAGCCTGAACAAATGATATCCTCACGTCTCTGTAACACCCGAACACCTTGAAAACTAAAACATTAGTGTATTTAAACAACTTTGTGGAAAATAAATTGTCTCCCTTTTGTGCATGAAAAGCCAAGGTACAGAAGAGCTTAAGGCCTCTTTTTAAAAAACCTCTCTAGATATAGTATATCAAGTGCACACAGGTACCTAGTGGAACATCTCCAAGACCTAAGGTCCTGGATTAAAGTACCCCATCGTTTTACTCCTCCCACTTCCACTACCAATAGGACAAATAACAGTTTCCTGTGATCTTTTTGAGGGAAAATTAGCAATTTTGTAAACTTCTAGCACCTTTCCTTTGAGAAGGGAGGAAAGGAGTGGTACAACCGTACACATTGGGTACAGTTAGGCGAGGTCAGAACGGCACGAGATACATGTCTGTGAGGAAAGCAGAGGCTGCTATTTCCAGCTCTCTTGCTGCTTTGCTAACCAGAGAGAAACCCTGCTCCAATACTGGGTTTGTGACCATTTGTTGTTTGTAATTTTAGGATTTTTAGATGTCTTTGGAACCGCTTATTCCAAAATACATAAAAATTCTAATGTAAAGCAGTATGGTCCCCCCGGTGCATCGACAGAGCTACCCTCCCCACGTTACCACTACTGCCCCACCATACACTAGCACCACCGAGCTTTACAAGCTCTTAGTAACTGGACATTATCTTCCTATGGAAAGAAATAATGAGATTGTGCTGTATTACTTAAGGAGAAGGATAACAAGAGATAAACTACTATGTACTTGCTTCTCTATACAGCCATAGCAAAGCACTTGCACAAACTAGACAACATCAAAACAAGGTTTCTCAGACCGTCTTCTCCTCCCAAGAGAGGCAAATGCCAGTTCTAAATTGGCCACCAATAATCCTCCTCATATGGTGGAAAAGAGAAATGCAACCTCCTATAGACACTAGTAGGAGGCAACAGCAGTACAAAAGCCGGGAAGGTGAGTGAACTGTGGGTATTGAGATTTGTTTCCAGCTTTGCTGCTGTGGGGTACGACTGTGGGCAAGTCACAGCTTATAAATTGCTAGAAGTTCTTCGGATTGAAAGGGTCATGAAAAATTAGAAGCTGGACTGGCAGTTTTCCTGACTAGTCTGACCTGTAAAGGGAGAGAGCTCACTCCGCATCAGCTGGTTCCCTTTTTGCTTAGTATTTACACCAAAGGCATGTCACAGAACGGAACTTCAGAGCGCAAGGAAACTCTCAGATAAATAAATAGCTCTTCAAATAGGCAAAAATAAATGAATTGAAAAAAATTACCATTGATATTTGAATGAGTAAGATTCACGCAGAACCTACACAGAAAAAGAGCACTGTTGCTTTAAATTCAGTGCCAACACCCAGGTTGCCGGCAATTGATGCCACTAACTCATTTTTGCACTTTAATGTTAAATTTCTTATGGGACCACATCACCTAATTAGAGGAATTGATAACTGCACTGTTCCATAATGAGGCCAATACATTTCAAAGTCATTAAAGATAACCAAGGCAATAAGTCTGTGTTTAAGCGGCGCTTCCTTAGATTTCACAGCCTGCATGTCGCTAGCATAGGAAAAAGCAATCCCTGCCTAGTCAACTGTAAATGCTGGGTTATTGGAATCTTTAAAACAGGCAGCAAGGAGAAAATTACATGACCAAATCTCCTTTTTCCAGTTAATGAAGAATTAAGACTCCCATTTACCATATTAGAAGGTTCATCAGAGGTCTCTACTCTCCATAGCTTGTGTTTGACAGCAGTGTCAATTTATCTGAGTCAGAACGCAGAAGTGCATGACAGTACGTCATTCATAACTGTCACATCTACTTATCTCTCTCATTGTCACACCACTAACGAAATTCAGGCCATGATTTTTCTGATCATGGGCTCTTAAAGGGAAAAGGATCCCCTTCCCTCACCACAGTAAACTGACCGATTCATGGCTCGAAAACTAGTGTGCTCACAAATGGCCACACAGTTACAGCCAGCACAGATCATGTAAACTCCTAGAACCGAGGAAGGAAAAAAGATAAATCACATTTCCCAAAGGCAAGCTACCAGCAAGACTGTCCTTGGCTTCAGAAGCAAGAAGCATTTGGGCTTGGTGCTAATTACTGGAGGGATGGATTTATTTGATATTCTACCTTGCGTCTGTAAGATCTGTTCAGGAACATTTGGCATTTAAGTAAGAAAAGTAGAGTGACTTTATTGAAAGTCAATGGTCAGACTTTGGTTAGCTTCAATAGCACAGGATGGGTTTCTAGAACTGCAACAGATGAAGAAGGCCATAAAAGTAACATCACAACATCTCGGCTACGGGGAACGAAAGCGGTCTATAAAAACTGTCTCAAAAGATCTTCTGAGAAAATGGACATGCTAAAGAAGGCCAAAAATTCTTTTCTACAAAACAAAGAAGCATCCTACTAAAATAAAAATAAATAAATCCAAACTTTAGGCACAACTGAAAAGGTGATTTAATGTTTAAAGACACAGGAACAAACTCACCTGAGAAAACAAGCAGAACACAGCAGCACTGAGAGGCAGGGCTACGACTGAGAAAAACAACTGTCTCTGTAAATATTATGAATACACACAGCTGTACTGCAAAGTGAGAAGCAGGAAAGAAACTTCCAGAATTGTGTCATCCTTACCTCAGAAGGAATGTGCACCTTGTCCCCAACCCCACGCAACGGAGCGGAGGGAGGGACCCAGCCTGATCTCAGGAGCGCAATTCCTGACCTTAATATTGCTTTCTGGAAAGATTTCCAGATCATTTTCAATACGAATACAGATAAACTCAGTGTCCCTCTCAACTCCCTGTCTCCTTCTAGCCTCACTGCTCCTGGATGGTGATGAGATGTACTCCATACACCAGTACCCTCAACCGGGGAAACTAAAATGTGTTGCCAGTGCCCTGTAGGGCCGTCGAAGCCTCCTGCAGCCCAGAGGACAACGAGGCTCAAGAGCTTTTCTTCTAAAGCAGACTGAAAAGCACAGCCCTTTCCTTCTCTTCAATGCCACTTCTACAAGAAAAGGACCCCTTGGTTACTGCATCACCCAACTTCTGGAGACTTACAGCACAGTATGATTTAACACAGAAAAATACACGTAGTGCGGAGGTGAAGCTGGCACCGATCCGTAGCTGGAGCTCAGCTCCTCACTTACATCAAGAGGGAAACCAGGCTGCAGACAGCGCTGGAAGGAACCACTGTCCTGTGTTTAAGGACAAATAAATGATTTAGTCTGTTCTGAGGAAAGCTATTTTCCCCAATCAGAGACTCTAAAAATATAACCGGTACGGAAAGTGGACTCACACCGTAGCCTCGGTTTGTAAGAATCAAACACAGCAGGCTGCAGGTGCTGGGGAATGAAAGGATTTGAGACGTTCTTGAAGAAGCTGGTCACATAAATTTGAGAAGTAGTTTCTCTTCTGAGAAAACTTTTCTTGCGCAATATTTCATGAGAGGGTTGTGGGGTGTTTTTTTTTTTTCTTCACACTAGAGCTAACATAATAGAGCAGAAGGAAAATGTTGCCCAATTGGATCAAATTACTGGTGAAACAATGCAAGTGAATGTGCATTTAGGTCTGCAGTTCTGAAAACTTCAAGAACTAAAATAAATTGCATGACCCCCTGGTAACTTCCACTAGAACTTACGGGTACAAATTGTTTGCCTCAAGCTGGGTGAAATATACATTCAAATTCAGACTCTTGAAGGAAATTATTAAGTAGAGCCATATTAGCTTTCTCTGAAGCATACTCGTTTTCTATATTGCCACTGTATAGACCAATTATGTTACCTTTCCATGCTGAGAAATGATTGTTCTGCTAACACAGTTCTGGTAAAAATCAAAAGCACTACATTTTTAACCTTGGGGGATTTTTGTTATTGCTGCTCCCTTGCTAGTTCCTTCAAATGGAAAACATCTTCCATTAATCTAAATGCAAAATTTGTTCAGCTTTCGAAAGTTACTTGAAAAATGTTAAGCACAAAGCAATAAACTTTTTATGCTCTTAAGACCACTAATGCTTTGAGCTTCATATTCATTTTGAAGAAATGAACATTTTATGGTTCACAGAGGAATAGCTACATGAATAATATCTGAGATTATAATGCATCTAGCAGAAAAAGATTAAGTTTATGTAAACTATTTAATCAGACGTGAAATTTTCTCTAGAGGATAAAAAATTCTGACCTTATTTAAGTTTATTTTAAAAAATACCAATATCACATTTCCACCAAGGGAACCCACCGATCTCCCCATTTATGTTGTATAAATATTCATAGAAGCAAGGGCTAACTGGATAGCACAGCCCCTAGGAAGCAGAAGTAACTTTAGAGATGTACCACATCTATGACCAGCTCACTGCAAGGGAGATTTTTCAGCAGAGAAGCTCTAACTCACACCAAAGTCTCATTTTCATCCAGGGCGTTTAATATTTTTTCAACAGAGATCTAATTCGGAGCTGTCCTTGGCCTCTCCTGGCACTGCTGCCCACCCCCTCCCAGGGCAGTAATTCTCTCCCAGGTTGAGCAAACCAGGTAGTCTCTCCCAAGAAGTGTCTGTCCGGAAAGGTTTTGCAAGTAACTGATTTATTAAAGAAATGCAAATGTGTATATGCTTAAAATGTCCATTTAAAGTGGCTTTTATCTCAGCTAAAGTAATTCTAGGGAAACCAAATGATTTGTACTCAATTAAACTGCACCTGAATTTGGCCCTTATTTCTGTTGATATCCAAAGTAAAGCTCTTGAGTTGTTTCAAATTAAATTAAGGAAAATCTTGGCATCCTAATTGTCAGCCCAGGTACATTTATTTTTCTATTAAAAAACAGAAAATTAATTTTGTAAGTACAATTTTTTATGATTCCACTATGAGTTTTGTGTTCCATGTAACACACTAATGAAAAAGCCTCATGCAGAAGAGTCCCAAAAAATCAATAGGCTGGCTACAAAATCGTCATGCAGCTTAAACAACAACACGATTATGAATAACCTTTTTTAGAGCGTTGTCACTTGGACGTGGTTTGAGCACAAATGATGACCAGGCTCTGGGGAGTGCGATGTCATTACTTTTTTTAAGCTATATTTGAAAATACCTGGGTATGAACTGTCACATCCCTGTAGCGCAGAACGCCAAACTGCTTGCAAAACAAGCAAATAGGAACTACAGAACATTCAGCCTTTTCTTGCTCTCTCTTCTCCAGCAAATTACCGACTCAAGTCAAAGAGATAAACAGGTACTCTGTACTCTCGCCCCTTATGGGTACAGGTTACCACCGGAGCCTGTGGAAGTCTTCATTTCCCTTTCTCACAGGATTCAGTTCTCGCCACAAAGAACTCGATTATAAGTTCAGCATCAGCTCAAATGTTCACTCCTGCTTTGGTGGCACCTTGGGCTTCTCCCATAGGGAAAAGTCAAAAATGCACGCGGGTTCTCTTTTCCTTGTGAGTCCTTCCTGCCTTCTACAATGTTAGAGAGATAATAGATTATTTTCAGCAGGGAGATAGCACGTGTCCCTTGACAATCTTCTGGCAAATGTAACCGCTAAAACCATGAGGTGGGGTTGGCTGATACACAGACCCCTGCCTTCCTAAGGACTGTGGCCGAATCCCTCACTAGCGAGAGAAGAAATCAGAGCTCTCTGCAAAATTTTGTTGCATTAACAAGGGCGGAAGCTGAAGGAAAGGCAAAACGGCTCGTAATGCCACATCCACAAATGTAACCGTGAAGATCACGAAAGCAGAAAGGGGGTGAAGGCATTGAGGGGGGTACATGTGTAGGAGAGGGTATAGAAGAGAAAATGACAGCAAGACGTTTTTCAAGAAAATTGCCATAAAATTTCCCGTATCATTTGAAATCCTTTCCCGTTGCCTGAGCCCACCCCGGAGCTCTGAGCACACCACCCCTGCTGCAGGAAAACCCGGCCATTTTGCTCAAATTCCCAACTGCACAAAATGGCTACACGAGGCGGCATCTGCCACAGAATGATTGGTATTAGGCATAACTCATTATTCTGACAAGAATCTGGCACGCAAGCAAGCGATCTGGCACCAGAAGCGATGAGATAAGGATTTGGCATAACCGCCGGTAGGATATGAATTAAGCTCAGTGTCAACACAACGCACATGGTTTCCTCTCCACGGACATGCCAAATCCTTGACACAATAATGAGTTATGCATGATGCCAATCACTGATTGTCAGTTCGATTGCACATCTCTTTTCTGATGCCATCAAACCGCAACGGGATCCAAAGCTGAGGAGAAACTTTGCCGTGCGTTTTGGCACGGGGGCGGTGGGGGTGATGGAAGAGGAGGATGGAGGCTGCTCCCCCCGCGCAGGGGCAGCAGGAGCGCCCGCCGCACAGCCCTGGGGGATACGGCTACACGGCATCACAGAGGGCGTTGTGCATCTGACCCTGACGGAACAAATTGCCAGAGAAAATGACCAAGCCCATGCCCGACATCTGCCTCGTTACATTAGAAATCCAGTCTTAAACTCCCCTTTGCTTGACAACACTCAAGTCTGGGATTCAGCCCCCGTGCGTGAGGAGCCTCTTTTAGGTGGAAGGAAATGCTCCCAGCATGGAGGGAAGCGGAACCACGTACTGTTGGCAGCATGGAGGGAAAGAGTGTTACTTTCTAGTGCTTTCTGTGCGGGGAAGGAGCAGGCAGGAGGTGTTTCTGTCACCCATAACGGACCTTCATCCTGGATGGGGCTTGGAGCAACCTGGTGTGGTGGGAGGTGTCCCTGCTCAGGGCAGGGGGGTTGGAACTGGATGATCTTGAAGGTCCCTTCCAACTCTGACCACTCTATGATCCCACAGGCCACCAGCACAGCTCCTCTACCCTGCCAAGGGCCTTCCACCCAAACCCCTCCCCACCCCACAGCAGGCAAAACCGCACCCTTCTGCCACAACCCACAAAATACACTCCAAATTAAGTGACTGCCCTCCCTCCCCGGAGCCCGATGCCCCGCTCCCCTTGCCCCTACCCCTTCTCCTCTCGGGTCGCAGGCCACCTCAGCTGGGGGGCTCTCCCCGATGGTAGAGCTGAGAGCCTCCCCTCTCGCTGCAGACCCCACCTTCTCCCAGGTGAGCCCCCCCAAGCACCCCCCATTGACCTCCATCCTCACCCCACAGCCCTCCTCCCCGCCAGCGCCGGCCCCCGGGCTCTCTCCTCTGGCCTCCACCTGCCCAGCTCCAACAGGAACCCGCCTGCCCAAATGCCAATCGTCCCACATTTTAAAGCAGCAGCAATAAATTCAATCTGCAAAAGCCAATGAGAATGTTTTTATTCACCTTCTCTGCCTCTATCCAAACCCCAACAGGGCAGTTTTCTTCACCGGACGTTACAGTCGTGGTGTCCTCATACTGGCAGCAACACCTGCCTTTGGAAACACCTGATGCAGGAACCCCCAAAATCCACCACCAGCACCGTCAGAGACGGCACAAAGAAAATAAATGCATGACTTTCTGTCCTGTGCCCTAAAACTTTACAGGAAAGGACAGGGAAAGGCTGATGGCTGTCTCGGAACAAAATCAAACAGCAGACAAATGTGGCTTGTGTGGAAAGTGAGCTGCGCTATACTTAATCTTGTTACATCTATGACACAGAGCACTCACCTAAATGGCAGTAGACAGAAATGTCTCTTCATATCTGAGGTTGCTTCCAGATTTATTAAAGATAAACAAATACAAAAATCTCCTTGATAACAAACTATCATGTATTAATAAAACGCCAGAAAGTGCTGTATGAAGGCCCAGACTTTGCAGCCCTTCAGACTTTCAACGGATCAGTTAAATCAAGAGTTTGGTGAAAGCAATTCCATCCAAGTTGGGCTTTCCCTTACTTGTTTTATTCTAATTTACACAGGCAAGAGACTAAAAATGCGCAAATTCTTTTAATAGTGATGGAGGACTCTCTGACAAATAATCTCTTTCCCTTTTCCATCTCCTCAAAAGACATCCACAGATTTGGAAAAATATTTTATCCATTTTGGAAAGTTTTAATTTGTATATAGAAAGAAACACAACCCTCCAGAATTCAAAAATAATAGTATAAAGTTCAGAAATTCAGAGGCAAACCATTTCTGTCCAGAAAGCGCTCTGGTTTACTAGAAGCTTAAGTGAAGCTAATCATGGGTGGCTTATATGATCCACAACGGAAAATTGAGCCTTTTGCCTCTTCGTTGAGTAACAAAACTCCAGGTTGATAGCGTTTGAAAGGCAAAAGCATCTGATAACTGTGCAGTGACCACCGATGTGACCTAAGCTGGTGGCCCTACTCCATTTGCAATAGAGCAGAACTTGGGCGTCACAGAAATTGGCACCGAATGCAGTAACCTCAGCCACGAGGCTGAGAGCTGAGTGGTCCCTCCAGGACACTCACCAGGGCAAAGAACTGAGCCACAGAATCACAGAATCTTTGTGACTGGAAGGGACCTCTGAGACCATCAAGTCCAACCATATGCAAACAAACAAACAAAAAACCACAAAACCAACAAAACACCAAAAAAAATATAATATCACACAACAAAACAAATCACCCAACCCAACAATCTCGGCCACCAGAGCACGCCCTGAAGTGCAATGTCTACACCTTTCTTAAACACCTCCAGGGATGGTGACTCCACCACCT
>VZRU01014290.1:281873-303322 GCA_013398155.1 Pedionomus torquatus
AGAGCTGAGAGCCTCCCCTCTCGCTGCAGACCCCACCTTCTCCCAGGTGAGCCCCCCCAAGCACCCCCCATTGACCTCCATCCTCACCCCACAGCCCTCCTCCCCGCCAGCGCCGGCCCCCGGGCTCTCTCCTCTGGCCTCCACCTGCCCAGCTCCAACAGGAACCCGCCTGCCCAAATGCCAATCGTCCCACATTTTAAAGCAGCAGCAATAAATTCAATCTGCAAAAGCCAATGAGAATGTTTTTATTCACCTTCTCTGCCTCTATCCAAACCCCAACAGGGCAGTTTTCTTCACCGGACGTTACAGTCGTGGTGTCCTCATACTGGCAGCAACACCTGCCTTTGGAAACACCTGATGCAGGAACCCCCAAAATCCACCACCAGCACCGTCAGAGACGGCACAAAGAAAATAAATGCATGACTTTCTGTCCTGTGCCCTAAAACTTTACAGGAAAGGACAGGGAAAGGCTGATGGCTGTCTCGGAACAAAATCAAACAGCAGACAAATGTGGCTTGTGTGGAAAGTGAGCTGCGCTATACTTAATCTTGTTACATCTATGACACAGAGCACTCACCTAAATGGCAGTAGACAGAAATGTCTCTTCATATCTGAGGTTGCTTCCAGATTTATTAAAGATAAACAAATACAAAAATCTCCTTGATAACAAACTATCATGTATTAATAAAACGCCAGAAAGTGCTGTATGAAGGCCCAGACTTTGCAGCCCTTCAGACTTTCAATGGATCAGTTAAATCAAGAGTTTGGTGAAAGCAATTCCATCCAAGTTGGGCTTTCCCTTACTTGTTTTATTCTAATTTACACAGGCAAGAGACTAAAAATGTGCAAATTCTTTTAATAGTGATGGAGGACTCTCTGACAAATAATCTCTTTCCCTTTTCCATCTCCTCAAAAGACATCCACAGATTTGGAAAAATATTTTATCCATTTTGGAAAGTTTTAATTTGTATATAGAAAGAAACACAACCCTCCAGAATTCAAAAATAATAGTATAAAGTTCAGAAATTCAGAGGCAAACCATTTCTGTCCAGAAAGCGCTCTGGTTTACTAGAAGCTTAAGTGAAGCTAATCATGGGTGGCTTATATGATCCACAACGGAAAATTGAGCCTTTTGCCTCTTCGTTGAGTAACAAAACTCCAGGTTGATAGCGTTTGAAAGGCAAAAGCATCTGATAACTGTGCAGTGACCACCGATGTGACCTAAGCTGGTGGCCCTACTCCATTTGCAATAGAGCAGAACTTGGGCGTCACAGAAATTGGCACCGAATGCAGTAACCTCAGCCACGAGGCTGAGAGCTGAGTGGTCCCTCCAGGACACTCACCAGGGCAAAGAACTGAGCCACAGAATCACAGAATCTTTGTGACTGGAAGGGACCTCTGAGACCATCAAGTCCAACCATATGCAAACAAACAAACAAAAAACCACAAAACCAACAAAACACCAAAAAAAATATAATATCACACAACAAAACAAATCACCCAACCCAACAATCTCGGCCACCAGAGCACGCCCTGAAGTGCAATGTCTACACCTTTCTTAAACACCTCCAGGGATGGTGACTCCACCACCTCCCTGGGCAGGTCCTTCTAGTCCCTGACCACCCTCTCAGGGAAGTCATTCTTCCCAACATCTGAATCTGAATCTCCCCTGCCCCAACTTCAGACCATTTCCTCTGGTCCTGTCATTATTCCCTTGGGAGAAGAGGCCACCACTCACCTCTACACCCTCCTTTCAGGCAGCTGTAGAGGGCAAGGAGGTCTTCCCTCAACCTCCCCTTCTTCAAACTAAAACATGCCCAGTTCCCTCAGCCTCTCCTCATGTGACTTGTTCTCCATACCCTTCACCACAGGAGGTTGGAAATGGAGTCCACGCATCCATTTCCAATTCTGTGGACTCATGTCCCCAGGACAATCAACACCCTACCTTTTCTTGGTAGCTAATCAATGGGAAAAATAAAGAACAACAGAAGAGAACAAAAGTAATGGACAAGCTTTTCCCTGATGCCATTCCCGCTGCTCTGTTTAGCATCCCTCTTCATTGCTGCCCTTGGTGCAGCCACTCCCGCCTGCCCTTCCTCAACCTCTGCAGTTGTTATTGCTCAGCGCGACCACAGCATCGATGTTGTCAAGCAATTTTGCAATGACACCGTGTCTCAGACAATGCTCGGCCACCACCACCAAGTAGCGAGTAACCTGTGCTGACAACGCATTACAGCCCTGCCATAACCAATCACTGTCGAAACCCAAGCAAAACAGCAGCTAAATTACAAGAGAATGTCTAACGGCGTGTTTATTAAATTGGCAGAGCCGCCTGCTAAACAAACCACAACAGAAGCGGTGATACCGGCAACACGAGTCCGAGCTACAAACCAACAGTGATTTTAATGCCTTTATGTTAGATGAGATTTGGCAAAAAGACTGGGTTTTAATTTGGGGGTTTTTTTTTTGAACTTCAATTAAACGTGCTCAGTAACAAGAAAATGATTTAGTGGAAAATGATTGAGTACAAGGAAAACGAATTTCAAGAAGAATCCCAAATGGGATAAAACATGGAGATTATGAAAAAGCTACATTTGACCTGTCAACATGAGAAAGTCCCAGAGTTTTTATTAAAAGGGGGCAGTGGGGAAGACAACCTGCTGTTTAGGGAAGCCGTATATTTAATTTTAGTGCCAATAATGGCACAGCCCATGACTATAAGGTATTATTTAAGACCTATCATGCTATTTCCTTGGAGGACAACTCTCTGCACTTCCACAGTATGCTGCAGTTTGCTGGTCTCTGTACAATTTAAGTACTGTTTACTGATTATTATTGAGTACGGGACAATATTCACCCTCTCTGGACCAATAAATACAAGCTTTATACACAAAGTAGCAAGATTTTTCAACTGCTGCTTGCCGCCATATGATTGAACGAACATACACTTTAAGAAAATGAAAACAAAACCAAATAACCAAACAGAGAGTCATGGTTTATTAACACAACATACTGCAAATCTAATTAAAAGTCAAATAGGCAATACCCTCATCAAAATCCAAATGTTCTTTACAGAAACATCAAGGAAGAAGGGGCATACAGGGGACGATACCACAAAGGTAATCAAAATTCATCTTCTGGGACTCGTACCCTATTACTCGAAGCTCATTATCAGTACTCCATACAGTAAAGCAACACCTAGAGACCACATCATTAGCTTCCTGCACATGCATTACCCCCATAGCTGGAAAAACTGGATAGAAAAACCCCACCGATATACAAGAAAACTCAGGGTCTTCATTCTGCATTACAGAAGCCTGCCAAAGTTTTAAATAGGATGATATTAAAGAAAATGCAATGAAATAGCACCGAGACCTTGTAAAGATGGGACTGCCCCTTTCTAAAACGTGATTGTAGTCGACTAATGAATGTAGCCTACTATTACACTGTCCCAACACCTAGATTTTATCTGTAAATACTTCTTCAACACACACCCTTGCTTGCTTGCTTTTTCTCATTCACATCTTTGCTGATCAATCTCTCTCTGTCAACTGGCAAAACATATTTCATTAAGTGACTAAACGTGACTACTCTGAAACACATCACGCAATTAGCTGCAGCAGAACACTCCCTCTTCTCTCCAGTAACTGTCCAAAAGGAAAACAGGAGAAGAAGGAAGAAGCCCAGAGAAGCTGTGGCTGCCCCATCCTTGGAGGGGTTCAAGGCCAGGCTGGATGGGGCTTGGAGCAACCTGGTGTGGTGGGAGGTGTCCCTGCCCAGGGCAGGGGGGCTGGAACTGGATGATCTTTAAGGTCCCTTCCTAACCATTCTGTGATTCTATGATTCTAACGCAGAATGGCTGCTTAGTTGAAGCTGTACACCTCAACAGAAACACACACCACCGCCCACTGCGATGTAAGGACAATCATCCCACAGAGCAGAAGAGACAAGAATGTACAATAGCAGAAGTTATGTCAGCTGTTCTAGATCAGGAGAACGGGATTTGGTAAGAAATAGGAGTCAAAAGAACTAGACCTCTCCTAGGACCCAACCCACTAATTTTTTTTTTTTAGTTGAATCTATTGCCTGGGAAAAAGGAACAGGATCATGGAATTGTTCTACTGTCCCCCTGATAAATGAGCTAAGTTGGGGATCGCATGTGGTTGATGCCAGGGCAAGCTCAGTCCCTGACAGGGATAGCAGACCCACATTCTGGGGTCATTTCCACCCCAGTGACTGGGCAGCATCATGCCCCCGGCAACTGTTCATCTGCTCCTGCCATGCCAGTCTGGTGCTGGAGCCTCTGCCCATCCGCCTGCAAACCGAGCTGGTACCTGAGCCCCACACAGGGAAAAAGGAACTGGGGGGGACTTTGTGCAGCACCACTCTGGGTATCTTGATACACAAATCACAATCCGGCTGAGGACAATTTCACACCACCTTTTTCAGGTACTCTCTGCCTGTCAGCCCTGCCATCCGCACGGCACGTTAACCTTTCTCTCAGCATGCCCAGAGAACAGGCAGCTAATTGAGCTCAGCTGCTTTAGAGAGGAGATGATCATACCTATTCTGGTACTTTGATGGGGAACAGGATGTTCACAATAGCACACAAGTCCTAGATATGGCTGAAAAAAGGACTGCTGAAGGCTACCTTCAGAGTTCCCAGGCTTAGGAAGCAGCATACCGCATCCCAGTGGCCACACTCCTGCGCTCAGCTGCCAGTGGATGCTCAGGAAGGAATGAAATCAGCACAGGTTGAGCGATGGACAGGGAATGGACAGGAGAAGGACATCACATCTGCTGTACAGCATTTCCTGGTGCTGATCAGTACCATGAGCTGCGTCACCCTCGTATCCCACCCACGGGCTAAAAGAAGTTGGCAAATCTATGAACACCCTTTCCAGATGACGGATTCTCTGCAGATCAGGCTGCATTTGAGTAGCCAGGGTGGTCTCCCTAATGAAACTCCCAAGGTACTGGGGCACAAGCCTCGAGAAATGATCGCTGACCTAACAACTATGGCACCGCAATATTTTCTGTTGCTAATTTTTACTAAGGGAACATCCTCATGCATTGTGAGAGTCACAGAATCCCAATTAACCTTAAATCTGCTAATGGCTGATTAAAGAACCCTACTGCAGTGGGTATGAGCCAGAATCTGAGCATCACAGATCAACCTGAGGTTCCGTGAAGCAGAGAAGAGCTGCCTTCCTGAATTCAGGGTGACCCTTCACAACAGAACACCAACAAAAGGTGAAGGAAGGTTAAGGCACTACATTTCACGAGTCCTACATTGTCCCTCAAGGGAGTTGCAAACTCCTGTAGTTCATCTTCAGGTAAGATACCAACCTGACCACAAACACCACATAAAACCCACGTGTGTTTTCCCTCCTGCCACACAGTATCAAAACTCTTCTGCAGATTTTGACTGTAAGTCAGAAGGTTCACACCTTCGGAGCGATTTGAAGGAAACAGTGGGGATAAACTTTGGGGGAAGCCCAAGGCATCCAAATGGAGCCACGGGGATGAGCCACGGCACTAAGTGTCGCAGAGGCAGATGGCTCCATGGCTGTGGGACAACAGGCTTCACAGCCAAGGGGAAGCCTGGAGAACCCCAGGCTTTACTTTCCCTCCTCTCAGATTAACTTACATGCAAATCAGTACACAAGCAATACAATACAATGGTGTGCAGCAATGCAAGCATTTTACCATTAATAGCAAGCTGAATTAAAAAAATAAATAAAAATACAGCCAGTAAGGAACAAACCAAATAACCAATGGTTTACTCAGCAATATACAGCTTTTTACAGCACAGGTGAGGTCTAAGACTTTCAAATGCAAATAATAGTTTGCTATTTCACTGTTTTTCCGCATCCCACTGTGAGGTACCCCGTGTCCAGCCTGGTTTCAGCCAACCTCAGCATCTTTCAGAAGTCTGTACATAGGAGATGTTGCAGCTTGGCCTTCGGGGATGATGCTTTTGGTTGTTACTCAAGTAGACGCGCACCTGGAATTTCCACTTAGAAGAATATTCTGACATTTCAGCGCCTCTTTCCTTCCTATGTTGAAAACTAAACCCAGCATTTCGAAATTATCTGTGAAATGCTTCTGAAGAGTTTCATTTTAACAAAGGCAAATGACAAGGTTGAAGGCTGATCATTATTATACGATCACTCAACAACAGCATAAATTAAATCAATCCCTTCCAGTTCCCTTCCCAGTCCAATGAGCTTGATCCAATCACCCTTTCCGATGCAGAAAATATGTCAAAAAATAATGACCGTCTTTACTCATTACTTTAATGCACATATATGTTATGCAAAGGGCAAATACACCCATTGCTCTGCCACCTTCTATGTTCCTGCCCCCCTCTGCCAGAGATTCCAGCTTGCCTGGTTGGGAACAGACCCGTGAGTAGCCCACAGGCTGCAGCCAGTTCAGGAAGGTGCCAGAGAGCGGGGAGGGCAGCCCTGCCTTGTTTTCTCTCCTCGCCTATTCCCCCTGCACAACCTCCAACTTCTTACCAAAGAGTTGCACTTTTGTACTTCAGGGCCTCTTATTTTAATTTATGCAACAGCTTAAAACATTTTGTTAGGGCTGAGTGAGACCATCTGTGCAAGAAATAAAAGATGCCTAAGGGTAAAATAGGCAAGAGCAGTAATGCTGAATACGGAGAAGGCAATCGACTGCCTATGGATTTTGTATCTACCGCTGTGACCTTTCAAAGGATGGAGTACAGTCAAGGGTAATTTCCATATAATGTCTGCTCCAGAAAGAAAAACTAATCCAGAGCAGCATTAATACTTTCCAGAAAACTGGACAGCTGCAATTGCCTGTCACTTCTCAATGCCTACATACAATTTAGCATGACATTTGCATAACATTACAGAAAATCTCCTTCATTATGTCCTACAGGAAGATCTGCCAGCATTTGTTTTCCTGAGGTGAGCAGGGACTCAAGTTGATTCCGAAACATAAACTTTTTGTCAAGGATGGCAATGTTGCTCTTTAAAATGATGGATCACTTCCTACAACTCTTAAATTACCATTACAAAGCCCTGACCTTGTGTGCATTAAGTATTCCCTAAAGATGTTGAGGAATATTTTACGAGTTGTTTCATTTTGCTGTCTTCTTCCTGATTACCTTTGGGGCTTATTAAGAAAGTTGTTGTTTTTCTTTTAAAATAACATAGAGTGGTCCAGGACTAAGAGGGAAAAAGAACCTAAATTGGGGTTGAAATAGATTTAAGTTCAAAGATGAAAGAGCTTTATTTACAGAAAACAATTTCAAGGAAAGTAGCGAGTACTTTTATCTCGGGAACCTCCTCCCTTCTTCCGAGCAATTATGTGCCAGTAAAGCACACAGATGGAAAGTTTTGTCTCACTGTCGACCTTATATTCTGGAAAAGAAAAATCAGCTTCAAGATGACAGATGAGAATGGGCCAAGTTCATCAGTGGCGTGGGCTGGTTTTCAGAGCGGGAGGCCCACGTGCGTGCCGTGTGCTGGCGGTGCTTTCAAGAAGGAGCACTTCAGGTCAGGAAAAGGACGTACCTGGAATCACTATCAGAAACCTTCAGAAAAGGCTCTGATGGAAAACCTGCTTGCTATTTACCAGGGGCCAACTCTGTGGGGACACAAAGGACGATCTGCACATCCTGGGGCAGCAAAAAGAACCAGGTAGCTTCATAGGAAAAAATTAATAATACACCAATCCAGAGAAGTTAGAATTGGTTTTGGAAGTGTCCTATTCCTATTCCCATGTAAACATGACAGTCAACAAAACTAAGATATATTTCTCTTTTTTCTTTAAACTTTTTCTATCCTCTGTAGAAGTGTCCTGAAATATAGAATCACAGAATCATAGAATGGTTAGAGCTGAAAGAGACCTTGAAGATCATCCAGTTCCAACCCCCCTGCCCTGGGTAGGGACACCTCCCACCACACCAGGTTGCTCCAAGCCCCATCCAGCCTGGCCTTGAACCCCTCCAGGGATGGGGCAGCCACAGCTTCTCTGGGAAACCTGGGCCAGGGTCTCACCACCCTCACAGCAAAGAAGTTCTTCCCAATATCCAATCTCAGTCTCCCCTCTTCCAATTTAAAACCCTTCCCCCTTGTCCTGTCCCTCCCCTCCCTGACCAAGAGTCCCTCTCCAGCTCTCCTGGAGCTCCCTTCAGATCCTGGAAGGCTGCTCCAAGGTCTCCCCAGAGCCTCCTCTTCTCCAGGCTGAACAGCCCCAGCTCCCTCAGCCTGTCCTCACAGCAGAGGGGCTCCAGCCTCTGAGCATCTCGGTGGCCCTCTGCTGGACCTGTTCTAACAGTTCTATGTCCCATCTCTGTTGAGGACTCCAGAGCTGGACACAGGACTCCAGGTGGGGTCTCACAAAAATACAATCCTAGGACCTGGAGACCCTGCATTAGAAAATGGCTTAGAATAGGAGAAATGCCATCACTGCACCACCTCAGAGCTCAGCAGCAGATGTAGGCAGAGTGGTCCAAGAGGACAAGCAACAATGCTCTCATGCAGTTCCTCCCCTTCATACAAACTTGGAATTTCATGATTTGCTACAAGTAGAGGTGCAAATAGGTTGCTAATTTAGCAGTTCACATGGTGTTTTTATTAATTCCTGCATGACTTGTCCCTTCCCAATATTTATAGGGATTTATACGCTGTAGTTATTAAATTTGGGTAGTACAAATAAAAACAAAGTCTTCTTATTTTTATTTTTTTTAAACAATGGTATAGGTTTGTTCTTCACAACAACAAAAGACAACAGGCATCTGCAATAGTTAAGGCAACTAATGGCTTGCGGACTGGCTTGCTCAGAAGGCTGGCAATGGCCCCAGCAGTCAGTCAGCTGTATCTGACCAAGGTCAGTAGTTATTCCTATATTCCTATCTCCAAACTAAAATTTCAGCTTTCCTACAGGACGAATGAATACACAGATACCTGTAGCTGCAAACAGGATTTCCAATGAACAGGTAGACCAAGTGGCTGAAAGAACGCAGAGGCTAAGAAAGCCCCACGCCAAAACGTAATGCCATGCAGAGGGCAGAGGGCAAAGCAGCCCGTACAGCCCCGCGCACAACCCGGCCCCTTCGCTCTGCTGCACCCACCAAATGGAAAACACACTGTCTGACAGCATCAGTAATGCTGGAGCTTTCAAAATTTGAAACAAAACCGTATTGGAAATCGTCACCACAACAAAAATCCTTCTGTGGAAATTAGACCGAGAGCAAGAAGAACTCTTGAATCTGACAAAGCATCGTGCATCTATTTTCCGTATTTCAGCAGTCAGGACTATCTCCCTAGCAACATATGTTTCAGTGAACTAGAGCTTTGCCATTAGAAACAGGTTCTTAATTAGGAGCCTATAATAACGTATAAACTGACAGCTGTGGCACAAGACTAGCTGACCAAAATCTAACAATTAGAACAAATAAAAACCCCACCCAAAAAGCCAGCCCAACCAACAGAAGAAGAAACCAAACCCAAATCCCTGGATTTTGATGAAGAATTTCTGCAGCGTCCACCTGCAGAGCCTGCAGCTCAGCCGGCCTGTGTGGGAAGCGACAAACGCCGGGAGATCTGTGACGTGCCATTAAGTGGACCCAGTAATAAGGGGCTAATGCCCATGTTGTTTTGCCAGGAGCAGAAAGAAACCTATCCAGGAGATGCTTGTTTGTCACAGGCGATGCTAAAATTATCTTTGCTCCTTCTAATGGGATAGAAAAGCCGGTGTCGTTTGCGCAAGTGACGCAAAGGAGGTAGTAGGAGGTCCAAGAGGAGGATGGAGTCTCCTTTAGTGACTCGCTGGCCGTCGCAGGGAGCAAGAGCCTCCGTGCGTGCCCTGTCGAGAAAATAGCCCAACCCAGGCAAAGCCCAAACTCCACGCAGCTCTCTAAGCGTGATGGAGACACATAATGAAATACAATCCTGTCAAGCTTGGCCCCCGGGTAACATTTTCACTTCTACATTCCATTTTCAGTTTAGGTCGAGATTTTTAAGAAGACAGCAAGCAGCACTCCAGTCCCAGGTGACCAGATCTGCTCAGATTTAGTCTTTGAATGTTGCAAATTAAATTCCCTCATCAGGCCTCTAATCACTCTTACCAGATGGGGCTTGTGCTCAATTTTGGATCCACAGGAAATTTAATGGTTATTGTTTCTGTTTAAATAGGAGATTATTGCATTTTAATAAGTTCTCTTTGGGACTTGCAGCAACAATAGAGCACTATGAATTACTGTAGATAGCTGTTACTGCATGCTGGGGAAAAATCAAGTTACTAAGTGTGACAAGTTGCTTTTTCTTCCCTTCCAGCAATCGCTCGGAGTGTATTTACCACCAAATTAAGTATGTGCCGTGGGGATAATATTTTTATCCTGCCGAGGGGGGAAGGCGCTTGTCTGTGGATTTTCATTAAAATGACACATCTGTTCAGCAATTTCACAAAGTAATTCTGCTGAAAGTTTTATCAGCTAATTTTAATTATTCACTCCAGTGGGTTGAATACAGGATTCATCATGTTGAATTAATACATTTGACGGGAATTTCACAAAGAGGGGGGAGAAAAAGCAATCAACAAATTGAATTGTCATGCAATATGGATTAAATTGAGATTCTTTAATTAGGATAAGCCTGAGATTTGGTATTTTGAAGGTATTAGAAAGCTTAGCAATACAGTGGTAAAGATTAAGAAAATGCAATTAAATATTACACTTTGGACACAGGCAGCGTATCATGTGAGCAGAAGACAAGGGTCCTCTTTTTAGCAGTGCAGTTAGTAGTGTCGCTTTCAAGACTTTCTGAATGTCTGAGTTATCGGGGATGCCAACCAGGGATGGCTCCTGTGTCCCAGCACAGAGCTGCAAGGGGGGGGTCTGTGGAGGAGACTGTCCTTGTCGGGATGGAACCCTACTTATCTTTTAAAAACTCCCTCTAACATAGCGTGATTCATAGCCTGTGGGCAATTATGTGAAATTCCAGTCTCTGTATGAACACACACAGCCTGGGTCTGGAGTCACAGGGACTCAGTTTCCCAGGCGCAGCAGACATGAGTGCACATTTTCAAGAAGCAGCAGGAATGAAATCGGGCCTCCCCCTCCAGACCAGTACGACTGCGGGCGACAACTGGCAGGTAGATTTGCCTCGATTAAATGTCCCTATCAGACTGATGCAGCTTTGTTTAGCTGTAAATTATAAATAAAATTTAAAATATTAGCAGAATCAATGAAAGCACATATAGAAGTGTGCATACTTGCTAAAAGGTAAATGAGAGAACTACGTGCCACAGAAGATTTTCTGCTAATTTCAGCTTTGTTTCTTGCTTCCTCCACCTCCAAAGCCAGGAGACAGGATTACCGAGTTCCAGCTAGTTCTAAAGAAATCCAGAGGCCTTGACCCTCACCGGGAAAACTGCTGTGTGTATGTGGATACACGCTGCTGAGGAGTTGGCTGCAGGGAGTGTGACAAATTGCACAACAAAGGAATATTTGGCAGCAAGACTACACTGCGTGTACCTAACAATACATATTTTAATATGCTGTTACGGTTTCTTTTTTCCATTGCTCATTTAATATCCTGAATATTCACTGAAAGAGCATCTGATCTTAAAACTCACCAGTGACAACGTCATTCCATGCTGCCACGGTGCAACACTCTGTTTGCCATGAACAGAACTTTTAAATGTGCAAGGGAAATCGAAAACTACTGACTTTCAGCAGGATGTGCCTATAATTTATCTCCAAAAGAACAGTGATTTCACCAACCTTTTAAATTAAGTTCAGTTCTTTTCCTCAAGAAAAATGTTTTAATATCCTATCACAAAACAATACAGATGCAGGAGAACACGTACCCAACTACCCTTAACAACATCTGTTTAACTTTTTTATCAATGACATAGAGGAATCGAGAGCACCATTAGTAAATCTGCAGATGACACCAAGCTGTGTGGTCGATACACCAGAGGGACGGGACGTCATCCAGAGGGACCTGGACAGGCTGGAGAGGTGGGTCCAGATGAACCTCATGAGGTTCAACAAGAGCAAGTGCAGGTTCTGCACCTGGGCTAGAACAATCCTGGCCATCAATACAGACTGGGGGGTGAGGGATTAGAGAGCAGCCCTGAGGAAAGGGACTTGGGGGTGCTGATGGATGAGGGGCTGGACGTGAGAAAAGAAAGCCAATCCCATCCTGGGCTCCATCAAAAGATGTGTCACCAGCAGATCCAGAGAGGGGATTCTGCCGCTTTGCTCTGCTCTGGTGAGACCCCACCTGGAGCACTGGGTACAGGGCTGGAGCCCTCAGTAGAGGAAGGACATCGACCTGATGGAGTGGGTCCAGAGGAGGGCCACCAAGATGATCAAAGGGCTGGAGCCCTTCTGCTGTGAGGACAGGCTGAGGGAGCTGGGGCTGTTCAGCCTGGAGAAGAGGAGGCTCCGGGGAGACCTTGGAGCAGCCTTTCAGTACCTAAAGGGGCTACGTGAAGGCTGGGGAGGGGCTGTTCACAAAGGCTGCTGTGAGAGGAGGAGGGGCAATGGATTTGAGTTAGAGAAGAATAGATTTAGATTGGACATTAGGAACAAGTTCTTTCCTCTGAGGGTGGTAGAGCACTGGAACAGGTTGCCCAGGGAGGTGGTTGAGGCCCCTTCTCTGGAGATGTTCCAGGTGAGGCTGGATGAGGCCCTGGGCAACCTGGTCTAGTTGGGGGTGTCCCTGCGACTGCGGGGAGGTGGGACTAGATGGCCTTTGGAGGTCCCTTCTGGCCTGGGTGATTCTATGAACATGAGACCTGTTACTTACATTTTGTCATTCAAAATTTAAATGTCTAATCCAAACCAACCATCTTAGCTGTCTCTACAGACAAATGAAAGAGCTAGACATCATCGGATGAGAGCTCAGCGCACCTTTCATAGACACACAGCTAAGGACAGGATGGGCTGTTCTTTGGAGATGATTCTCTCTGGGGGCAGGATTTAGAGAGATTTGGAAAACTAGCTTACATTGGACATTTCCAATTCTTGCTCCTGGCATCTATCCCAGATGTATAACCCAACTTCTTTTCTGGAACTGGTACCCAGTGATGCACCATACATGATCGTGTATGTCAAGGTGTCTGCCCTCAGTCCAAGTTTCTGCTTCACCTCCTGGTCTTTCCATCCTTGATCCTGCCCCTGAGCAGCCTTCCTCACCTTGTTCTCACTCACTTTCTCCTTCTTAGACTCCAACTTTCACAGTGGGCTTCCCAACCTGCACTGCAACCTCAGCCTTCTGCCTCCATCTTTGGATGGATGTTTTGTGGAGCATCCTTTTGCTCCTCCATCTCCTTGCATCACTTTGGCATTTCAGTGACTGCAGCTCCAACCTTTCTGACCTGCCCATATGCAGACCAGCGACCGCACCATCAACATGGAAGCACCAAGAAGCCAGATTTCCTATGAACTTGCCCATAGCGCATTCGTTATGTTCTCACACTGCTTCCACTACCTGAAGTTAGGCTACATTTCACTGTTTCAAGGAGGAAGAACAGCAAGCTTAGTACCATTGGAGGGATCTCTAATCAGTGCCACACTGAGCCACACAAACACACCATATATTGTCCTACAGGTATTTACAGTCTTGTTTTCCCCCCAGCCCTGCATGGCTTGATGGGGCTTGGAGCAACCTGGTCTAGTGGGAGGTGTCCCTGCCCAGGGCAGGGGGGTTGGAACTCGATGATCTTCAAGGTCGTTTCCAAATCTAACCATTCTAGGATTCTAATAATAATATTTGTTATGTACATATCTCTGCAGGAGATTTCCAGGGTAAGCAGGTGTATAGTGCTTCCTTTTCCATCCCTCCAAATGGGCTACATTCTGTTTCCACCTGTAAATTATAGGGACAACAGCCTTTTCTCTAGTGCAGACAACCCTCGGCACGGCACAGCCTGGGCTTTCCTGGCAAACACTTTGTCCCCACAGCTGAGTCCTGAGAGCCCGCTGTCCCTCAGCCCGTGTATGGTGCTACCTGGGAGGGTACCACCTGGCACAAACCAGAGCTGTGCTCTCTTTTTCTTTGAATCCCTGACAAAACTTTAGAAAACATCTATAATAGGGACAGTTTCATAATGTTAGATTCTGTTATCATTTAAAGAACTTTTTCTCCTTTTAAAAGGTCACGAATTTCATTTTGAGTAGGTCTCTGTTCCCTCCTCTGTAACAGGCAGCAGGGGCCCAGATGAACTTGGAACATTCATATTTCAGTGTTTCAAAAACAAAACCTCAGCTATAGGAAAGCATGTGGAAGGGGTAGGTCATTTTTTCAGGCTTTTGAAACAAACAATAAACAACAATAAAAAGCCCAATCCCAAACCTGTTCCACTGTGACATCTGCTTTAGCCATCTTTGCATAGCCCTGCAGCGGGTGGTGCAGAGTGGGCACCGATGGGTTCACACCCACGGGCTCCCTCCCAGCACCAAGAGCTGCTGCCAACCCAGGTTTACCAGGGTGGAAAAAGGGAGGGGATTTGGCTCTGTCCTGGATCTTCTCCTCTCTTCAAACAGTCCCTTTTCTGAAGGGCAAAGTCTAGTACTTTTACCTACCATAAATACATGCCATAGTAAGCAAAGGGTAAAATGAAGCAGCAAGATCCAGGGTGCTGTTTGGGAGCAGCGGGGATGCAGCCACCTGCAGGCACTGCCCTGCGCTCTGCCCGGGCAGGAGGAGAAACGGGAACCTTCTCAATCAGCACAAACCACCCACCCTGAGAGGGGGCAACGGCTCCCCTCACGTCAGGAACCGCGTTTCTGAAGGACTACGATGCTGACGCGATGTACAGCTTTGAGCTTCAAAGCCACCCACTTTCAACACATTAATCTCTTTTATTTCAGAGGGAAAAGCCCAACTTTCCTTTAAGGTTCCGTGTCGACTGTAGGGATGAAGTTTTAATTCCTGTTAATAAATGTTTTCACACATTTCCTGTAGGATCCTAGGCAGGGTTGGAGATTTCTGAAAGCATTCATCATTCCGCCCCCTCTGCTGCTGAAAATTAATGAAAATTTTACCAGTCAGTGACGAAGCATTAGGCCAGTCCTGAACCCTGGGTTTTATTGAATTCCTACTTTGTTATTTCTCGGAGATGTTGACAGAATCAATTTATGTCTGAAAACATCTCTGAGACTCCTGAAGCATTATATCTCTGACAAATGTTTTTATCGTGAGAGATTTTTAAATAGTCAGCAACTTAACGAGTTGTACAGTGCCTGGAACACTGAGGTCCATTCTGATCAAAACTTTTTATTATTATTTCAGTAGAAACATTAAGGAAATTGTTAGCGTGACAGCAAAAATGGGATTCTTTCATGCTTTAAATTCCAGAAATTTGACATCTAAATTAACTTTTCTCATTGAGTTTGGGGAGAAAGGCCACAAATCTTTGATTTTAATGTAAATTATTTACCTCGTGATCACCAAATGAATCATTTGCTGAAGGACTGACACAGTGTATGTTTCAAATAAACCTACAGAACCGACACAATGCAGTTGTCAATTTTCGTATGGACATAGGTCTCCAATTGCATTTCACACACGGTTTTGTCAGCGAAAGCTTAATGTGCCTTGAACTGCTCTGCAACCCCAGCTAAAAATGCAGCCTCACGGCTCTGGATCCCTCACACAAAGAAATAGCTCCTAGAAATCCTTACTGTACTTTTATTAGCATCCCCTTTAAAACAAACAAACACACAGGCAGATACAAACAGAACTCATCTCTATGCAGGTTAAAAAAAATAATAAATTACTTTGTGAATGGAAAATCTTTACAAAAAGCTCCAGATTCGGTCAACCCCTGTAGGCTCCTCAGGCTGTAACTCCATCCCTGGAGTTGGCTGCTGCAGAGCTCAGAGGTTTGAAGGCCAGGCTCCGATTCCACCGGCCTGTTTACACGTTTCTTTCCCTCCCTGCCCTTCTGCTGCCCCTGTGCTCAGATGTCATATTATCCTTATCAGCAGATTAAAAAACCTCTTCGCAGAAACACTTATCTGTATGATACCAGTGATGACACTTAAGCTTCAACTTTCCTATTTAACACTCCATGGGCCTTACTGATATCATCCTGGACAGATGAAATTATGTGTTCAAGACTTTCAGGGTCAGAAGAACAGCCAAAATGGGCTGGGATAATGGTCCATCCAGCCTAACCTCCTGTCTCCAATCTGTTTCAGAGGAAGAGACAGAAATACCTTAAAGTCATAGGATAAACCTCCACCAAATAAACTTTCCTCCTGTCACACGAGATTTATAGCCTCACTTAACTCTGGATTCTTGACAGTTCTCTCCCAAAACTCAGTCTCTATTTTTGGTATTTACTGTAACAGCTGGAGACACTCTTACTGATATGAATCAACACCAACTCCTTCTCAAACCTGGCCTGAGGACTCATTTCTTCCCGAGTTTAAAAAAAAGAATGAACCAAATCCCCTCGCTTGCTGTTAATTTTGCAACTTCTTATTTCTTTGAACTTTTCCTTGCTCTTCAATTACAATCCATGGAGCCAATAAACGCATCTGAGGTATTCTTCTTCTGCAAGGCAGATACAGCTCCTGGATGCCATCCCAGGGGCAGCCCATCCCACCGAGCCAGCAGGGATTTCACTGAAGTGCCCAAAAGCAAGAGAGCAGGAAGGCAAACCCTAAATCCTTACATGTCCTGATCAGATACTGAACAATCCTTAACATACTTCCTATGGTCAGATATTTAATAGATGTCATGAATATTCTGTCCTGTCGTGGTTGAGTACTCATTAGCATGTTAAAATTCATATAGTACATCTGATTCCATTGTAAAAAAGGATGAAAATTATACCTAGTATTTCTGGCTTCACTGACAGCCAACCAAAAGAAGAGAGAGGTGAAGATAACTGCTCCTTTGTATGGGCTCGCTCCTGAGGGGTACCATCAAACTCCTTAATGTGAAGCACAGTCTAACAAAAGGGAAGAACCACCCCAAACTGAACCCCCTAAGGATCAAAAAAGCTTTAGCCAGGTGTGGTGCTGTTATGTCAGCCAGGAATACCAATATCTGATAATTGCATTAGCACTCCCTGTGACCTCATCAGGAAGGTAGAATTACTATATAATTATATTGGCTCATTAGAATTTCCTGTAGGAATATACTACTCTAACTTAAGTCGGAAAAGCAAGCAGGAAAACGCCATCGTGACTACAACTTCCGACCAGAGCCCTGGGGGGCAATTACAGGACAATGGCCAACTTCCAGGCTTCAGCCTGACATTGTGCAGCTCTTTTCCAAGGTTAGGAACGTTTTAGGAAGTGAAACGTCTAAGGGCCGATTCACCAGAGAGGTGAAAGACTCTCTGGGGGAATGGAAACAGTTTGTAGCTTTAGGGAAAGAATGCTCAGTAGAGCCATGCAGTCTCACAACGCGGCAGGAAGAGAAGGCCCAGGTAAAAGGTAGGGAGATGAACAACAAGAGTAATATGCTGGTCTTTAACATTGTTTTCTAAATAATGGCTTGTGCTGAATAAAAAATACCTTGCTTCGAAAAGAAAGCCTGATCACAGGGTAGACCTACTCATAGCATCCAGCATCTTCGTCTGTAACAGAAGGTATAAAGCCCAGCCCAACGCTGCAGAGGTACTTCAGCTGACACACGTGCCAATATAAGTCAGGGTCTGGGCTCAAGGTAGGAAAAACACACCAGATTCCCAGGAGAAGAAAGTTGCGGTCACCTGTCACCCAGAGGCTGGTGAAGCTCTTTATCTGGAACCTGTAACATATATTTTTCACTCTTAACTTATCTTCCCATGCATCACATTTGATTAAAAATTAGAATCAAGAAAAATATGCACCAGTTTTATTTCAATGTATCAGTTGTAATAACCAAAACTGGCATGAAAAGCTATCAGTTGTATTGTGTCAAAACTAAACACACTTAGTTTTCCAAAACATCTGGTGATGATATCTGAGGAAAGGCAGAATAGCTTTACAGTAAGTATTTTGTGAGGAGAGTGGAGCCATGTTCCAGTTAAAAACACAGCTGCAGGTATGAATAGAAAAAACAAATTCCCGAAAACGTGAAAATCTCTTACTTTTTCATCGAAGGGAAAAGGTCCTGTTTAAAAAAAATAAATAAATTAAGAATAACTCAGAGACATTCTCAGCAAACTTTCATTGCTGGGAGTGTCTTAACAGCCAATGTCTAAGTTCACAACGGGTTTTATAAAGTAATGAAGCTACAGCCAGGACCTTCACAGCAGCAGAGGCGGCCAAAGGACCGAGCCCACGGAGCTGAGGTCCAGCCCAGCCAAACCACAGCTTCCCCGCTCGGCCGTGGCCGGGCCCTGCTCCCCCGCGGGCGGTACATCTGTGCCGCACTCAGACACAGTGAGATCACGACAAAGCAACCATCACGAACTCCTTGACAGTAAAGATGAGACCATAAACGTTACTGCCAGAACATACACAGAGAAAAGGAGCAAAAAAAGCCCACCCAGACACTATAAAAAACCCCTGAGAACAGCACCAGTCATAAAAAGATTTTAAGTATCCGTCTCAAAATAAAAAATAGGACTTTTTTTAGGCAGCCTCTCTGCCATGGTGTGCCAACGCGGCCAGAGCACAGCTCAGGGTGTGCCCTTACCTCCCCCTTCTCTGTCACCTGGCTCTGTCACTGCTGGGCGATCTCTCCCACATCACCTAAGATACAACACAGTGACCTGAACTCTTTTTGATTTCTCTTATTCTAGAGGGAATTTCTAGGTTTATTTTTAACAGAAACGGTACCAAGATAAGCACTCCAAGGGATTCTGTACCATGTAGGTAAGACACTGCCTTACTAACAGCGCACTCAAGATCTGCAGCAGCTCCTGGTGGGAAGTCATGACACTGAGCTGATCCCACCCGATGGAATCTCGCTCTTCAGCGGGCTGCAAGCAGGAACTCAGCACCCTTTGCCTCATACACATCAAGTTCAGCTTTTTCACTACTTAGCGGCTGTCTCCATGAGTGAGCCAAGCCATCTGTATATATATAGATATATATATATATACAGGGAGAAGAAGGTGGAAACAAGGAGCCTACTTATAACAAACAGATCCTAATTATAAATAAAAGGGAAATTGAATATATAGGAAGAACCAATCCATAGATTTTCACCTAAGGCAGGCAGGTTTTTCTGGTTTCTACACATTAATGTAATTCACAGTCTCTGTGCTCGACTGGTAGAAGTCCGATACCAAACTTCCTCCATACAACATACAAAAAAACTCCCCAAAGCTCATATACAGAGAAAAAAAACCCACACAGAAATTACTGTTTTAGCATTGCAACAAGAAAGTACCCGCTGTTCAGCAGAAGGCCTGACAGAGTAAGTAGCAAATAAATATTTTGGCCATTTAAAAACTATTTTGGGGGGTCACAACAGGTTACCGCTGAACTGATTACCCAAAAGGTACTCAGAAGCTGTTCATTTTGTTTAAGGGCTTCAATAAAAGTTTCACTTTGGAATAAACATTCCATCAATAACTCGCTCCAAGCCTTTTTTTTTGGCTTAGAGGCAAACACCATGTCTTTCTTCTTCACGCAGTAAAAAAACTACAGGGCTCCCTTAAATTCCCACTGCAAAAAGAATATGGGAAGATAATTCTACTTGTGATTTCTGTCTCTAGCACGAAATCGGTTGCTTGTTTACACAAATGCAAACATCTAAAAAGTTATGAGTAAAGTTAGTGAACACACTCCCTTCTCCCTCCTCCCTTACTGGAACAACAGTTTAACAAAGTCAATTTACACGGAAAACTTACTGTACACCAAACATTAAAAAAATAAAAAAAAGCAGAAAACCCACCTTATTTTGAACAACAGGAAACAAAAAAAGTTGATATGCAAAATAGACAGGTATTTTGCTTTAGCAATTATAAAATATCAATCAAACCATGGAGGGCCGCCATCTGTAACTACAGAGCGGAGCTGGGTGTCCCACCAGCATCCCTAGTGCAGGCAGACAGGCAGATGTCACGTTTGCAGAAGGGATGCCAAATGTCTATCAATAAGACATCACCATGGCCAGAAATAACCGAGTTACGATGACTATGTGTTACTTTGTAAGACGGTCCAAGCGGGGGAAGTATTTACTCTTCGAGTTGAGAACTCTAAAATCAATCTAATATCACTTAAAAATAGGACACTCAACATCACTGATAGGCTGATCACAGAAACCACAGGGGAAGATGCTGCTATTTCTGTAAACACAAGACAGTGTAAAGTAATGTCGTTTCACTGAATTCAGGGAATCTACACTCATTTATAACAGAGGAACGAACATCTGGTCTTTTATATCTGGGAAAAGGTAGGATAAATACTGCTCCACCATTCCAACAAATTCCTGTTAACCCCACTAACTTAAACAGATTTACACCAGAATAGATTTTTTTCTTAGCCTCTCAAGTTGAAAAACCATGCAAACGTTAAAAAAAAATAATACTTGGGAAGTAAGCAGGCACTGGTGCTTCAGACTGGAATTTTCTGAAAATTCAAAATACATGGAAAAATTTCCAATGCACATTAATGATCTAAACCCCAGCTTCTATTTCCATAAGTCATTTTGACCACTGAGGAACCTGACCTTTCCCGTCTTCCAGTAAAATTTAGGACTGCGAGAGATTAGCCACCTTTTGATAAAAGCCTCAGGCTCCTACGTTCCTGCTTTTACAGATCTGAGCCACAACTGAATTGTGAAGGTTAAAGACAAAATTCTGTCTTACACCACCTTTTCTTCAGCTGCAAACGTCGACTCACCCAAACCACACACTGTATGGCAAGATCTCACCCAGAAACAGAATAAAGAGGGCTTAAAAACAACCTGGTCCTGAAGGGAACTGTAGGATTTGACGAGTGAGAACCATCAAATGACTTTAAATCCCTTCAAAATAACCCAGCAGCAAAGACAACAAAACTCTCGAGCCCTTCTGGCAGGACAGGTGGCACGCAGAAGCGTCTCGTACTCTCTCTTTCCTTCACATCTAATTCATCTATTCTTTTCTTTCATTGAGAAACACGATCCGCATTGTTAGGCTTTGTGTGGAAGTACGTGTGGTTTATGTAACATTTTGTGCTGTCTAATTAGTTCACTAGCAATTAAAAATAACACCGTGGCAGAGCTCCACTTGCCAGTTTCACCTTGTCACAAATGTGCTCAATGTTCACTGTGTCTTAAATAAAACATATCACTAGCAGGGATAGAGCTTTTCCATCTTGTTGGGTTTTTTTGTTTTTTTTTTACCCCACCATTTGGTATAATTATTCCTGACAATTTGCCCATCACACTGTAAGAGTCTTTCCAGAAGGAGAAAAATACTACTTTGTGTTCTTGTGATCACAAGTCTAATTGAGCGGAAAACAAATCTGTTAAAAGGAAAGGGAAAAAAAAAAAAAAAAAAAAAAAAAATGAGAAATT
>VZRU01014290.1:312728-376572 GCA_013398155.1 Pedionomus torquatus
CTCCCAAGTCCTTCTCCTCAGGGCTGCTCTCCAGCCATTCTCTGCCCAACCTGGATTTGTGCCTGGGATTGCCACATCCCAGGGGCAGGACCCTGCCCTTGGCTTGGTTGAACTTCATGCCATTTGTACCAGCCCACCTCTCCAGCCTGTCCAGGTCCCTCTGGATGGCATCCCCTCCCTCCAGCGCGTTGGCTGCGCCACCAAGCTTGGTGTCATCAGAAAACATGCTGAGGGTGCACTCAATCCCACTGTCCACGTCTCCAACAAAGATGTTCAATAGCACTGGTCCCTGTACTGACCCTTGTGGGACACCACTCGTCACCAGCCGCCACTTGGACATTGAGCCGTTGACCACAACCCTTTGAGTGCGGCCATCCAGCCAGTTCCTTATCCACCGAGTGGTCCATGTATCAAACCCACACAAATCAAAATACTGCCACTGTTTGCAAGCGTTGATGTTCAAAACCTATGAGGATTTGGAGGGGAGAATGGAGGGGAAAATTGTTATCAGATTTAGAAGGTCCTGCACAGCCGTTAGGGCCAGAATTCTGCTCACCACGGAGTCCGGGCAGCGCTGTGTTTGAGCTGCTTTTTCCATTTGTCACTGGAAGGCAGGCATTACCTTGTTCTGAGGCAGGATGCAGTGGAAGGTCTTTTACACAGTCATTCACGGAAAGCGAAACATGATCTTTTCTTTTTTTTTTTCCTCTCCTAGAGAAACGGCTCTGAAGTTAGTGCCACGCACAACGGTGAGGCGAGGGACAAGGTCTCCACGTGCCTTCACAGGGAAGGAACAACCCTTTGAAAGGCTGAAGGCTGGGGACAGCTCTGCAACAGAGACCCCAGGGGACAGGAGCTGAGCAGAGAAGGGCCAGCAGCGTGCGTGGCTGCCGAGGATAACTGCGTCCTGGCCTGCATGAACAGCCACACAGCCAGGAGCAGGAGGGAAGCAGTGATTTTTAAAAGCCCGGAGAGGATGAAGCCCTGAGAAACCCAGTCTGATCTCACAGCCAGCCCTGCCTGGGCAGGAGGTTGGACTAGAGATCGCCAGAGGTCCCTTCAGCCTGAATTATTTTACGATTCTACAATTCATTAAAGCAGCAGACTACAACTGCATTGATCGTATTTAAAAACAACAACTAACTGCATGTCAAGGCTGCCTCGGAGGAGGTGGCAGGGATGTACGGGCACAAAAGGCTAAAAAGGCAGAGACAGCCCTGTTGTGAAGGGCTTGGATTTTGCAAAATCAGCTCCCAAGGATGAATCTCTCTGAAAACTGGAGGTCTGGCAGCACATGAAAGGTGAAAGCCTGATCCTCCTCCGCCCTGCAGTTTTCGGGGTCACCGTGCTAGAAGGACACATCGAGGTAGCGCCCTGCTCCCACTGAAAGGGCAGAAACTCCAGCGACTCCGAAGGTCTCACCCACTGTCTGCTGCTGCCTGACAGCTGCCTCCACGCTCTGCTAAACTGAAACAGCAGAGGACAAAATCCAATATTTAAAAAGAAATTAAGGAATATTTTCAAGGTCACGCTTTGACTATAGTGATGGTTTAAGATATTTTTTGTCCATTAAATTATGTAAAGATCTTTAGAAACTGTTAGGAAGTATACAGAAGTAAAAGCCACGTGGTTTATGCCAAGTAGAAAACCCATCCTGGGCCACTGCTTCTCTGATTATCTACCAAAATTTCTAGTCTGCTTATTTGTTTTGAAGGGAAAGTGAAACACATTTCCCCATTTGCTATGTAAAATCCAGGCAAAATACTCAAAATCACCAGGACTGTACCTCATGAGAACTGTCTAGCACAACACAAGATTTGAACAAAAAAACGGTTCTGGAGACATACAAACTTGAACCAAAACAATAAACAAGCCCATTAATTCATCAATTCAGCCTAGAACATCTATTTCCTATTTTACTATTTTTTGTAAAAGACAAAATTCAGCTACGAGCGACTGTGTAGAGCTGGAGGTAACAGGCAGCAAGACAGCACTCGCCACCCCAGACACCGTAGCTAGTGGGTGCTTCCCTCTAATAGAAAATGGAATATCCCATTTTATTTAGCTTGTAAGCTGTCTGGGTACAGCAATTCTCTTTCCTGAACAGCACTGAATATAGCGGGGCCTTACGTTTCTTCAGATCTTAAAGAATTGCTTGTGAGGAAGAATAGGGTAGGAAATTGGGCCCATCTCCTCCCTGCTGGAGACAGCATAAAAGGGGGAAAAGCGGCTAAAGGGCAACTGGGTTGGATGTGTCCTCTCTCTTTCTTGCTGATTAAAGCAAAGACCTCAGCAGATAATTTTCTGGCCCTTTTCAGTCTATTTTGATTGTTTGGAAAGGTTGTGTGGCTGTCTAAAAAAGTATTCAAAGCCAAACCAAACCCAAAAAACCTTAGACAACTCAATTTTTAAAAATCTTTCATGTGTCTGTGTGTCCTTCAAAAAGCTGTAAGAAAATGAGGAACAGGGATATCATCCTTATTAAAAAAATAAATAAATGGTTTGTTCTTAAAATCCAAATGACATCCACAGAAACAAGTAGTGAACAGGAACACAGATTTACTCCAAATAAAGTCCCCGCCCCCACGATGACAGATCTTGGTTCTTATGGTTTTACCTGCTGCACACACAAAAAACACATAATCATGGTCATCTTGAAAAAAATATTTGCTTAATGCCACCGTGGAAGTTAAGCATGTTAGCTCACACCTCCGTACACCGAACTTCAGAACATTGGCCATGGTGACAGTCAGCACTTTATTGAAAGCTGAACCTTGTAGTCACCTCGGCCTGGTCAAACCTGCAGAACTCGATCATTTCTCGCTGTGGTCACTTAAGTAAATGTTGGGATTTTCAAAAGCTACCAACAAACCTAGTTTTTAGATGTCAAATTTTTAGATTTTCAAACTGGAAACCTTCAGTCTTAAATTTGGTATGTTGGGGATTTTTCTTAAAACTGAGATGCTGTGTATCACTAATTCCACTGGAAAATCTCTGCAGGACACATGGGATATCCTATAAATGCCCAAGGGTCCGCATGCGAACAACCGTGTGATCAACAAGGATTTAGGAAGAAGCAGATACTTGGCACTATCTGTAGCCCCAGAGAAATGGTCATTGCTTCCTTCCGCCAGGCCCTGGTGACATCGCTTTTATCCTTTTATCTTTCAGATTTTGCATTTTAACATGGGGCTAATGCTCAAGGACACCCATCACTGCACTGCTCTGAACAACCTGTAAAGCACAGGAAAAACTCGCGGATGAAAGACAGATACTATTACAAACAAAACCAGTGCTGTAGATGTGTTGAAGGCAGCACACGTTATTTTTGATGTATTTCTTAAAAGAAATTGTCTTCTCTAGAGGATCTAACAAAACACTCCTTTCTGCCTGCATCCTGTTTCTCCCAAATATGGTCCATTCACCTGGGAAAGAAGAGCCGTGCCATCCAAGAGTGACAGCGCTACGTACAGCCTGAGAGACAATCCAAGCGAAGACGCCTAAGAGCTCCCAGTCACTCCTAAATTCCTGCACTTTGTTCCTTAAAGCAAGACAAGATAGCAACGTTTAATCACATTTGACATTTAGCTTGAGGTACAGTAAGTACACCTAAATCACCTTTTTTGGCCAAAACTGGCTTTGATGTTCCCACAGGAGACAGTTATTGTTGGCTTCAAGGGTTAAAACCCTGCCCAGCTCTGGTAGGTAAAATGACAGGAGCTCAGGGATGAAACAGGGGAGTCTCTGGAGTGATCACCTAGCCGAACCTAATTTCATCCACCCAGCTTATCGTGACTGTAATATGTAACTTGAAAAGGTTTCCTGGAGAAGGGAGAGCTTCCCTATTTTGCAGAGACTAGTGTTACAGTGTTTTTGCAGAGTACATATTAAAATGCATTAAGACATAACTAGGGTTGTCTTCATGTTATGCCGCTATTCTTAAGCTGTTATGTTACTAAGCCACATTGGCGTTTTTCAACTTTCCTTTGATGTTCTCTCTATTATCTTTTTATAGCATAATCACACATTTTGGTATGTTGAAGATCAAAGGGAAGCTGGAGCTTCTAAGGCTAAGCCTGGATATGGGGCCTGTAACTAACTGAATTCATTATATTTAATAATATTCTCTAAGGAATGGCAGGGGAAAGTCATATGAAATAATAAACATGAAGGTAAATAGTGAAAGGCTACCGAAGGAAGTTTAATGGCAGTTTTGTTTTATGCTTCTCTTAACTCCTGCACTAACCCTGTCACCCTGCACGACATGACTGATCAGGACTCGCTGGCATTCTTGCCCCAGCTGCCTGGCTGGGATGGGTCTTAATGTTCCAACTTCTTCACTTTGGCTCCTCTTTAACATCTCTCTCAACTACAACGATGACATCTATTATAGATTGAGATACTCTTACACAGATTGCTTGGAGCGATGCTCAATTGGACAATGCTATGCATTTGCTAAACAAATCGAGGCACTCAGAAACAGTCCCCGACAGGTACACATAAGAAGAAAACAGGTCTTTAGAAATAGCTTACTTCCTCTAGGTTCCTTGGAACTCCTATGTCAAAATGCTCATCTTCTAGCAGGCTTGGTAAGATTAAAATTAGTTCTAGTTGGCATCACCAGAAAGCTATAACACACAGCTCAATGACAGTCAAAAAGGTGTAAAATTCTCTTCTACTTTAGAAAGCATGAAGAAATGCATTCTAACGGGATCCTTGTAGCTGAATGCTTACTGATGAGTGAAAGTGCAACCAAATCAATTACCTAAGAACCGGCTTTAAGAAAATAGCCGCTGAATCACACAGCCAAGTGTCATTAAGGGCTTGCTGTTCACACTTACAAATGTGGAAGTTAATCTGAATAAACTTGTAAAAGTGTGCTAATTGAAGAGTGCTACCGAACCGCTGTGCGGACACAGTCACTAAGAACAGACACCTTCCTTTGGCTGGGGATGGTCTGGGGCTGCAATTCAAACAGCGTAAGAAGCTCTTCATTCCTGCAGCTGAGGTGCAGTAACCAGTTTGATGCAACTGCTTCAACTGGCCTGTCCTAGTGGGAAATAAAACAGGGCAGCACTCATCCCCTCCAGCAGCAGCTAAAGGTAAGGTGTTCTGCTTCACGCAGAAAGGGAAGGCTTCGCACCGTCAAATGCTGCATCTCAGCCCCAAGGAGTACAGGGCCAAGGGAGGGAGGGAGGGATAGGCAACACAGCTCCTCTGGGGGCCGTAAAAAAAATAGAAGACATAGAATAGAAAGATTAGGAAATCACCATCCTCTGTTTCTGCAAGTTCCTGGACTGTAGCATCACTGGATGGATCAGCACGGGCAGAGAGACAAGAGATTTAGATGGAGCAGAAGTGGCTTTATCCTGGCAACTGCCAGCTGGGAACAGGTAACTCCTTAAATGATCCCAACTCCACTGCAAGAGAACATCTGATTAATTTGAAAGTGATTTAGGACATAAACAGAACCAAATTAACACTATTTTTAATTTGAGTAAGAGTCCACCAAGGAGTCTAATGTGATTTTGCCAGTTTTTAAAATCACACTCCTAATTAATCTGAAGTTAACTTCCTAAGACCCTTTTTACAACCAAGGCCTAACTCTGCCCTTTCTCCACTGGCATTTCACAGATCAGGAATCACCTTCACACTGCTGAGGAGTCACCTACACCCACAGCACGAGGGTGAGCAGAACTCCCAAAAGCTTGACAGAGGCACTGACATCCCGGGCAGCAGCTGAAGACCAGCACACTCAACTGGAAGTACTGGGAAACCCCAGTGAAATTCAGGCAGGACCAAGCAGCTAATTACTGGTTACTAAACCTCCAACAACCAAAAGCCACCAGACAATGCGGTTCAAGCCATCATCTGGAAGGTGTCACTTGCAGAAGATGAGCTGGACCAACCTCTACCTCTGCATAACTGACGCTCTTGGAATGACTGGAGAGGAGACTAAAAACTCCTGAAACGCTGGTACTGTTCTGTTTGCTTGGATTTTCTTTGGAAGCTCTGTAAGCAATTACAAAGTCTATACTGACTTAGCTTTTAGAAATTGCAGTTTAATAGGAGAGGCCAAAAATAAGAAAGCTTTTTTTTTTAATAGCAATTACAGAAGATGCATACGTATCTCACATGCCTATGACACACACAACTGTTTCCCTGCGCCCCTTGGCTGCTTTCTAAATCCCCAACAAACTTGGTCCTCTCTCAGCTTAACGCTTTTATGATTGAGCTTTTAAACCCACGCAGAGAAAGCAGAAAATCAGCTTCACACCCGGAGAGTGAATCTCATCTCACCAAGTGTAGCCGCTCTCTCCTCTGACAAAACGATCAGATGATCATGTAGGAAATCCCACAGTCCGAGGGCTGGAGTTGGCCACGCTGAGTCCTGTCACCCACGTTCCGATGCTTAGGAAATGTGAGAAATTCAGGTTGAGAATGAACTGAGGATTCAAACCTGCCTGATACTGAAACATCTCAATTCCTTCTGCCAGGTTCTCTGTTTATTAAAATCCAAACAATGAATCCAGGGAGTTTATTTTTAGGTTATTGTTCAGTTAATCTTAGTTCTCTTGATAGACAACAGAGCGCCAGCATTGCAGCTCTGCATTAAGCACGCTCATTTTTTATCTCTATTTATTGTACAATAATTTAACTTTATTGAAGTGAGGGTTTAAGTCCCCAAGGCAGATTGACGTGCTGAGCCTGGGTATTCTGATGTGAGAACAGTCCTTGTGCCTGTGTTAGCACCAAACTTCCCTGAAACGCTAAATTTCAATCTAGAAGCTCTTTTGTAATTTGTACAATTTTGGTATTGAAAACTACACTTTTTTGAAACATGGAAAACATCCAAGCTTTTCACAGAATATCTGTTCCTCTTAAAAGATTCCCCATTGTTTGAATGATTTCTCAGCACTGCTATTTATTTTGTAGAGAAAAATAATCCCAAACAACCCTTTCTATACAGTAAAACCTACTTGGTAAGATTGTCAGATGGTACAAAGTTTATTATCTCTAGGAAATATTCCAAACCGCCATTTACACTTCACCTAAGATCTAGTCAAAGAGAGAATTCAATTACTTAATTTATCCAGAATGAAATATAGAAACCCCTAAATATTTGAAAGCCCAAATGCAAATGACAGCCTAGGAAGATCATAAGCTCAATACTAAAATTGCCATTTCTCCAAAAAGCACTAATGCAAAACCTGACCTTCCATAAAGATTTTCAGCTCTACATACGGGATGCGGAGCAAGACCGGGAATATTATTCTAGGGTTTTGAAAATGGAAGCATTGAACTTGCTCAAAGGAAACTATGATTTTAATAGGTTTAAAAACTGCTGAAAGCTGCTCGCACTCTCAGCAGCAAGGCCTCTCTAAGAACATGGGGTAAAAACAGTAACAAGAGGTGATACAGCCTGCTAGTTGTACATATGGCTTTAAGGATGTGATAAAATACTTTGTGTGGCATTCAGAATGACCTAGTCCCACAGTGAGACATGGGAAGGGCTAATACAATATTCAAGTAAAATCTCTGTATAGGAGTTCTGTACCATTAATGAAGCTGCGGGTCACATTATTGTACTCGGGTATTACATAAAGTGTGATATGGCATTTCTGCATCATTACGCCTAAATGGAAAAGGTACGATAAGGCAAAGAACATCTTGTTTTCAAAAGCAATAGCAAATGCTACTAACAGAAGAATATTGCTTAGTTTGTTCTTGTGGTACCACTGCTCAGGCAGCTCCTAAAATGTACTGCAAATCAAGCAAAGATGAACACTAGTGGGTTTGGGGTTTTTGTTGGTAAAAATTTAGAAGTCACTTCTGTCATAGTCTAATCAACAATCCCAGCAGATTATTATAAATTCATAGGGTGATATTTTCAAAGCTGCCCATGGGACACAGATCTCCAATTTTGTCCAAAGGAGCTGTACTTCCAAGCCCAGACTTTGAAATCACGAGTTACGTTTATCGAGTGTCCAAAGACACAACCAAAGTTGAGGGCGGGCTGTTTTGACAAATAAACAGTAAAGACAAGAACAACAAACCTATAGGGAGCTATAAACGTAATGGATTGCTTATAATGTCAGAAAGTAGATGTTTCCAGATACAGAGACCTACTCCAGACTCCTTTACAGTGAAACAAAGCAATATAGACGATACTGTACATTTGGGTTTTGCCGTTTGTGAAAGAAACTCAAGCCATTCTGCATTTTACTCGCATTTCACAGTATCATTGGAGGTAACTATTAAGCTCCTTTTACTTGTGAGTAGGTTGAGACATAAATCCAAGGTTACAGACAAAGTCTCTGATTCAGCAAAGCACTTAAGCACATGCTTAGCTGTAAACACATGTACCATCCCATAAAAGTAAAGATAATCATGTGCTTAAGTGCTTTGCTGAATCAGGGCCAAAGACAATAGTGGAGTCAGGAAGAGAAGCCAGGCATCACTAAAACAACTAGACAACTTTCCCTGCAACATAAAATGTTATAAAAAGGAATAGATCATAAAGAGGATGGTTATGACTTTTTAGAAGAGTTAAGAACAGCTGTCACAGGGCGGGGGGTAAGGACTGACAATAAACAGGCATTTTAATATTGGTTTTCACAGCATCTTTAAGAAAGTAGAAGGCAATTTCCTTCCCATTTCGTCTCATGCCACTCTTTCAAACCTGCTTCCTCACTCAATGAGAATTACGGTGCATTATCTGGCAGTTCTGCTAATGGGATTTAAGACTGATCACCGCTGATTACTCTATCTTTGACTATTAAAAAAAGACAGTACAAGAAAGAGCAGACAGGTGAGTGAGAGCGGGAACTATGTGCTGAGTAGGAAACACAAACGTTTTTCTCCTTTCTGATCTTTGAGGGAGAAACCAAACCTTCCACTAGGCGTTCATTTATGTTCAGCAGTAATCAATACAGCACTAAGGATACAGTCAGTATTTTCAGCACGTCACAGAGAATCCAACCATCAAACAAGTTGGGGATGCTTCAATTCATCCCCCAGACCATGTCAGATGGGCTGATCCTTCCTTGAGAACACGCATCTGTCCGTCGTAGTCTGACACGAAGCAGCCCGGCTGCTGGTACAGCGCCCAGCCGGGCTCGGGGCAAGCGCTGACATCTGAGTGATGAAACCTGAGGTGAGGCAAGCTCTTGGGGAAAGACCCAATTTGTTCAAACAGCCCGCTGTATGGTTTTAATAAATTTCCTGAATACATTTCAGAAACGCTACAGGATTTTGGGGGGGTCATGTATCTGCTCTGCATGTCTTTGAGATTGGAAACTGTCTTAAACTATTCAATTCAATGTTTCTCCTACATAGCCTTGAGTTGAAATTAAGCTCTCCTGTCTATGGAGCCAAAAGCATCGTATCTCGATTCCCTGAGAGAAGCAGCAGGTATCACGGTGCTAACCACACATTTGGTTCAGATTAACTTATCTCCCCCTTGTGCAGGATCATAAAAAGTTAATTGGAATACGCAGCTCCAACACACACCACAACGCCACCAGGGCCAGAGAACATTAAAATCCAACCACGTGGCAGCTCTCTGCTTGGGAAACAAGCTAAAACCTGCTAGATTTCATTTTGAGAAATCAAAAAACACCAAGTAATTTAACCAAGATCTGGTTTCTTCTGGTGTAACCTTGCAACTTCATACAGGACACACCTTGATGCCACACAAACCAAAGTCACCTTTGCAGGCAGAGATGGCTGCTGCTGGGTTTTGAGCTCTGACACCGTGATACACGGCAAAAAGGAGATGAACAAGGTGAATCAGGGCTGCTGATGCTGGTCAGGAACATCCAAGACAGACCTGAATTGACGTCAGGGACCCTGTCCTTCCCTGGCAGCGCTCACTGTTCCGCGTCCAGAGCCCTCCCCAGCAGGGCTGGAGAGCAAACCCAAGTTTGCAACTGGCTTCATCAGTCATCAGTATCAACAAAGCAATCATCTAGGTTTAGATGAAGTCTCATGGCCCAGTTTATATAGTCATTTCCTTCTCAGTGTCCTAATGAACAGCTTCCTACTCTTGAAAATTATTTTTAATTAGTTTTGATTAAAGAATAAATTAATAATTAACCCCCCATCAGCAATAATACAATTTACTGTACTCATGAATCCCACAGATCGGTAATCAGTGCTTAAGCATACCTCAGTATATCCATCCATCCTCCTGCAGCTACAGCTCTTCTTACTATTCCTACCACTAACCACAAGGCTTTCACGAGTCAGACCAAAACCTCAGGAAGCCTCATCCCCTTCCACACACAGCCCCACCAGTGCGGGACCACCAGCCCAGACACGCTTTTGGAAGGAAATCACCATTCAAGCAGTGACACAGCATCACAAATCAGAAAGAAACACGCTTCTGGAAGACCTCACAGCTAGAGATTTAATAAATTTTATACTTAGACCTTCTTAAATGAAGCTGTAGGGTTTGGTCTTTTGGTGTTTTGGGTTTTTTTTATGGAACTGAAAGTCTGTTTTCCATGCCCTGGTGTGCCCTAGCTCCTCACACCCCCCGAGTTAAGTCACATCATGTATCTCTGTCCCCGTGGTACCTCTGTGCAGGCACAAAAGCAACACACCCCTTCCCAGGCTGTGTCCGTGAGACCACAAAGTTCTTCAGAGGAACATCTCTCTCCGGCTGAGGAGAAATGCAGCACCTCACACAATAAAGCAGTCAGCATTTGTAGAGCTTCTGAAATATAAATAGGCTGCACTAAACATAATTCAGCAAAATGCATCTCCGTGATCTTGCAAGCAGGAAGAAGAAACAGTAAATAGGAACCGTCCTGACAGAAAAAGAACTAATGACACAAAATAGATGGCGACTCAACACTGCTTTATAGTCTGGATGTTGAATATTTGGGAGCAAGCAGATAAAGAAAACATGCTCCTTCCTTCAGACGTGTTAGCAAAGGTAATGAATAAAGGGAGCGTGGCTTTAGCTACGCGCTCTGTGCACAAAGAGAGGCTGGTTTGCCCAGAAGGAAAGACGTGCTTTATAAAATTAGCTACTGTGTTTTATACAAACTTCCAAAGGCATTTCCTCAAACTCCGCTGTTATCTCTGAACACACAAGTGTAAATAACAATATCCATTATGTCAATGCTTCATGCAGCACAAAGGGAACTTCTCCTTTCCCAAGAGGAGGCATCGCGGTAGAAACTGAAAAGGCCATTAATGGCCATGACTACAGCAACAGTGCAAATAATCTAATAACATCAGGTAAGCAGGCCAGCGAGGCAGATTATTAGACAGCCCTACCCTGATACTTATTTTGAGTCACAGTACCATCCACTTCTTCTGTGGAAGATGGGACATGCTCATTTCGCTTTTATTGAGTCAAAAATAAGACAGTAATTGGATTGAGGCTTTCAGGGGAGAAGGGAGGGAAAAAGGATCTTCTTAGACTCCCTAATGCCAATCTTTGTGACCTGTCTGATCTCTCAGTAAATGCCACATATAGGTTAATCCTCACAAATCCTCAGTACGACCTTGTCAAATCAAACTGTTCATCAGTTTGTTCAGAGGCTACTAGATAAGAATAAACAAATGAACTCATGCTGCATGTCCAGCTGTCATTTAGGAGCGCTTACAGACAAAGTCTCTTCAGTAGGTGCTCCTCTGCAAAAATCCTCTGATGGGAGAAGGTGAGGAACGAGCATACCCACCTGCTTCACTGACACACCTGGAAGCACACTGCATGTGCAAGAGATGGGCACTTACTCACTTTACTCTGTGTGCCCAAAGCATTCTGGTTTCTCCTTAATTTTCCTCATTTTAGATACTATTTATTTTTGAAAATGCACACATCTGTATTAAAAAGCATCATAACATAATGCTGGGATGTGCATTACAGGGACACGCCCCAGACACCAAACTGCTCCTTTTACACACAAACCAAGCAAAACGCAGCAGCATCACAACCGCTTCCAGTGCCCGAGCGAGGAGTCCACGGAGCTGCTTCTGGGGCACAGCGGGTCATTTGCCCCCTTTAACCTCAAGGCCATCAGAAGAGGTCCTAACGTGTGATAATACCTTTGCTGCTGTCTGTGCCTGGATTGATGCCATTCATTTATTCCGTGTTGGCCTGTAGCCACCCAACAGATGGCAATGACTTTTAGATGAAGCAGGGTAATTTTGAACCGGTGACCCAAAAGGTGAAAAGGTTTTGCAGCCCACTGCTTGCCCTCTGGCCCTAACATCTGCAAACTTGCCCTTTTCAAATACACTCAGCATAGTGCTTCAGGCACTGAAAAATACACATGCAGCATTACCACTTGGTTTAGTTTTCTCCCACTTCTCATAACCTTCAAAATACAGTACTATTATGCCCCACTCCAACTGCTCACATAACTATATCTTGCCATTATGTCAACATCCAAGGAGTACAATTTTGAACGTCTGCTTGTCATCATGTCTCTCTCAAGCACCTTTGCAATTTCTGCTATGCTACCTCTCCAGGAATCGAGGAAAGTCTAGTCAAAATCTATTATCTTTCCTCATGTCTTCGGAGACACTTTACTGCAATGCATAAATCACTGCAGTCTACAGCTTGGGTTTGGTCTTTCTCACCTATGTATGATTTACCCGACAACATTTTTGTTTCTAGAACTCTGTCTTTGTTCAGATAGTGGCTACGATTTAATGTATATTTTGAAGGTCAAAATTCGTGGATACAAGTACAGTGCAAAGTACCTGAAGAACCCCAAAGTCTCTCTGTGCGTATTTTTTCCCCCTAATTATGATCATCCCTGACAAAGCACAGGTCCTCCTGTACAGCCTACCTTCTGCGTTACTCTGTGTTTTGGGTTTGTTTTTTTCCCCCTTTTCTCTTCTATTGCAGGATGTGTCAGATTTCAAAGGTCTTGTCTTTGATGTACTTCATCCTCAAGACCATGTATCACAGCAGTTGGTCTTGAGGCCAAAAAGCAAAAGAAGTGCTCTTTTCTGAACCATGGAGATCTCTCTCAGGAGTCAGATGAAGATCCACTTTTTCAGGAGCAGAACAAAGAAAAGCAACCCTTCTGGTCCTAAAAAACTGTCAATTGAATTTCTAAATTACATAAGGTTTTGATGACCCTACTCAAAAAGCAGTTGACCGGAGAGATACCGCATGAATCGAACTACTGGAGTAACAGGAGTGGAGTGTTTCCATTGCAGTGAAGGGCAAAACTCTGAATGTGCAAAGGGAATGACACCAAAGGAAAGCAGTAATAGCAAGAAAAATAAAAACAACAAACAACAAACCAAACAGCAAACAAAAAACACCCAGCACACCACCAAAACAAACCCCAACAAATTTAATATATTTGTCATCATGTTTTGTGAAGCAGTAAAACAGATATGTGGAAAAGGCTGCAGCTTCTGCATAACTATCCCATCTGTAGATGTTTCTGACTCCATCATTAATCAAGGATTCTCTCCTCTACACTGCTCATAACAACCCCCAGCCGCTAAATCCCAGTGTAAGTCCTGCTATAGGTCTCAGTGTGAAACAGACAGTTGACTTCAGGATTCTTCTTTATGTTCAGAAACATGAATAAATCACACACCATCAAGTTTATAATTTTTTTTTCTCCTCAGAGGAATATGAAATATTATAGATCATCTTCAGTACATCAGTTTCTTCACACCCCATTAGCAAGCAAGGTCTATTTTTCATATAATTTACCAAACCACTGGCCTAATTTCTCTTATTTCTTTTGGAGCAGGAAACATACACAGAGCATGTTCTCCTGTTACACGTCACCTACAACCAACCTCCCCGTCTTTCATCCCAGGGTTGCAAAAAGTTGCTGGAGTTGGTTAGCAGCTCCAGGTGGTGCAAATCTTAGGTTTCTTTTCAGAGATGCCATGAAAAAAGCTGACTACCAGAAATAAAACCTATCATCAGATAAATAACTTTCAGGAAGCTCAGGAAAAGACATATCCCAAAACACTAATCAGCTCTGAAGGATTAGCAGGTTTGGGGAGGGGGTGCGGTGTGTGAGAGGAAAGGTTACCAGTAAGTTTCTGGAATGTTGCTGTGCCCTCATGATCTTACTTCACAGGGAAACCGATTCTTCACACCAATACCCTGTAAAAAGCCTCAAGACTACAAGCCAAAACCACCACCAGTAAAAATTCCACAGTCCAGAAAGCACTCTCAAAACCCGCAAGAATTTCTCTCTCGGTTTCAGAAACCACCTCTGATAGCTGGTTGCCTCAACAGGCAGACTGAGGGTACAAGGGGAGCATGCCATGAGGACAGTCCCTTTCTGACTGCTCCTCCGTGCCCAGTGACAATCAGGGCAGCAAAAGAGAGCACTTCCCACTGCAACTGCTCTGAGGACACAAAAAGGGCTTCAGACTCCAAGGCTGCCAAGTCTGGTATTTTCACCAAGACCGTCAGAACAGCTATTATAAAAACATGGCAGTGGAAATGAAGGTGAAGATGGTGCAGCCTTTCCTTACAACAAAATCCTCATATTAAACATCATCTGACAAAGATGGGTAAGGTGTCCCTTGCTCAGAAAGGACAGAAAGAAATAGGTGGAACTACAGCCAGAATAATAGGAGTCAACAGATATATCTTTTCTCCTTGCAAAGGAATAAAGGGAATAAATGAAAAAAATCTGCAGTATATTAATACCCCTTCCTCTTTTTTTCACTCTCGGTTTGCCTGGAGAAGGCCAAGGATTTCACAATGAACCACTGCAGTAATCGCCACAATCCTTTCCCTACCACCAAAAGGCTGATCGGTGCAAGTCCATACCTGGGCAAGGGAAAGGAGGCGACATTCACTTTTCCAGTAACTGCACATTACCTGCAGGAAAGGCAGGGGAGGAGAAATGCACTGGAAGCTCTGCAGATGGAGGAAACCCTTTAATGTTGACTGCAGCAAGAAACACTACTAGTGAAAATCTTAAGATGTTTGCCAGGTTTGGACGCTGAAAAACCAAGTATGACTGTAAAATACTTCAGAATTATCTTCTTCATAAAGCCAAACTGAGAGCCAGCTCTAAGTGCAGACAAAGTAGATTTTGGGAATGGTTTTGGCTGCCTCTCTTGCATAGGCCAGAAAAATCAAGGCGGCAGCTGGCAGCTCCTGGAGGGACTGGAGTGCTCGCTCATGAAGCCTTGCATCAGCTACAAAAGAAAGAACTATTGTGTTGCTTCTCAAGGCTTTGACTACTAATAATCTGCAAATCTCCCCTTTCTTTCCTCCCCCCCAACTCAGACTGATCTCCTAGGGCAGTTTCACAGGTGGATCCTGGTGACTTTAAAACTGCCACCCAGTCACGCATGCTCCAAGTGGCAGAGAAAACACTGGCAGCTTCTAACCTCTGAATGTGACCAGTCACGCTGGATCTGGAACCGAGGGGCCCTCTAGTTCCTCTGCAGATTTAATCCACTTCAATGGGATGTGCTAAAGCAGCAGAGCACCGCAGTCAAATAAAATAAAATACATGATGGAAGTGCCTTACAGTAAAACATCCCTGGTCCAACAGGGTCGGTGGGGTTGTAGCATATAACTTATTTCTCAGTATTTTTTCCACTCATAATTTCCAATTCTCCTGAACTGATTCTCAAAACTGCTTAGTAGCAGGAGTCTTTTGCTCCTTCTTTGCAGAGGAACAACCAGGCTATAACATAAAACATTTATTCCAGAGCCAAACATGTATTCAAAACATTTGCTCCAGCAAAAGAAACAATCAGACACAAGAGCTTTCTGTTCCATTCCCAACAGTACACTTAGTAAGAAGAGAACGACTTTATCAACAAGCAGTAAAAACCTTAGTTTCCCATGTCTGAAAGAGATTTCATTAAATGCTTCCCTTCTCTAGGTGCAGATCATTATATTTCTCATAGACTGTAAGCAATGTGAGCCTGTGTCTGCACAAGGAGGCCTGAGCCCTGACTGACAGCTCTAGGAATTACAATAAATACTGCAGGAATACAAGCAAGGCTTTCATAGGAGGCCACTGGCAAATGGAGTGCTCTCTTACAGGAGAAAAAAAAAACAAGCTAAAAACCAACATATCAAACTTGGTAAAGCTCCATTTAGCACTGTTTCTCAGAAAAGAAAAATACCCATCTAGCAAAGACATTCACCTCTCTACCGCGGAATTCAGTCCCTGGCTCAGCATCTGGCCTGGTGGAGGGCACGTCCCCACAGCCTCTGCCACCTCCTCACCATCCCCAACCCATCCTTAGGCCAGCAAGGATACGACAACGGGAGGTGCGTGTCCCTGGGCCGACCCTTACACGCGTGATTCCCCCGTCTGCCAACCCAACCCAACCCAACCCAACCGTCTCACAACAAACACACACATTTCAAATACCTGCCAAAACCCCTCCTGGCGCTGGTGGCGGGGAGCTGCTTGAAACGTCTCAGAGGGTTCGGCTGTATTATTCATGCACTGACGGACTCCTTGGCAGTGATAAAGGCCACAGTGATAGTGAAAAAAGCTAATTCACAGCCTAAGAAGGATTAATCTTGCTACTGTAAAATGTCTTGGCTACAGTGAGAATTAGCCACTCATGGGACAGACGTAAGCCAGAATTAAACCAAGTACATGCAGAAAATTATGCTGTACTTGCAAAGACAGAAGAGGACAAATAACTTCAAGGCAGTCTGCTGAACTACATTTTTTTTGCTACATTTTTCACTTAGAGATTGGTGGTACCCCAAAAGGTGTGAGGGTCTAACTTTACTCCTGCTTCATCTCCTTCCACGCTCAAAACTACTCAGAGCAATAACCACGGTCCTGACTCAGGCCCTGAAATTGCACTGTTTGGGGTCAGCAATGAAAACCTACCTCCAGCTCCAGCACTAATGAAAATTCTCTTTAAATATACCATTCTATCCCTTCCAATCCGTTTGTATTTCCCACCTGCAGATGAATTAGTCAGTAGCAGACAAGACCACTTTCTGCTACCCCTACACCACAGCTGTCTCGTGACAGCTCCCTCCTGGGCCCAGCCGTGCCCAGTGATGGGGGACACCATCCAGCACCGGAGCACAACCCAAACCCACTCTTACCGCTGCTTTCACCAGCGGACCATGTAACAGTGGGGAGCCTACATATGCTTGACCACTTGTGCTCAGTTTCCAAGAAAGGTATGTAAAAGAGCAAAAAGCGACTTGCAAACTCCTGCTCTATTCCTGGTTTCTTCACAGCCCCCGGCCCTCTGGAAGCCGGGTGTCCTTCGGAAAGGAATGTGGGAATTACAGTTCTGAGGCAGCTCTGGTTGGGAAAGGAGCTGTAGGATACCTGCATGAGGAGGCTGAGCTTGATCAGCAGAGGTTTTCAGGCTCCCAGGATTAAATCAACAGAAGGAAATGCAGACGCACCAGTGCAGCTGCAACACTTCCCATTTTACCTTAATTCTTTTCATTCCTTAAGGCATGTTTAAATACTATCTCTGACTAAACACTAGCGAAAGCTGTACATCTGCATGAAGGAAAAGCTATATCCCATTGTTTGATGCCAGCCAGCACCTTGAAAACACTCCAGACACCCACATTTTAAGAGAAAGGAAAGCAAATGGAAAATAGTTCCACACTGAAATACTGAGTGATCCACTCAGAGGCTCTTAATGCCGCTGCTCTGATTGCCCTTATACGCTGGGAGAGACAAAGGAATGCAATTTGATTGTGCATTTGAAAAACAAAATTATATTCCCCTCTTTCTATCTTTCTTAAGCATTTGCAGTTTTTCAGAAAATGACATCAACAGTATAAATCTCCTGGGCCTAATACAACGGACAAAGTCAGAGTAATCAATTCTTATTTATTAATCAGCCTCTACCATGATGTTCCATAATCATTATACCCCAGTTTAGACACAGTAATAATGAAGCTAACAGAACTAATGCAATCTGCGGTGAGTAAGATGTTGGCAGGCAATGGCAATAACAGTTCTTGATAATAATGCAGTAAGGCAAATAGGTCTCGGTCATAAGAAAAGTTATTAAAATGTACAAAAACACACCAGGGAAAGGAGATTTTAGATGTACATATTTTCAAGTTATTAATTTTAAAACAATGTGGAGATAATAATGTTAGAGAACCAATCTGCATCATCTGAAACGAAGGGTTTAGGCTTCTATAAAGCCACTTTTACTCTCAAGAAGGCACAGTAACAGCATTTGAACATCCTCACAGAATCCAAATGCAGCGAGGTTAGAAGAGTCAGATGAAGGAAAAAATGAACGCTTCTCTTGGAAGAAAATTCTTTAATTACAAAGTAGTCTGCCTGGGACTGCTATGGAAAGCCTGCAAATGCTGACTGTACACACTAAAAACAAGAGCCACCTCCTAAGAAGCTCTCTGCTGCTTGGTTCTCCTTCCCTGTGTGAATAGAAGAGCTTAAAAAATGGGTGAGGGAGAAAGGCACAAAGCAAGGAATGGCACTTAGATCCTTGGGAGCAAAGTCTATGGCAAACGACGCGTTGCTGGGGGTGCTTTCAGTTCTCAAAAACATCCTTGTTCCAATGATCAGAGGAATTTCTGGGTGAGAGGGATCACTGCTCCACAGAAGACACGGTTCAAAGGGACAGCAAGCCACACAGAATAATTCTGTGGCAATATGACCCCTTGAAACGCTCAGAGAAGCGTAGACCTGCACCTTAAAAATCTCAACTACTAAAAAAGACAGGGTGGGAAAAAAAAAAAAAAAGGAAAAGAAAGAAAAAAAAACTTGTTTATAATAAAGACTACATTCTGTAGCAATTTCCTAGATTCCTGGGGTTAGAAATCTAGATTGCCAATGGATAAGTGAGCCTTAAAATCACATCCCTGCTGACAAAAATTCATTTCTTATAACCGTCTCCATTTACCGGAATGTTGAATCTTTCCCATGGGGAAGGAACAAATGAAAATGTTATTTCTCTGCTCATGAACTCATACCTTTCTGTCTGCTTTTCACTGTTGGCAATTTCATTCTCTTCCAAATTTGACTAAAGCCCGTGACCTGGGGGAAATAATGTCTATATAATAATCTTCTGAAACTCTAATTCTGAGTCATGTTTTTTTGGATGTTGCCTCGCACTTTATGAAAATTGCACTGAGCTATGAAATGTAAGTGATGTGATGTCTCTGCCTTAACATAATAATTTTGTCTGGTGAACATGTTGCAAATAATAATAATAATAATAAAAAGGGAGTCTCCTTTGAAAGCAACAAAAATAAAATTAGAAAAAAAAAGTCCATGCCTAATGGCAAAAAAGATGTTGTGGCACCCTGTTCCCTGGGTTTATTTTCTCTGCCCCATGGAAACAAGTATTCACAACTAGTAGCAAATTAATGGCACAAGAGAGACTAGGAGGAACATGATGGTGCTGGGGCTGAGCAGCTTAATAGCCCTAAAGCTCCCATGACTTTGTGCTTCAGGAGACATTCCTAAATCCTGGCACAAAGTGTCACATCAGCACTTTGCTCCCAGTGCCTTGGCCTGGCTGAAACCCCACATTTGCATATGGGGAGAAATCAGAAAGAAGTTCATAAAACACCAAATGCCTGGAAAGCCTAATTATTGGCTGGGGTCTCTCGAGCAGCTTGCTGAGCAAACTCAGCAGTGGGGACGTTTGCACTTGATCAACTCTTCCCCCAAAAGCAGAAATAAGCACAGTGTCTCTTTATTGGATCCACCGCCACGCTCTGCCTGCATCCTTCCCAGCTCTATAAATCTGCACAAACAAAGCTGTACATTACCAGATGTTTATTTTATTTTTTTTTAATCCACACTGACCCATAAAAATCTATGATATAGTCAATCAAAGAGTGGAAATAACTAAAAACTTGCTCTGAACAGAACTAGTACCGCCGTATGTTATGGGCCTTCCTCCATGTGAAGCTCCACAGGTGTAAATCTAGAACAACCCTGTTTAGATCAACAGTTATTCCACATCTGCAGAGATGTAGCATATGAGCGTTGGAGTTTGGGCTCTGATGTTTCCAGGATGAATAATATATATATATATATGTACACACACACACACATTATAAATCCAACTGAGAAACACAAAGCGAGGGATGTTTTATTGGTTGCAAAAGACAAGCCTGGCAAAGGCAACCCGAGACATTTTCAACACAGACTTGAACATTAGATTTGCAGTGAATTGAAGCACACAGCAATGCATGATTGCTGCCAGGCAAATATCCTGTAAGTAAGATTTTTACAGTGCATCCTAAATCTGCAAATTTGTAGCTATAAAGCACATCTTGTATCGTGAAAAAACGGGGGAACCAACAGCCTGGACCTCAGACAGCAAACAACATATTCCAGTGTCATATGAAAATTCACTTTGTCCCTCTGACACCATCTGAAAAAAACCCCAAATCTCTCTGAAGTACGTCCTGCATCAACTGGGACAGCCTGTGAGCTTAGATAAGGCAGAATTCTGCGTTCCCATGACCTTTCAGGTTTTACAAGCCACCCCATTTTTCTGTGGCTATCTTGGAATGAATTAAAGCACTTAATGTACCCACACTTCTGTTAGCAGCCCAGGACTCTCAGCATGGAAAGTGTGTGTGTATATGTACGAGTGTGTCTATGTGTGTGTCCACATATGAATGAGGGAAAGAAAAACCATGGCAGAGTGGGTGTCTCCTGGGACACCAAAAGCAATGAAAGAAGATGATGTAATAGTCAGCGAAGGAGGACCTTCATCCCTGGTCTACCGCATGATAGCGCTGAGTTCAAATGCAGGTCCTGAACCAAAAGAGCAGGTCACCCAACTCCTGCAGAGCTCTGCAGAGGAACCAGCCCAATTCCTGCAAAACAGACGCTGCAGCAGAGAATCTCCATCAGGTACGGGGATGCTGCAAGCCCCCCACGTTGCTCAGAGCGCGCACGCAGAGGGCACCCGCTGCACGGGGTCTCGCCAGGCAGATGAATCCACTTCACAACCTAATTCCACAGCCCCTGATGAAACACAAAAGCACCCCGGCAACCCAGGCAGAGTTGGGGATAGCGTATCCGAGCCAAAGCTCGTTACACTAATGAATGTCTTACTATTGACTTCGGCAGTTTTCACTCAGGCCTCTAATGAGAAACAACTTCTCGGTTTTATGCTAATCATCTCCTCCATTTGCCTTCCACACACAAGAATTTTAATCACAAACTTTTTCCTAAAGCACCTTTAGGTCCTCAGATACAACCTGCTTGAGAAGTGCACACTCTTAGTACGGTGTTGTTAATAGTGGTGCTGTAATGTATCTTTCCAAAAAGACTCCACAACTTTTTTACGTGGCAATGGTAAAAGGTTCATTTTAAATAATCAAGAAAGAAATAATTTCCATTAGATAATGCAGTCAATAGCATCAGAAACGTGGCTGCAATTACCTGTTGCTCCTTACAATGAAATCCTTGTAGTGTAATAACCACAAGATGATGAAGCGCATTTTGTCTCCATTTCACATGACTGACCCCAATTTTGCCAAGGACATCTGAACACATTTAACATACTGAAATCTTCCATTAGGATAATGAAAATACACATTATTGAATTCTGTATTTGCTTTATAGTGCCACAAATAGCAAATTCAATCTTTCTTACTTTTGGTGGACACTATACCTACATAATCGTTCGCATTTGTCAGAGGCTGAAATAAGCTAGAAATTAAGAAAGAGGAAGAAGTTGTCCCCACAATCCATTATGCAGCACTTACGCTATTTTATTTGCTGTATGTGTTTAGTAAAAAGGTTGTGTATAACCTAGCAACCCACGAAAGATATACAACTATCCTCCACAACCTACACCAAAACCAATAAACCATGATGTACTGGGCACAGTTAACGGTAGGTGCTGGAGCGCTCCCTTGTAAGGGAGCAACTGCCAGAGTTTATAGCCGTGGAGAGAAATTCTCTTTGCTTGGAGATACAAATATCTTGCTTAAAAATCACTATGTCATCCACAAGCCTAGTACGGAAAAACACGCTCAGCCCTTTTGCTGGGCTTTTTATGAGGGAAAACGTCACTCACAGCAAAGTCCACTCAAGGCCAGTTGCAGCTTTTACCTGTTCTGTGCTGAGGACACCCCGTATTTGGTCCCATATCTCCCTCTGCTTTGCATACAGCAATTTGCTTTAGTGTAGACAGGAGACATTTTCATGACTTTTCTTATCCACAGATCTCAAATCACTCAAATTGAAGCCCCACGACTGATATGCCCAAGACAACACTGAGAACTGATTTATATCAGAGGAAAAAAAAAAAAAAATCTAGTCCTTCAGGCTTCTGGTTGACTACAGTAAAGGTGAGGTCTTTAGACTACTGGATACGGTAAATATTTCTTCCTCTTTTTTTAAGGCAGTGGCTCAGTATTTTTTTTTCATTAGCTTCAAACTTCACTGAAGTGCTAGAATCGTGAGTTAGACTTGCAGAGTCCCTAATGTTTCATTTGGCTTCTATTTCAGCGACCAGCCCCTCTGCTGTGAGGACAGGCTGAGGGAGCTGGGGCTGTTCAGCCTGGAGAAGAGAAGGCTCCAGGGAGACCTTGGAGCAGCCTTCCAGGATCTGAAGGGAGCTCCAGGAGAGCAGGAGAAGGACTCTTGGTCAGGGAGGGGAGCGATAGGACAAGGGGGAATGGTTTTATACTGGGAGAGGGGAGATTTAGATTGGATCTTAGGAAAAAATTCTTTCCTGTGAGGGTGGTGAGGCACTGGAACAGGCTGCCCAGAGAAGCTGTGGCTGCCCCACCTCTGGAAGTGTGCAAGGCCTGGATGGAGCTTGGAGGAACCTGGTGTGGTGGGAGGTGTCCCTGCCCAGGGCAGGGAGGTTGGAGCTCGATGATCTTTAAGGACCCTTCCAAGTCTATCCATTCTATGATTCTACTCAGCAGGAAAAATGGAATAAAACAGCCAGCCATCACCCCACACCTCTCCAGAAGCACTGCTTCAAGGTTACTTTTGAATAAGAAAAAGTGAGTACAAACCCAATCGTGGATCACAGCTTTCATCTGTTAAACTCTGCACAATATAATCTTCTGGGACATTCCCATGTTATGTATTCTACAGTCATTGCTCCAAACAACATGTTAAGTCTAGATGACAATAGAATTTGGATGATTAACTCCCCTCAAAAAACTGTGTGTCCTCATCTGTATGTCTCCCCACCACAATTTCAGAATCAAACAGTGGTTTCCATTGCCCTGTGAATAACGAGGAATTTAAATCTCAGACAACTTCAAAGCCTGTTCTCATACACAGAAAGTTTAGATGTTGAAAATTACAGGAAAGACATTCATCACTCAGACTGCAATTCCAGCATCTTCCACTGTACTTTGCTGAAAGATGGGTATGAACATCACAGTCCAAAGAGGAAGTCTCAAGTTTCCAAAACTCCAGATAACTGTTCTGTAAATTGCTAGCCCAGGTCTGGTGAAAATACTGCAATGTCATCAGGAAGGAGTGATCTTGAAAGACTTTGCAGCCTCTAGATTGAAGGCAGGTCCGTACCAGCCCAACTTCCCCTCCATCAGCTGACGGGTCAACCTAATCTGAGTAGCACCAACATCGCAGAAGGACTAATAAAGCAAACGTAGATCAGCAGTTTGCACAGAAGTTTTGACATAAGCCATGACTTTTCTTGTGGCAGCTGGAGACACAGCACGCTGTATACACTAATAATTCAGTGCGCTCCTATGACAAGATGTTCTAGATGCTGCTCTACTTTAGAGTCATTTTTTCTGCTCATTGCGATAGATGGAGAGGATGAAAATGTACCACTCCTGACTTACTGCCTCTCCTAAAGATAGATTTCACCGTTGTTTATCTGTGACTGCGACCTTGTGCAACCACATGGCACTACACCAGCAACGGGGAGGCAGTGAAAAAGAACTTCATCACCACGTCCAAAGTTTTATAGTTATCACAGACAAATGTGTAATTGCAAACATCTAAACACAAAGCACTGAAGACCCTGAAAACAAATTGCCTTCATTTGTGTTTATGCGTGTTTTGAATCTCACTCGCTGATCTCTAATGCAACCATTCAGCCTTATTTTAAAAGAAAAACTGTTACTGCATGTAACAGTCTGGAAGATCTATTAAAACTTACGGACTCTGGTTTTCTGGCTTTTATCAGAGTGTCAAATTTACCTCCCTCTACTCCATCTGAAGGAGTTGAGTTACAACAGCAATACATTTGGAGAAGATCCTCAAGGCAAAAAACGTGTTCCATAAAACACAATCTGAGTTGTGACTGAAACGCTGGCGGGATTTCTGAAACCATTCAAGTTAAATGGATTGATTAAAGAATAATTTCCACTAAGGAAATTCAAGTTAGAATGGTTGCGTAGCAGTCACTTTGAGTGATAAGGGATGTATTCTCCATGTAATTATACTATTTTTACTCCAGTGCAGTTCTATCTATTTCAGTGTTTACTAATTCCAGATCAAGGGAGGTGATCAAAATTAGAGTCAATTGCGTCTGATATAAAGAAGTTCTCAGATTTCTCCACTCCATTAACATCAATTTCTGCACTCCATTAACACCAGTTTTATTCTGGTATAACTGCATTGATTTCAAAGGAGTTACGTCACCCTGATGTCGGTGCTAAAGAAACAGAAAATCAGACCCTATTTCTTTAATAATATTTTTCTATAAAATATTGCTTCCCTCAGCCAATTAATGCAAAAGCAACACAGCAAGAGACACACAAATATACTTGTAGAACATAATAGCTGAACGATCTAGCAGATAAGAGCTGTATCTAGGTTCTGACCCAAGGCCAGTGACTTTTGCATCAGAGCCCTTACTCTCTCTTTAACCGAAGTTAAAATACTCAGCAGCAAGGATGCCGCAAGCTGCCAGCAGCAGCGCTGCCCTGCAGTGCTAAGTGGATTGACCGGTGAACTCTAGTTGCTGAAAATAATTGAACGGAGAAGGACACGTCAGCTATTTCCACTGTTGTCCATTTCACACCAAGCTAGTCCTTCCCTCATCGACTGGGTTTCAAGATGAGGAACTCCACAGCACAACAATCTATGACGGTATGCAAAATTTTATGTAAGTGTATGCACAGACACACACTTGTGCAGACACATAAATATCACCCACGTGTATCGCAGAAGATGATCTGGTCGATTAACTTTGAGTCACCGAGAATGTTACGTACTGAGATCAAACAAAGAACATGCATTGACTTCAACGTGCTTTAAATCAGGCCTAAAATAAAGAGATCCGTAGGACTGAAGTACAGCAGCCTCTTAAATATTCCAAACGCTAGAGTTTAACAGGATGAGAACATGCCACAGTCGTGCTGCTCCTAGAAACCACACACACCAGTCTGTATGCACATGGCTGTAAACAAATGGTACCCATTTTCCACATTCACTCTGAAGCAATTGCTTCCATAAAAAATTTGCCTGTGACATAAATAATCCAGTAGGGTAAATGCCCAAGAGTGTCAGCTTTTGTATTATTGATGCTTAATATTTTAAAATAAAATCAAGTACAATTAATCTTGTATAGCTACAACAAGTGAAATCACTGGCAAAACGTGTTAGTGGTTATCAAAAACAGTGGACTGCAGCTTCCACATTCAACAGAAACAGGTGGATGATACTAGTGGAAAGATTAAATGGAAAACCCATCAGAAGATATGGCTGCAGCTCACTATTTTAAGGGGAAATACATATGAAATACCATTACAACTATGTTGGTAAGTATGCAATAACAATGTTGTCCAAAATACACTGGTATTGAAATGCCTGACAAAAAAAGCCTGCAAACCATCTCAAAATAGGTTTGATGGTTTACAGTGAGCTCTAGTTTCAGCAAATCTTGCAAAAGATTAAGCATCTAAGAGAATACTCTGATCCCACCCATTCCCACTAGGGCCCAATATTCTAGCACTGGCCCTTCAATCACCTAGGTAAGCAAGGGCTCCTGCAATCAAAATAAATGCATATGGCAACCACCAGGACACGGTTCTCAATCAAACAGTGCCACAGAAATAAAACAGTACATTGCTTCTGAGATCAAATAATGTTTTTAGAGAGCCTTACTACACAAAGCTTTACTTATGTCCCTGATGTAGTGCATCCTACCTGGTCCCACAGAAGGAAACCAACCCACTCGCAAGGCTGAACAGGACTGATTCCTCCCCACTCACTTTCTGTCGTTGTAGCTGTATTTTAAACAACCTCTCACATGCACATGCCCCTCCAGGAGAATGTGAGGCAGAACAGCTGCTGGGAATTAATTCAGGGGCTGACCAATACCACAAAGCCCCAGTCTGTAAGTGGTTAGGAAAAGAAAACAGGCATGACCACATCCAGCTGCAATAATCAAGCCGATCTGGAGAAAAATATTCAGGTGATTGTGATTTTGAGAAGGGGCAACTCACTTCAGTTTTTTCTGTCAGATAGACAGCCAGTTTAAATTCACAAACAAACAGGAATACAAACCAGGTTAAGTAATACAGATTAATTTAGTATGCACAAAAGTTACCAGGTTTGTGCATGGAAGCGCAGGTCTTCCGACATCGCATGAATACTCCAAAAAAAAAAAAGCATTTCCCTTCCCAGTAGTAAAAAAAAGTTTTAAATAAAAATAAATGCTTAATTCACATGGAAATGTAAAATCCATGGGATTAGATTCAGCAGTATTATATCAGAAATGCAAAAGTTGTGTTTCAGTATTGATTAATGCCAGCAAGGCTTGAATTTGCATGTAATTTACAATCACTTCCTTCAACAAATGCCTTCATTTAGTATTATTATGTGTTTGGAATGACAAGATTATTACAAATCGCTCTCTATCAGGAAGAATCAGTAAGAAACCCACCATTTATTTGGAAATACTGCAACAGAGGTGATTGGGTGCGAAGGTATAAACATGGTTTATGTAGAGAGGGCCGTCCATTACTCAAGTGTACTAGTGTCACATGCAGATTAGGCAAATCATTAGTTCTGTTCTGATAGCATTCAGAATATGCTGCACCCAAGCACATGGAAGGTGCAGTGCCTCCTCTCAAGGAAATTACACTTTAAATTGATTTTCTTGTACTGGGCAGGTGATAAAGCCAGGCGAGCCCTGGATGGCACTGGAGGGAGGTCTTTGCATAGAGCAGTGAGGTTCACAAGCCAGGCTGTCAGGAAAGGGACCAGGAGCTCTGATTTGCATGCAGTGATAGATTAAAACCAGACAGCCAAAGTAGCTGCCATCCCCTACACTAGCTTCACCGTTCCCCTGATGGCAGTTGTCATCCCACCGCAGCAGAGACAACTGAATGGCTCATGAAGCAGCTTCTGGAGTGCTCAGGTTTTCAGCTTGGAGTATTATGTCTCCAATTTGAGTTTAACTTAATATGCTTTAGAAGCCATTCATTCATCTGCCTTGCAGAGGAGGTAATCTCCATCACAAGGGCAGGACAGACAGCTTGAGGGCCATAACCTCTTCAGCTGTTTTTCGCCTTTAATTTGCCACAGCTTGCAAGACAGGGACCCCAGGCAGGACCTAAGTCATATGGCTGGATTTCAACAAAGCACTTAGGACGAAGGAAATCTGTGGAACAACCGGTTATTAAAGTCAAGCAGGTGCCTAAATGCTTAGCCGGATTGAGATCATTTAACTTAGACCAAGATGCGGGACTTATCTTTACAGCTCAGTTGACAAAATCCATCCATGGGATTGAACTGTGCTGCCTGTACCAGCCTGTGTACTAATTACTAGCATTTACTTCAGATTCTTGTATAAAAGTGTTGTTTTGAATGAAAAGCTTTAACAACAAATATTGCAAAGAGGAGCCATTTCCAGTACACAGGCCAGGACTGTAAGTGCAACATAAATCAGAAGAGAATGGAGAACTCTTACGGCCTTTATCACCCCCACTATATTTGCAAACTGCACTTCGTGGCAGACACTGAAACATTTTCTCATTTTGAAAGAAGCCCATGCAAGTACCACACGCTGTGAAATATTATCTTAAGGGAGTTGTTCTGATAAAAACAAATGGCCAGTCCTAAAGATTAATGCTTCATATGATGTATTCAGGTTATTAATCCCACCTTCTTCTTTCCACTGGCCCTGGTAGCGAATGTTTTCTGGAAAACTGCATGGAGCCAGATGGTTAACTATTGGAAATCTATACTAAAAAGATTAATGTTACCCCATGACAGGGATCAGTCATTTGTAGAGATTTCCTAATACAAATGGTGACATTTGTTTATTCAGACTGGCTGGATGAGCCATACTCTGAGGAGAGCCTAATTAGTTCTCAAAGATTTTCAAAACACTGGGGCCCAGCTGCTGAGCTGCAGTTCGACATCTGAACAAGAATTACACATGTAAACAGCTACGGGAGTAACTCAGACACGCAGACAGACAGACAGACAGGAGCAACTGCTCGTCAGGCTGCCTTTAAGCTGTGAATTCTGACCAGTAGATGGAAAGGCATCAGTAGCTGGGGTGAGATAAGTCCTTACAAGTGGCCACCGGAAAGTTTCCAGTGCCAGTGGCAGTGATTGAATATTGCAGCCCTGGGGGCCAGTACGCTTCAGACAGAGGAGCTGTGCGTGACCATGGGCTGAACACCTACCTACACCCATCACTCTCGACACCAGCCCACTCAAAACGCACAGGGAGAAATTCCAACCATCTTGATACCACGCTTTCATGTGTAAACGAAAACATACTGCGAGGAAGATGAGTAGGAAAGAAAACAACCGTGTTTTACACAAAAGTTTTGAAGTGTGAACAGTACTTACTAAATTTCACAGCAGGCCTTTTTCCAGATGGATAAAAGAACCGATATGTCCAAGGCCACTGTAATTTCCAAACCACTCAGATCAAACCCCCCCTGTATTCAGGAAAGCAGTGAAGCACATGCTTTAAAGTGAAGGACACACTTAAATCCCATTGACTCCAGTTATGCATGTGTGCTTACACGCTCTCCTGAATAAAATGGATGTAAGCGTGTGTTTAAACTTGAACCTATGCTTTGTTGAGATGAGACTGTGAAGAGAGGAGAGTGAAATTTAAACTGATGTGGGAAATACTGCTTTTATCACTAAGCAACAAGACCTTTCCATCAGCAGCGAAAAATAAATAAATCTACATACAAGTGCTTTTCTTTTCCTTCAAAAGGACATGAGAAGTAAAAAACGAACAAAACAAACAAAAAAAAAACAGAAGAAAAGTCATTAATATTGAATGTTTTTACATAAACCATACAAATGCTCAATTCAACAATACGAAAACACTGACAATGTTGAGACTGAGGCCAGGACAGATGTTAACTTTACAAACAGCTGTTGCATTTGAAGACATGGCAAACTCCCCACGGGTTGTTATTGCTCCCCTGTCAGAACTTACCACGTGTACAGTGCAGCCAGAAGGGACGGTGCCAGTGCACCTTCAGCCACTGCAGACAAAACCAACAGCAGCTTAAAAAAGCAAAGTACTGAAGTTTTTGGTTAAATCTCTTTCATGCTGACTGGTGAAGGAGGTGGGGGAGTACTCATGGTACAGCCAGACTTCAGATGCAGAGAGCGACTACAGCTGAAGGATACATACGCAAGATTCAAATGCATGCTCCGTACTTTATAGTAATATATATATATACTATATGATAATATTCGCACAATATATACTATTATAATCTAAATACGTACAATAGTATGTATTATATTCATGTCATATATTAAAAATGTCGTGTCGCAGAAAGAACTATAATTATTTTTGATGATTTTTTGGTGTAAAGAAAAGTCAACTGTAATGGGTTAGGATAAGAAACAAACTCAAGACCACATCAAAACATCAGTTTCACTGTGTATGAACTCCTAGAACAAAACAAGCAAAAAAAAAAGCACCACTGGGAACTAAAAAGAACACTCTTCTAGTAAGCTACACAGAAAAACTAGAATTTATGAAATACATCACTCCCTACCCAAGCAGGGACTGCACTGTCACTTGCTGGTCAGACAGACCAGGCCATCACCTGGAGTCACCTGGCCCAGCTCCGGTGCAGTCAATGGACCTGGACTGCTCACCACAAACTGGGAGCTCTGGTACTAGGCTGTACAATCTCTCTTTTTCATCCTGTGCCCTTTCATCTCTATAAACGCACAGACTAACGGCTGCGGACAGCAACTGTGAACTGGCTTCTGGTTTTTAAGATCACCTAGTTATTTACACATAACACGTTTGGGTGCTATTCTTTCCTCTCCAGTGGTTTATTCTTTCTTTTTTTCATCTCAAACCTCAAAGTTAACTTCAGTTATGAGCGTTCTGAGACAAGGACTGTTAATGTACATATATAGAAACTAATGAAAGGAACTCTCAGGCTCTTACTGTAATCCTGCCATAGAACCAAAATGGAAATCATTCTGGTACTCTATCGAAACTTAAACTGATACGCTTTGCACATCATCCCAAAATCGCCTCCCCTCTGATGCTATATCCAATGCCATAAGCGTGAGTCATGATGCAGGAAAATAATTTCTTCCAATGCAAATGCAAAAGCTTCATGGAACAAAGTGTGATTAACTAAAATTAAATCATGTCACCTTAATTCAGAAAAGTATGAGCTTTAAAAATAGGTATTTATTAAGAAACTGAATTTCTAAATAGTACCCCTCTTCGTGGTATAAATATCTGACATGGAATTAATCAAGAGAGCATCTTGGAGAAAATATTAACGTAGCATACAGTTTGATACCACTGCAAAAAAGCAATCAAAACAGAGCACAGCAATAAATTAATAGAAAAAGTTATATATTCAAGCCAGACTAAAAGTAATTTTGTAAGTCAGCAGTAAAAAGTTAAATAAACACTAATTTAATCTATTTTAGATGCAGCAGTCAATAGAGGCAATACTTTACTGCTCTCTAGCTATATGAACACAGTCAGCTGACATAAAAATTGAAAAAAGAAGAGAAAACCACATCCCTATTAAGACCCTAAGCACTGTGGAAAGCACGAGCGCAGAAGCATGGGAGAGAACCAGACCTCCTGGGTCAGGGAAGCTGTTTTTCAAGGGAAAACTGCAAAATGGAGTTTTGATGCAATGACCTCTGGATAATGGTTGCGACCTATTTTTACTGTGCTGCCTTTTTATGCACTTTTAGGCAGCACAATCACCCTTTTATAGGGAACAAGCATTTTACATTCCTCTGGGGTATGCATAGCAAGGAAATGATTACTTCCTCCAAAGAGGTATCCTATATCAGAAGCAACAAATTTCCTGGCAGCATGGAATGAGGAAGAGAAGGATGGAAGAAACAGAACAGGGTGCCAGTGAAATGTCCAGGGATTACCACTTCTCAAAAAAGCCTGTGTTTCAATTGCTCACATACATATTCATCATTAGCATCAGGTAGAAGACTCTGTTTATGAAGGTCCCTAGAGAGGACCTGGAGAAGTTTTAGGAAACAGGCTACCAACAGAAAAAAGAATAATATGATTAATTTCATGGCTGAAATTATATATTCAAGTGAATGTCTGACAGCATGGCAGCTCTCTCATATGCTGTCTGAAGCTTTCTTTATCTATTTAAACAAGTTGCAGCAAACCTACCTTCAGATAAACATCCTCAATAATCTTTACAAGAAATAATAAAGGGGCCTTAGTTATTCTCACTCCAGGAATTTGTATTGCAGATAGGCAAGAAAAAGGACTGTATGACTAAACTGAGAAACAAAGGAAGAGCAAATTCATAGCAGGTCTATCAAAAATCAAACAATGATGGCAGAGCACAAAAGAGAAGAAAGAAACACTGGGAACTGAGCTGCAAAGCAAGAAAGCAAGAAGCAATGACTAATGACGATATAACCACCAAAACGAATAAACTTAGGCTTTGACTCTGAAAGGGACCTAAGCAAGTGCCTGTTGTACAAGTCATCTCACTGAGCTGCCTATGCCTAAGCAGATCAATTCAACAACAAATTTTTCAAATCCTTCCTCTAAGTACATGAATGTAGACATTCAGACACTGATGGTTTTCTAGTTAAATACAACAAAACTCCTACTGATTCAACAAAAACAAACTCCTTTGAACCAATTAAGTACTCTATAAGAAAGAACACGGTGATCAGAGGGCTGCTAAGGAGCCTCTGGATATAAATTCATAATGATGTTTTCCTTTCATTTACTGTTCTGTATCACAGGTAATTTGAGTAAGCAATAGGTACTTAGCAAATCAAAATTGTAAAATAACCTGCAAACTACTGGGAAACACTGGGCAAACAAATGATACCAGTGATGAGTGAAGAAGGCTATTAAGAAACAGAGTGGAAATCACAAGGAAGGGTGTTTCTCTTATTTTCTCGGGGTCAAAGAGTGCTTCTACCACATAAGAAAATACAGAATCATCAGGTATCATTGTATTAGTACATCAGAGAGCCTCTGAGACACTCTGCTCTTGCTATCATTTGCAGACCTTGTCTTTTTTTTAAAAAAAAAACACATTAAATTTGCATGAGATTGGATGGGGGATTGGATGGCATATAAAGGGAGAGAGTGCTGAATTAATATTCATAAGCACCATACTGGAAGAATGCAGAAAGAGTGATTTGAGGGAGCTTGGAAAAGGAAAGGAGAGACAGCCATTAGTACTAGAGACCTCCTGCGAAACACACTCTGCTCTCAAGCAAGAATTGCAATGTCTCTTCCCCATCCAGACTAAATATCGCCCTGCTCTGAACAGCTTTCGGATTCCCCACTCCAGGGCACCCCGGGGAGGAAACTGTTTTGGCTGAAGTTCGGTAGGAGCAGGTGGCATTCACCAGCTGCAAGTAATTTTGCTCTTGTTGGCACCACAGCAGTTCTTGGACTTCTCACAGTTTGTGTTCAGTGGGGAAGGGGGAATGGGGAGGGAGCAAACAAGGCCTCGGCGGCGTTTAACTGCATCCCAGGCTTCGCGGCTGCCTCTTCCAAGCTGGCAACTCTAAGCACACAGCAGAAGACGCAGAGCTTTCAGAAGGTGCCTGCCTGCATTTGCCAGCGTGTGGCTCAGGTTTGCTCGTGCTTCCGTTCTCTGCTGTGAGAGCACATTGTCTCCGACACAGCTGCCACTTCAAGGTGGAAACAGCCCTGCAAGGCAGATGTGAATGCTGTGGGGGAGGCAGGGAGAGAGAAGAGGAGCACGGCTTATCACCAGGTGTAAGCGATCTCCCTGCAGATGGACTAACCAGCATCAGAGAGCCCCAAAACACATTCCTTTTCCCGGCATCTGTGCTGCCAATTCTCCAACCTCTGTGAATGTGTGCGCTTCTCTACAGAAACGGGGGCTGCAGCTGGAAAATTTCTGGAGCTTTTGCACAGTAGTACAAATACTTCAATTATTACCTTTAACGCCATATTTCATCAAAGAAAAGAAAGTAGGATCTGGATACTGTACATGTTGCAATGCCATTAAACTGTCTGAACTTAGTTACTTCTGTCTTCAGAAGCCATCTGAGAAATCAAAAGGTAAGATGGGAGCAGGAGAAGAGGCAGCAGTTCTCTTCCCTTCTCCATTTCTCATCACAGCAGAGAGGACTTGAAATCACAAGAGCATCTCTTCTAGGAGAATTTTTTAAAGTGTTTTAAAAATTTTAAGCCCCTCTGTTTTCTTTCTACCTTTTCTTTCAACAGTGCACCACGAAAACCCTTCCATCTGGCGTCAGATGATTCCTTGAAACCGCAACATATTCCTCTTGATTTCTCTGATATACCCAACAGTCCAACCCTCTGTCTGAAGGGTTCTTCGGTTTCCAAATGGCATAAGTGTGACTGTGTGCTACAGAGATGCCACTCCAAAGATCAACTTCACTCTCTCAACCAGGCTGGCACACGCTCTCACACAGGGTAGAACAGTCATTTTTCCCCTCCAAACTCAGCTTTCATCACCATCCCTGACAGACACATCCTCCTTGGCAAAGATTAACACTTTGCTAATGAAGTTATCTCGTGATCTTCTTTTGTAACTGGTGTCTACTCTGCCATTTAACAATCTCTTCATCTGCTAAGGTGGAGCAATTAGTCAATGCTATTAGTATTAAAAAGTTCTATTACAGTAATAGCTAGAAAGATATTTACCGATGTTCTGCACAAAGGCACAGGTAGGTACTGTCTCTGTGCTGAAGAGCACCATTATATAGGTCACCGAATAAAATGAACAGCTAAAACATTCATAATAAATATTCATAGAAATTACTTTCTCTTCATTCACAAGCAAGTGATTTTCAGCAATTTTTCCTAGACGTTATTTCACAGTGATGTCACACAATATGGCCAGCTCCACCCATATTATATGCCAACCCTGACTTTGTACCAAAAGCGTACTCAGTAATGCAAAGAGACCTGGTGGAAAACCCTCCAGCATCAGCGCACGACAGAAGCTCCTCGGTAATGAAAGCTGCACTGATCCGACGGCATGAGTCAAAGGACTGCTTGCCCAGATGCAAGATGGCTTGAAACAATAGCATTTGCCAGAGCGAATGGTGGATGTGGCATCCACGTCTCCCCGTGGGAGGGAGAGTTCAGAACATCAAGTGAGATGAGATTTCAGGAGGTGAATAAGCTACTTCAGCTGAATGCACATTAACCCTCAGGTGTAGCAAAGAAGAAAACATTTGCCCTGATTTTTTGTTTTGGTTTGATTTGGTTTTTTGTTTGTTTGTTCGTTTTAACAGATTTATCATTGCTAAAGGAAAAGCCATCAAAAACCCTTCACTTCCTAATGGTCTGAGAACAGCAATAACCTAATAATGTTTTTCTTATGAACAAAGTACCCCCAAATATTTATAATGAACCATTACAGCATGCATTGCAACTTTACAAGCTTTCATCTAATTACTTCCACTGAAACAAACACACAAATCTTCCAGCTCCATGCTGACACACACACAGACTCTCCGAGCACCAAGCCTTCAGCAACCTTCCTCTGATGGACACTTTTTTTTTCAGGAAATGACACAGTGACATAGGTAAAAGGTGATTTAGATAGACTGCTGTGTCACAAATTGTCAGGATCTGATTTAAAGACCTTGCCTTTGTCAAGGAAGACAGTTGGGTGTCTGCTTTAAAGAAGTACTGGGAATATTTTCATCAAAGGTTTGAATTGAAAAACAGTGGGAGGTAAATATCTGAGATGTTGCCAAGAAAGACCGCTATATCCGTGCAATTACCATTAACAGGGGACAGCAGTGGTTCAATGAAGTAATTCAATCTGGTGTCCTACATTTTATCAGACAGCAATTTTGAGTTCTGACATAAAAGGCTGAGAAAGAGGATTGGACTCTTTTCTGTGAAATTCAGCCTTAATTCTTGCAATCAGGGGACGTGTTCCCTGCTTCAGGTACAATCCCACTATCCCTCCAAGTGACTCAAAAGAAGAATATACTAATATTCGTCATCACACTAATAGTTCCCAGAGGTAGAAGTCATACTTTGGGCAAGTTCTGGAACTGAGCGCCTGTAGTTTTCCCTACTGAGCTATACCAGTATTTCCTTACTTGTCAGTTTAGCAGGAAGATCTATTGTTTAAGCTAAATTAGTAAATCTATTCTTTAAAAATATGGAAAAAAAAAAAGTGAGGAAGAGAGAGTATTTCTTGAGAAAATGACAAAATGAAAAATCTCTGGAAGCTCTCACCAAAATAATACTATCACGTGGCCTCTCCTCATCATTAATCCATCCATGTGGAATACTGGTATTTCCTGAGAGGCCTTTGCACCGTCTCTCTCCAGAGCAATCCTATCAGTCAGTCAAATGACAGCACTGCTGATTTCCAAGGTCACCAGGTTTGCACAGAAGCTTTGTGATGTGATCTCTACACAACAGACACAAACGTGAGAGCAGGGTGAACCAGCACTCAACATTCTGGTGTCTCTGGCACAGCACTGATCCAAACAATCACCACCACAACCCCCTTTTTTTTCCAGGGAATTCACCACATTTTATCCCTTTAACTCCTTTCTCCCATAATGCTTTCTGCCGCAATCCCCTTGCACACAATCGTGCTATTCTACAAATTCTCCAGTTCAATAATGCAGGAATCTTGCAATGCTTTCCATTCATTTTAAATGCACATAGGAGAAAACATTCATTTTACATTTATCCGAGTAAAATCTCACCACAAAACAATAACACCAGCATGTAATCTGCATCAGAAACAGTCCAGTGTTGCTCTTTCTAGTTGGGTTGCAAAAGAAAAAAAAAGTAATCCACCAAGTTCAAAACCTCAGTAACAAGAGCCAGCTGGCTCGTTACGTGCAGAATGTGGTCAATCACCTTCAAACGGGATGCAAACCCAGGACTAGCAACGGAGCACTTGGGGACTGCATATCCCTCTTCTGTTCAGGAAACAATATGGATCTTCCTCTAGACACCCAGCACAACCCTTCCTCCAAAATATTAAACATACAATAAATACATTCAACGTTACTGAGCATTTTCTTCTAATGATATGAAACTGAGACCCTTGGAAGACGAAGGCTTTGTATATGACAGCTTAACTGCTCGCAATCAAACCAATTTGCAGTACGATGACCTTAAATGAGTTTAAAAGCACCATAATGCATGTTTAGCAATCAGTGAAGCAAGTCTTTATTACTCAGGTTCACATTTGCAATTTGTGCCATGTGTTAGGGGAAAGAGAAAAAGTGGGGCAACACAAAAAAATAATTCTTTTGCTTTGCAAGAGCTGATGAGCAAAACATGAGCTACATGTAACATGGGGCACCAGAGGCCAAATTCAGACCGACAGCAAACCTTCAGTCTTTCTGCTACTTATATAAATCTTAAATCTCCAGAAGAGGGAATTATAAAGTTTAAAATTTCCTTATGAATGATCATGTCTTTATTTTTCTAAAATGATTTCTGTTGGAAAAAGAATTATTAAGGAAGTTCACATAAAAGACCATCAAAAAAATGTACTCAAAACCTCAAGGTTTTTAAACTGTAAATGAAGCTGTCTACAAACCACCTGCAACTCCTGTCTTCTGCTGATGACAAAAGTTAGAGATATCATCCCTTCAAATACATAAGATTCCTTCCTTCCTTCCTTCCTTCCTTCCTTCCTTCCTTCCTTCCTTCCTTCCTTCCTTCCTCCATTCATTACACTTGTTAACCTTGGGAAAAAAGATGGTTCCAACAAGGTAAATGGAGAACCATCTATAGAAGCAGAAGGAAAAGGCACTAACAAGCTCAAAGTATTTGCTGAGGAAATGCAAGAGCCCTATACATAACACAGTGTGCTGGAAAAAAAAACAAACACAAGAACCACATAAATGGGCAAAACTGAGCCAAAGACATCACACAGATAGCACAGAACGGCTAAATTTTAATAACTAAGTCAGGAGTGGCCTTGGACAAGATGGAGCATAAAGGCCTCTAGCTCAGCACTGCTCAGTCCTAAGTGATAACTCCTTGGGGACACCGACTCTTGAATCACCCGATGTATTTGGGGTCTGTCCTAAAGAAAATAATCACTGCACAGTTCAGATGGAGGATGAAAATCTGTGTTTCAGACATGAAGGAGCCCACTTGAAAGACCTAAAATTCTGAAATCTGATCTCAGTTCTGCTTAGTTGAGTGAGAAACTTCTGCTGTGCCCTGCTTTCATGGTTCAAGATTTGGACAATACAGTTTCACCCAATTAAAATAAACGCTCTAGGGATGAATATTTGAAATTCAAAGCATTATAGTCAAAAAGCACGAGCACGCATTAGGGCAGGGTTCTACAACATGTGAGCAACCACCAGTCAGAAAGGCTGCAAAAATACCTCAGACCTTCATCATCTCTTTTCAAAATGATCTGAGTAGAGACCCACCCAGAGTAGCCCAGGTCATTTATTCTGCTTGCCTAAATGTTCCTCAAATATTGAGTTAATAATATGTTTTTCTTAATCTCTAGAAAAATACACTGCTTTGTTCTTCAAAGCCAGTTGTTTTTGCTACTCCCATCATGATTAGTTACATGCGGGAAATCTACACACGCCTGCTTTTGCTGTTCTTCTTGCGTTGATGGTCATATTGTTAGTAAATTCTTTAATGAGTCTCAGTTTCCCCTAGGAACAGTGTTACAGTTTATAAATGCGAAAATTAATAGACCTGGGGTAGATTTTATTACACGTAATGTATTTAGTTGGCAATGATGATGCCTCCCTTTCAGCAGCTGTTACAATAAACCGTGTTTTCAATGGCTCCTGGAAAACAAAAGACAACACCTAAAAGATTTCAGATAAAGAAACACCAGCGTTCCCAGGTCTCACTGCTCCACACCAAATTTGCTCCATTGAGGTCTGCAATCACTAAGAGGTGATCACCACCCAGAGAGGTTTCTACTGGGGATCTTGCCCACTTTTCTTGAAGCTAAACCTACTATCAGAAGATTCATAACCTCTGTTGTCAGCTTCATGTGTGCAAAGAATGAGCACACGGAGATTTTAACGTGGAGCTACAGCAGGTTTCAGTATCCCCTTCTCAATAATAGTTGGTAAAACTAATTACAGTAAGAAAACTGGAGATCATTCATTACCCTACTAAGCAAATTAGGATTTGTTAACCATGATTTATAGTGCCAAACACGGGATAACAAGGGTTGTCTTTTCAGCTGTATTCAGAAGGGACAGAACAGTTTATTGAGTGTGGTGCCATCCAAACAGCCGTGGCTGCAGTGCTTCTGCAGACCTCCCGGTATTTCGGAGGGATAATGTCAAGCACTAAAAATAACCTACTTGCAAGAACGACAATTCTTTATTTACCAACATCAGTGTGTACGTGATGCGGAGTATTATACTCTTTCTTTAACACCAGCTGGTTGCATTTCTTAAACTTCTTTCCAGTGATACTTTTGATCTCATTTATTTGTTTCTCTCCCGTGGAAACCAACAGGTCTCTCCTGGAGTGGAGTCTCTTAACACTCTCCTACCTCAAGCGAGTCAACGACCTCCCATATTAGATGACCTCAAAGAAGACAACTCTGGCTCCTCAGGATCGCTGCCATTGCACATAGACCTGGCAATGAAGGAAAATCTACTGGGTTTAAGGGCTCTGTCTGACAATACGAGCCCAGAGAATGTGCTGGTATAACTAATCCCAGGTTTCCTCTGTAAGGTAACATCTTGGGTGAAAATCAGTCCTATTGCACAGTGAAATAGCTGGCCTTATCTAGGCCAAATACTGGTTTTCCATCATCTCTGTACTAATACTACTGGTGCTCCACTTATTCTCCTTGGGATGAGTTTTTAGAGCTCTGAGTAATGTAACGCAATGTTGCACAACACAGTGTCCCAGTGGCACGCTGTAACTACGCAAACATCTGCTGAACTGAACCCACTCAGGGCCAAATTGGATAGCACAACTGATTAGCTAGAGCCTTTGGGAATATGCTCACGATTTATGTTTGTCTGAGTCACCAGCCCATGTGCAAATCACATTTTTCTTCCTTTTTTTATTTTTATTTTAAGGTGGAGCAAAAGCATTGTTTGGAAAAGAAGTGTCACAGGAGTATCTTTCCCCCCTCCAATGCTCCATTCCTGTTTCTGTCACCAGCTTTTCATCAAATGCTCTCCATTCTAAAAAAACAACAAACTCTGTGCTTTTTGGGGAAAAAAAAAAAAAACCTGCTAACCAAAAATAAGCATTTAAATAAAAAAGGAACAGAAAACTCTCAGAAATTGCCACAAAGGCTTGAGAAGAAGATGGGAGAAACAGAAACAAGTGGCCATAAAGCAAGAAAACATACAACTGCCAAAGAACCTAGGAATCTTGGGAATTGGGTTTGTCATTTAAAAAGAAAATACTCAGTTATTCAAGTTTTGATTTTTGTTCTGTTTTACATTGCAAACCAATGAACTGCCTGTATTCTTTAATGTGAATTTGGTTAGGTGCAAGATACACAAAGAAATCACAGACAGCTGGACAACCTTAAAAATCCACAGAATTCAAATCAAATATCTTTTCCTTTAAAGCTAAAAAGGTGGGGTTTTTTCCTAAAATTCTACTTTCCAATTATCTGATCTGACTTCTCCGTGAGATGAAATCTACCTTATAATCTATCTTTGATGAGAGACAATGACAATTTGAAATGCAAAAATTATCAAAGACAGCTGGGAGACTTTCCAGGAAATATTTAGTTACGGTTTCTTAGGGCAAGCCAATATTAGCAGCACATCCAAATCTTCCTTCACATGCACCAATCACCAATCATAAACTGGACTGACTCCACAGAAGAGAATAAAGTCAGGCCAGTACAAAAGATCTTCAAGGAGAATTAGAATGATTTTTATCTCTGCCTCTTCTAACTACTGATTTAATAACATATAAAAAAGGAGGGGAAAGTGTCTGCTCTGACAAGGTGCATCAAGACAGGTGAAACAGATTCCAGCAAGAATGAAAATGGCTTTCCAACACAATCTACTGAATATACTAGCACCTGTGAAACACATGGAAGATAAGTTGTTTCTAACAGAAAAAAACCCACAGAGGTACTCAGAACTCCTCAACAACTTTGCATCATTAGCACTCATTTAGTGATTACTCGCATGTGTCCTGGCTTGCTGAAGGGACCTAATTAGAAAGTCTGCTTAGTCCACAGCAGTTCTGATCATCCTGTTAAGGTTTGGGTTAGGCTGAGTCCCCTGCTGGAGGTTCCCAACCTTCTTCACTGACTTCCCCAGCGAAGGTGGGTTGTCAGAGCAGGCAGTAGCAACGCCCTCCCCAGGGCACGTGAATTTTTCTTTACCCATTGTAGTTCAAGAAGCACTAATGTTGAGGTAACACAAACGTAAGAATCCAGTCTCCAACTCTGCCATTCAGAAATTTACCCAGTTGTAGCATAAAACCAGATACAATTTCAGCCTTCATCACTACTACTGGAAGTGTGTAATGAATTACTGGGACGGAACTATCATGCAGATATTAGAAAAAATATTTTGTATTACTGGGAAGTGTCAGGTTTATAAACATTTCCTTAAACACTCAGAGACCTCAGGAAGCTCTCTATAGAATAAAAGCATCCAAAGGTAATTTTTGCTTTGCTGTAGAGTGCACAGCACCCACAAATGTTGCAGACACGTGAGCCTCCACCCATCAGACCTGAGCACTCGGCGTAAGCAGGGCTCTCAGAGGAGACTCCAAGTCCCACAAACAGTATCTCAGTTACAGACACACTAGGTAATATGGCCTAAACACAAAGATTCCATTAACACTTGGATTTAAACAGCAAATATAAGCTACTTAATCCATACCTCAGTGTTCATTCACCTCTGAATAAAAGCTTCCATCTGTGTTGCTGCTTTCTGCTGTAGGTGTGCTTGGACAGCAAATCTACCGTTAGTCGGTTTTAACTTACCTGCTTGCCTATGTTTCCTTGGGTGTGCTACAGTATGTGATGTTTTGTCGTCCAAAGTACAACATATATTGTTCAATAATTTCCACGGGCAAAAGCGTTATTATTATCTATTAAACCAAACCCCATTGTTGTTTTAGTTGAAACCAATGACCCTTGTTTTGATGTTCCGGGTTAACGCTGAACACAAAAACTAACAGTCTTTTCTAGTTAAAAGCTTTGGAAAAAAGTCAACTCCAGTGCATATTCTTTTGCACTTTGATAATACAATAATTACATTTATCAGAAACACATGCTAATTGGATCATTCTGGAGTATTTTTCTCATTGTCTGGTACCGCAAAACACATCTGGGTTTTATTTGCCCTGTGTAAGTTAATAAGGGTACCGACTTTTTTAAAACAATAAGCAAGATAATCCTAAAAACAATTTTCCAAAGTGGAAAGGGAGGAAAAAACTATCCACGTTTCATTCAAGACTGTGTAAGTGTAAAACTGACTTTTAGATATAAACAGAAGAATGTTTTCTATCTACGCAGATAGTAGTGAAGAAAGGGAAGTTACAGAAATCTTAGGACTATTCACAAGAAACAGCACAGTTAAATGTGTCATATTAATAGAACCTAATAAGGGCTGTCTCCCCCACCTACACAGATCCAAATTACTATGATTTATAGTGTCAATACATTGGCACTGGAAGATGTCAAGCTTCTTCTCATTCCTAAATCCCTAACTCAGGAGGAACTGGAAACTTTCAAGCTTTTTGCTGGAGCACAGGGGATGTTGACACCTTCCAGATTTCATTTTACTGGACCAACCCACAGACAGTATGGTGCAAGAGAAGAGCAGATGGCTTCTCTTCTGTTACCTCTGCTTCCTAAAGATGAAGCTGAACATTGTTCTTAAACCATGCATATTCAGCTCTTGCTATAAGCAGAACAAGGCTTATTTATATACGTTAAAGCTTTCCATCCCATAGTATATTTGTCCCACTCCACAGCATGTCTGTATATGTTCATATGATTTGAATTTTAAGTGCCCAGACAAAGAAAAGCCATTTGCTGTGAACTATGGAAAGACATTGAAATTTTAGTCTTTAAGCAAAATAAGTGGTCAGCCATCTGATATTATTTTTCCCTCCCCCCTTAAAAATGCATAGGACACAAAAGAGGGGAAGTGCTGAAAAAAAGGAATTTTTTTTTTCCTGTTTCACAACTTACCTTACACTGATTTGGGCTTTGGTATAATTTAAAAAAACTACCACAAGAGCATTATCAATTGATAATTTCCCGACCTCTCCATTGGCAGAAGTATGGATGTTCAGTTTGTGCAGAAGTTCAATGTAAATCCAGCAGGACACGGCATTTCTCCAGGTATTAAGCAATTTTTGTGCTTGCATATTACACTTCACATGTGAGGTCACACGTATGCAGCTTAACGCTATAACATTCTTACAGGACCACAGACCTCTATGAAAAAAGACTAAATTTCGTCATGTACTAATGGAAGAAAATTACTCTCTGGGAATCTGACAAGAGAGCAACAAAGTTTTTCCATCATGTAATAGAATACTATATAGTTTTCTTATCCCCAGAGTTTGATGGAAAGATAGAAGCAGGCTTTGATTACACTATTAACTATATAGGGCAATGTTATAGAAAAAGTCTCACTCCATTGTACCCACCTGTTTTTAGACATACATAATGCCCTACTTCTCCTACAGATAGTATGAAGGCAGGAAAGACACTCTTGGAGAATACAGGTGAAGTTACATGTGCAACATGGGGTACGAGCAATTCAAATACAAATCTTGGAGCAAAATAAACAGTGCATTGGATTGACTGGGAAACATTTTTTACTCCCGAACTTCTCTGTGCAAGTAAAAGGTATATTGATGGATGTAGGAATATACAAATAGAAAGGCGTGAGTATAGACTGTTAAATCAATAAAGGGGCATGCTTAAATAAGTAACAAAAAAAGACTGATCAATTATCAAACCAGCTGGGGTCTGATCCTCTTCTCACGATGTAAAATGTATATCTAGAATAAATACAATTACAGCTGAGTTCTCCAAGATCATCTGTGAGACATGGGGCTTTTAACCAACAGGTAGAAATCACTGTGTCATGGTCTGTGATACCCAGGAGGTGAGACAGGCCTGTGTAATGGGCTATTTCAAGTCCATGAATCAACAAGAGTTGTTACAAAGGGGAAATCAAGATCCTACCATCTCAGATTAAAGAGTTGGTAAGACTCATTTTATTTGCTATAATTGTGTAAATTAAATACTGTTGGAATTTATGTAGTAATTAACATGACACCTGATTAGTTCAGGAAAACGTTGACCACCATGTCTGAAACATGGCTTACAATGCATTCATGGAGGAAGGAACAGAAAAAGAGAAGTTAACCTATTGGGCAGACTGGGAGTGGTTACTTATGCTTGTTTCCATATAATAAGGCACTTTCATTTCAGGAGCAATGCTACGCTGTTCAGAGGCACATGTGTTAAAGTTGAGATACACTTACAAAGTAGCCTGTTCCCAAGCTGGAAGGAGCTGAGCTCTGCAATAAAACACAAAGACAAAGTGGAAAGTCAGTGATGGTTTTTAACACGTTCCAATCCACATAGCTCATTACCAGCCCTTTCCAAGCTTTTCATCACTACATCACAGCACCAATGTGCTGCCCCTTGTCATCTGCTACTGAAACAAACACCGTGTTGCTTAATTTTTCCCTTTACATCTCTCAACGACTCCGAGACGGTAACGTGCTATTTACTGAATTCCAAGCTTCTGCGGTGGACGTAATTGCCAATTTATTTGACAGGCAGCTGGGTAATGAATTAATGATGGCATTTCGCCCTGCACTGAGACTAAACAGACACTCATCAACCAGCCTCCCTGACATGCTGACATTCAATGCCCTGGACTCCAGCTACTCAGCTTTGTGGCCACAAAGGGGCAGGCGGGAGGGGGAAAAGAAAAAAAACGTAGACTGACTTCAAAACAAAAAAGCCCGGTGGGTTTGGATGACTTTTTCAGTGTATGACCTGTTTGCCAATTTATTCCCGAAAGGCCCTGGTTAGTACACACATAGTGCTTTTCTAAAATGAGACATTTTGTAAACATAATTAGTAGTCTGAAATGTAAAGAACGCGTGGGCACAGAGAAGCCGCTTCAGTCAATGTACTATTTTCTGGAGAACGCAGTCACTACGATTCGATTTCCCATTTGGATGGGCACACTGTTTGAGAAACCAAGGATTTAAAAAAGAAAAGCAAAAACAAGCAACAAATATCTACAGCGTGAAACAGATTTCAAAACTGAAACCCATAAAAAGAATTAAAACTAATATTACTACCACGGAAAATAATCAAAAGGTTTAAATGCTTAAAAAAAATACATAATGATATTCAGTTTAAGTGGGACATGACCACAACCTCCACCATTCGTGGGAATTAAGGAGATAAAGGGTTTTGTTTCATTAGTGTTTCATCTAAGCAATGGGGATTACACAGCAGGTTCTCTTAGAGATATGGTGAGAGACCTAAACATCTTGGTCCCAATCCAGGTCACTGGCTGTTAGGTTAGAGGGTGAACAGTTCCCAACGCTACGGCCCTATCACCTCCAGTGCTTCACGCCAGGCGAGTCAACAGACAAGGGAGCAAAACGCAGAGGATAATTCTCTAGTGAGCAGCGGGTGGTCCAGGTGACCAGCCCTGAATTCCTCCAGCTCAATCCCCATTCCCGTTCCTTAGCACGACCTCGCTTCCCGCAATGACACAGCTCAGTGACTACCAACAACCGCTCCGGGCCCCAACCAGCCTTGGCCAACCATTGGAAAGCTGCGGAATCTGCATCGCTGTCATCCCTGCTCTGAGACGCTATTGTAGGGAATTCTCTCCATTCCTGATGGGGGAGCGCAGCACTGACATAAAAGAAAATAAACCCTCACAAGGGGCTTATAGTGTCTTTTTACAGAACTCGGCACAGCAGAAGTAGATTGTGCCAAGAAATTTTAAATTAAAACCAACAAAATGAATTGCAAAAAATCAAAGAGGTTTAGAGAGGTCATGTACATTTAGGCAAGGTCTTCTTATTTAGGCCATTATAAGTTAAACACTTCTTCAAGAGCAAGAGGAAATGACCTTGGTAGACGTAAGGGCACAAATATCATAAAATCAACAGACTCTGGTGGGACATCTCATAGGAAGAAACAAAATGCTACAGAAATCTTGAAGGTATCTGGTTCCTGCTCCTTAATACTGTCGATTTTATAGGCTGCAGCTATTGCAGGACTCAAGTCTACAGATCTGGTCATCTGCGTGCGAGGGGTGCTCTACAGAAATAAATGAATTCCTAAGTCCTTCTGGCCTCACTCTTGCTGGTCAGGGGCCTCAAGCTCCCACAGCAAGGCCCACTTGGTCCCCAAAAGCAGCCCTGCAGCAGCAGAGGAGTGGGCAGCACGGACTGGGGAACAGACGACCATGAAGCTCAGCCCAATTGCTCTGACTTTATGTCCCCAGGACCATACAGCTGTGAATAAACTGGTACCTGCCACAGCTCCAGTCCTTGTATGGCCCAGTTCGTTAGAAAGTCCCCTCTGTTGGCCATGTACCATGGTTCTGGGAGCCCCTGCAGCCCACAGACTGCAGCTCCGCAGCACCCGGTAGAGAGCCCAATTCAGCGTCCTCCAGTTTAGTATCTAATGCATTTACTTTCTTGCTAAAGTACATCACACATACTGACTTTCGCTTTACTCATTCTGCTTTCTGCTCCATGCCATTAAAATTCTTTTAATTTAAGCTAGAGATGTACAAAGTACACACATACAATCATTGTAACAGCTTTACTTCAAGCTATGTACAGATGTCAATCGAGTCCCACTCTTTCACTCACAATTTTGAAAACTTACTTTATAGGCTGAAAGCTCCAAAGTTTGCATTCTGCATCTGTGTGTAATTTTTGTCTCCTTTTTATTCCAAGTTTTGGAAGGATCAAGTATCAAAACAAAACAATAAAAAGGAAGAAGAAAGAATAAGCGAACAAAGTATTTCCCACTGAATATTTCCATTCCTTTAAAAGCAATGCTGCCATGGCTATGGGAGGACAGTCGAAACACAGCAATCAAATGACTTTCGCTGAAAAGAAACAACTGTACATTTTCAGGGAATTTGAGTTTGCTGGATGGAAACAGAGCCCTTCACACATTGCATGCTGCATATGGATAGTACAGTTTGCAAACTCTTTTTAATTAAGTCAGGAAGACTGCATCGCTCATGCATGAATGACTAAGTCAGCTGTGTTGTGAACTGTGTGTTGACAGAGCAGATAGGCTGAAGCGAGGGCTATGCAAGACGACAGCTTCTCACCTTCTTTGATAACTCCCAATAGCGAGAGGATCCCACCACCCAGTGCCCAGCCTTGGTACCAACTGAGGACTGTGATACGTGTGGGCAGCATCTTTACAAGCCCATGCTGAGTCGTGATCCTGTACTGGATGGTTCTACATCTTTTTATATAAAGTGTGCCTATAATAGAGGTAACTGTTTCACTTTCCGAAGCCCTTTGCAAAATTTGACATCAGACACACTGTTTCATATTCACACAACCGGCAGCAGCCGCCTGCATCAGGTGCCCATCAGCAAAAGGCAAGTCACTTGCTTAAAGCAAACAGGGTTTTGGTTTTGTTATTTTCCTTCTGCTTTTGTTTTTCCCCACCACTTTTTTTTTTTTTCCCCTTTTTCTTCCTTTCTTAAAGAGAAGAACTTTTGGCCCAGGAGCAAAAATGTAGTAACCCTTGTGTAAGCATTAGTTTATTGTGTACCAAAGAAAATTACATCCTTGAGGTCTTGGAAGGCACAGTTATACCCATTTTGCATATATATTGTGCATTACTTGGGGAGCTGGGTGGGGAGAAAGACTGTGTTGTACATATTTGTTCTGGCTATTGTTTATGCAGGTCTGACTGAATGAAGGAACAGTGGGTATCATTTCAATTTCTGATGTCAACATCAAATTACTTATTTAATTTCATGCCTGGCGAAGCATTGTATAGCTACACGCAGAATCATTTCACTTCATTTGTTATGCTGTGTTTTCTTGGCGATTGGCTTGCCTTCCAACTGACAGCTTTAATTACGACATGAATTTGATTGCACTGCCGAGGAATTAACATAATGCAACAAAGCATTTAAGCACCCAACCTTAGACACACAAACACGCACATACACACCCTCACGTACCCACAAGCACACACACACACAAAGAAGCAGCCACTGCAGCTGATCAGCTTCAGCTTCTGGCACTCACACACACACAGAGCTTTGCTGGTGTTACTCCACTTTAGGTACAGCCAAGATTACCAGGGATATTCTGGAGAAGAAAAAGTACTGAGGATTTCAGAGCACATAACCCAAACCGTTCCTCGATTTGTCCTTCTTTGGGCTCAGTACGCAGGTGGGAGGAATGAGAGACAGATAATTGATAATATTCCATACTTAAGGCCAAAACCATGTCCACTGCTGGGGATGTAGCTACCTTTCTTCCTGAAGCAGACACCCACAGACCTGGGAGGCAGGGCACACCAGGACTTAACTCTTCAATGCCACCTCATTGTAACCTGCTCTCAAGGACAAAGTACACAACACGGTAGGAACACACAGCTAGAAAGCACTGGGAAAGGGAAGCACTCATGAAAGAGTGTGTCAGATCTGATAAGAGCCCAAGATGAGACCTTTAAAGTAGGGGACAAGTGGAAAGATTCCTGTCCCACCCTCTGTTAAAGAATTGGAATGATATTCCAGACAGAAAGGTCCCAACTATTTCTCCTGGGTTTTGACTCCTTGTTCAGGAGAGCCAGAAGAGGCATCCATGCTCCTGTTGTGCAGGGAGAGCAGGAGACCTACGCTTCCTCCCAGCTGATGAACACACCTGAGGGGCTTCTGCCGTCCACACCTCGCTGGCTGCAGCCAGCACCAGGAGCGGCAGAAGGGCTGAGGGGGCCCAAAGCCGCTCGCCAGCCCTCTCCCATCACTCCGTGCTCGCTCTACTACTGCATCATTATTACAATGATGAGCAAGGGTTGATTCACAGACACCGGATTTTAACAAGACCAACAATGATCCACAGCCAAGCATGAGCTTCAGTTCTGTGGTAGATAAAGAATTTAGGAATGTGCACCAAAGAAAACAGGGTTTTTCAATTTGGTTGTTGATTAGCAAAGAGCAGGCTGAACCCCTGAATACCCTGTGCTTTTACCATCCAGGTTAGCTGTAACTCTCACATTTTCCTCATGTAATCTCCTGGCTGCTTTGTAAAGCATAAGTAAAAAGTAACCCATGTATTCCAAAGTGGAAAGGCTCAATTAAAAATAAATACATACAGAAAGATAAGGAAAACAAGCTGACTGAGCTCCAAGCTGAGGGAAAGAGAAAGCGCTGCCATCTTGTCTCCAAGCAAAATCTCAACAAAATGAATTCTACTACTGGCAAGATTTTGATGAGATTAAACTGACTACAGCACCCTATATATAAAGGAGGAGCAGCTCTCCAATTTCTCTCTTTTAGGCCCCTGGAGCTACCTCTGTCCATAAAAGAAAAAACAAGTTGTCATTCCAAAAAATACTATACAGGGGAGAAAGGCAGAGAGAAATGGGTTTATGAAATTTAAACGGGGAGATGTATCAGAGCACTGTCAAACGCTTGCAATGGAGCATTCGAGCAGTCATTATCCCTAATCTAGCAGAGGTCAAGTTCTCTGCTAATTACGTTCTCTCACAGAGGGGCGGGTGCGTGTGTGTACATGTGTGCAAGACGAGGACAAAGAAAAGAGTTGATGGAAATCAGTCTCACTGCATTGCCTCTGACAAGAACACAGGATATTTCTCTTCCTACTGCCTGATGCTATTTCAAGCCTCATTATGAGAAGAGTCTCCTGTTTAACATGGTCTTTTCATTGTATTATCTTCTTTTCATTTTTGACCACCTCTCTCACAAACGCTGCAAATTACCTGCTTGGATCTCATTAGCCTGGAAAGGAGTCATTCCTTGTAAACACACTTTGCATCAATCTGTGTTATCCAAGGACTGTAGGTACATTTAGAATATGCAGAGTTGAAAGATATCTGACAGGAGAGGGAATGAAGCCACTGACATGTCAGTTTGCAACTGGATATTCATTATACCATCTCCCTCATTCTGCATCTGTCACTAAGCTATCACTTAGGCTCCACATTAAAGCTCGTGAAGCTAACATTTCTGTTTCAACAGCTTACTTACAACTAGGGATTTGAAAATTGATCATCCACCTAGAGTACACGCACTTCTTTCATTATACGTATTTCCATGCAATAGCCATGCTTAATCTGTCAGGCTACATGGGTGGAGATCCCTTCTGTTTCGTGTCCAAAATTCGCTTTCTGACCTCAGGGTTAATCTGCCTGCAATATTTTACATTTTTGTTCTATCTTCCATTGGGTACATAACTTTTTGCTTGTATTGTCTGAGAAAACACTGGTAAAAAGAGAAACGGATCACTCTTCAGTCTGTAGTTTTTTCTGGACAGTAATTGGTAGGTGTCATTAGAGAACTCACTCCTTTAAAAGATATTATTTAAAATAACCTTCTTAAGCTCTTGATGCATCTTCGTGCAGAAGAGGACAGTTCAAGGCAGGCTCACCCATAGCTGGAAATAGAGGCCCTGTCATTTAAAAACATGGGGTGTCTGTCTTTGGAGGAGAGGGAAATGCAGAATGGTATTTACTTCTCTTAACTTAAAGAGTCTGGGAAAGGCCAGCACACACTCAGGCAAGATGAGAGCTCTCTTGTGCACGGTTTTCAAATCTTGGCTGAACTAGCAACAACAGACCACAGAGACATGCTTGTATTGCACTGAATTATCAAAGCATAAATAAACTTACTTTTTAAGCAAAACATAAATTGCGTGTAAAGTTTTAAAATGTACATTTTCACATATATTTAAATAATGTCCCTTTTAAGCAACTTGTGAATCCTTATGACCTCTCTCAGGTGCACTAGAGAAGTACATTTGCTCTCCACTTCCTAATAATTTGCAGCAGTGACAAGACAAAGACAACACTAAGCTGAGTGGTGCGGTGACACACCCCAGGGACAGAAAAAGCTCCAGTGGGCCCATGTGTGAACCTCATAAGGTTCAGCAAGGCCAAGCGCAGGGTTTGGGCAGCGCCCACTATCAGTATAAGCTGGGGGACAAAGGGACGGAGAGCAGCCCTGCCAAGGTGGTCTTGGGTTTACTGGTGAATGAAAAACTGGATGTGAGCCACCAATGTGAGCTCACAGCCCAGAAAGCCACCTGCATCCTGGGCTGCATCAATAGAAGCATGGCCAGCAGGGCAAGGGAGGGGATTCTGCCTCTCTGCTCTGCTCTCGTGAGACCCCACCTGGAGCTCTGTGTCCAGTTCTGGGATCACCAGAGCTGGAAAGACATGGACCTATTGGACTGAGTCCACAGGAGGGCCACAAAGATGACTGGAGGTATGGAACACCTCTGCTGTGAGGACAGGCTGAAAGAGTTAGTGGTGTTCAGCCTGGAGAAGAGAAGGCTCCAGGGAGACCTTGGAGCAGCCTTCCAGTACCTGAAGGGAGCCTACAGGAAAGATGGGAACAAACATTTTAGCAAGCCTGCTGCAACAGAACAAGGCATAATGGCTTTAAACTAAAAGATGTAAGATTTAGACTAGATATAAGCAAGAAATTTTTTATAAAGAGGGTGGTGAAACACTGAACAGGTTGCCCAGAAAGGTGGCAGATGGAAACACTCCAGGTCAGGCTGGATGGGGCGCTGAGCAACCTGACCTAGTTGAAGATGTCCCTGCGCATGGCAGGGGTGTTGGACTAGGTGATCTCTAAAGATCTCTTCCAACCCAAACTATTTTATGCCTCTATTATTCTATAAAGACAAATTATTGTAAAAACATCAGAGGAGAACTGTATTTGATTGGTGGAAGGGGAAGCAGGACTCTGCTCTCACTGCCAGGTCTGGCACTCCAACGATATGAGCTGCTGGGAAGCTCAAATAAGCTTCAGAGCTCTCTACTCAGTACATTGCAAGGGAATGACAAAGCTAAGTTAAAACCATGTTTGTAAGGAGCTGTGAAATTTTTTGCTGGAAGGTGCTGGGTAATTGTGAAGTTCATTGCAGTGACTTCTCAGCTGCCACAGGGCTCAGAGCAAGATAAGATGACACCAGAGACAAGCTGACGGCCAGCTGCCAGCTGCTGCACAGAGCATTTCCTCACTATCTCCTCTGGTTTCACTCACGTCTTCCAAAGATACCTTGCAGCCCTAAGACTGACCTCACCTGACAGCTACAAAGGGCAGGCTCTGAAGTGTCTAGCTGAATGTACCCATAAAAGGTTGGCTCTGGGGGAGGAACAGATCTCTACAATAATATGACAGAGATGAGGAAGCAGAGTGCTACAGATTTCACACCTTCACAGAAAAGAAAAGAAAAGAAAAAAAAATCAGATGGCTGTTTCAGTGATATGTACAATTCAGCAAAAATTACTAGCCATGTGCCCTCAGGCTTAAATTTGCACAACGAAATGTATCCTTTACAAAGGTATTTCTTTTAGTGTCTGCCCAACTCAGTTTTATTGGTCTGGCCTATGGAGGACACCATCTGGTATCTGTCATCCCAATCTACATAGGCATGCTATCAACAAAATCCCCTTTTCCAAAATGTGGGTTCGCTAGAAATAGGGCCAGGTATCTGGCTGATACAAATTGGTCTGAGTGATGCAGCTATCCATGCTTTTACCAGCAAAGGATCTGACCTACAAAATCCTCAATTTAGATACTCTTTTAGGACCGGGATGTCTTTATATTCTGCATGTAAAGCACGCAGCACAGAGGACCCAGAGCCATGAATTAAACACCCAAGGATTGTGATGATACACGTAACAAGTAATAATCTAATGGCAGCATGCACGTCACTCAGTCAACGGCCAGCGTTCTTCAATGGAGAAAAACAGTCTCCGCAGAGCTGCCATCTAAGGACCTTCCACAGCAGTTTAGGCTGATCAGTAATGGCAGAGCTTATGCTATTGTTGGCCATGCTGTATCAGTTCATTATATACAAATTAGCTGAGTCTCTCTAGACACTCTTAACACTTTTCAGAAAGACAGTATTTAGCCCAAAGAAATACATTCTTTTCATTCCCAACTTGGGCTACAAAGAGTCCATCTCACTTCTCAACTATGCAGAGCATTTTAACTTCATTAAGCAGACTTCAACTATTTCAGTATGAAGAGTGTTTTCACACAGGTGGACAATGTACCAAACTTTAAGAAGTTTACTGAACTGGGGCAGGAGACCTAAGTTACCTCGTCCTCTCCCAGTCCCCTAAAGGGAAGATGTTTTTAACAACAAACCATCCATAAACCAAATCCTGGTATGACTTACACCCTTCAGAAAACTACACCAGGGGTTAATCAGAGCAGTATTTGGCTGCGAGAGTTTTACTTACGTCACTGAGTCTTTCCCGAGAGCTACTTCGACGGAAACCTTTCGATTCTCCACTGGCGCTTTCACTGTCACTGTCTCGGCAACTGTTTTGACCTGGCTTGAGCTGCAGGAAAAGAAAAAACAAAAAGTGCAAAAGTTTAGCCTGGTTCAGGTCAGCCCCCTTGCCCACTGCTACTCTTTAACCCAACCCTGCGTCTGCACAAAGCAGGGTTTACACAGTGCTTACAGCACTGCAACCCACACGGTGCAGCCCTGGTGCCAAAGCAGCATCTCAGCGAGATCAGGAAGGCAGAGAGCAAATCAGGCTCACGTGAAACACAGCTCATGCGAGGGCTGAGACCCTGCAGGCAGGAGGAGGCAACATTCATATCCCAAGGAAATCACAGTTTAAGACCTTCACTTTGGGAACTTGTAGATTTGTCCATTTATGCAAGCCGTAGATGCAGTTCTTAAAGTTACCATCACATCAAAGCTGGTGCAGAATCAATCCCTCCCTATTACAGCCTAAGAGTACTGAGGATCCTGGATCCCAGGGGAAGGAGCAACCATGGCTCTGGGAAGGCCTTTTGCTGGGATAGCCCCAACAACACTGCCTGATACTAACCTCAGTGTTTATAAAACAACATGATCTACTTAATAGGTATTAGATTGCTTTTCCTTTCAATCCAGCTTTACTGGCACTGTAGTAAATAAAAATATATAAAAAAATTACAAACTACATTTTCAATATGATTCAGAACACATCAGCTTTCTCTTAAGCTGTGGATTCTGCAGGTCAACATGTTACAACAGCAGTGCACTGAAATGAGTATTTACCACTTACATACATTACATACATGTCCACAAACACACGACGATATATCTAGCTAGCGGAAGATAGGAACTACATCTACTGCAATGCTGGAAATGTATTTTTTTTAACGTATCTTTCCTATGTTTTGCTAGCATATATTAAAATTTTGCTTTAGCCTTGTTGATGCTTTGTTTGAACTGACTTGCTGTGAAGACTGGTTACTCCTGAGGTTAAGACTGACAAAAAGTCAGTTTCAGAAATGTAGATTTAAAATCACATCGGTAAATACTGGCGGCAGAGGTAAATGCAGAGAAAATATTTGGCAAGGTACCTAATTTTATGAGACACCTACTATATATACCAGTATTCATATAACATATACTAAACAACTCCTCCTAACTTACTCTAATTATGAATACATTCAGAGTCATTTCTATTAACACTACAGAAATAGATAATCGCTTTTATCACTGTGTCATGACTGGAGCCCGAAAGGTCCCTCTCCATGAACTCTCTCCACCAACTTTTTCCACTCCTTTCTTTCTCTCTCCTTATTTTTTTCCAGTTCTCCCAGAAACATTCTGCACAAGCACACACAGAAATTCACACCCCTACTCTTTTACAGGCGCACGCCCATAAGACACACAATTCTGCTCTATTTCCCAGATACACATTCACGCCCACACATCCTGCTCACCTCTCCCAGGTTCACAAAGCATCCTCACCCTAACGGTTATCACGAGTTTCTCCCTACCATTACAAGAGCAAATCACGTCAGCAAGTTTGGTATGTGTGTGCTGCTTTACCTCCATCCCTTATTCCACTCATTAGTAAAAGGCAGGTTTGGGTGATCTCTATCAGTCAAAAGAAAGAAAGGAGAAAGTACATAAAACTACAGCCTCAGACACACAATGGAGTTGCAATCCATGAGCCCAACTGCAAGAAATGGCACAGGGGTACTCTCAGTGCAAAGAAAATGCAACAAGATCTAGAGCTATTTGTCAAACACTTACAATTTAATAAATAAACTAAATATTCCACAGCTCAGCCAGAAAATCTCAAATAAAAAGATTTTTATTTCTAATGGAATGGTTTATCAGTCAGATCTAATGGATCTAGGAAGCTTTTTTTGGAGGTGGAAGGGAGGATAACGAATTCAAGAAGTTTTATACTTCATATATAACTCACAGATCTTATCTAGGACCGCTGTGTACTGTAATTTTATGGTCCAAGGTTTAAAATTTAACAACCCAAATGAAAATGGATCAAGTTTCTCTGACACAGCCTTTTGTCAACATCCTCTCAATGATGGAAAAACTCTTACTGTAACTGGGGCCTATAGAATTATTTCCAGGCTCAAATTTTATTCACAGAAGCTCAATTTACCTTGTACACAATTTTCATACATTAGTTATTTGATAACTAATCACAACGCCTTAATTTTTATACTTCTCCTACATTGTGAATTGCAGCTCTTTACAAAGAAGAGAAGAAAAACCCAGCAGGTGTCATTTTTCCAGACACAATTTACAAGGAATAAGAGAATATGACCAAGATATCTGAGCCTGAAACTCCGTAGTGAGTGAACTACATAGACTAGACAGCAAACTCAGAAGTAAGTCCAAGTTAAGATTTATAAGCTTTCCATATTTTCCTTTCTTTTTTTCCAAGTTGAGTTTCTATGTGTGCCAAACTGTTGAGGGTTTACATTTTATTCCAAAGCCCGTCAATCTGTGCTAAATTAAAAAAAAAAACCAAAGCGTGGAAATGTGCCCATTGTCTTCTTTTAAGAACCTAAAGTTACACACAAACGCACATGAGAACACTTAATGTGGATAGGCAGTCGTTCATTTTGATCTACTTGCACAGATTCAACCACTTAAAAGTAAAACAACAATGAAATAACATACTGCTGCTAAACAACATTCACAAGTAAGACTGGATCTTTAGTTACACTGCATGCACTTGGTGCTCAAGGGGACCCGAAAATCAGCTTCCCCTCAAAAATGCAATTGTCATTGGAAAAAATGGTAAGTGCAACACTGACAAGTCTTGTTCCTGTATCATTTCTGTCACGGTACCCCACACAAAAAGCAAAGCCACCATGAAACTCCCATGACCTCTACTCAAGTGTCCCACCGAGGACACTCCTATGTTAACACAGCCGTTCCACTTTGCACCAAGGGAGGAACAAAGAATGGTTTGCAAAAGGTACATTTGAATCCACAAATGGACAATGGGAGGCAATGTATCCATTCTATGGATATGTGATCCAGGGATCACAGAATCACAGACCCATAGAATGGGTAGAGTTGGAAGGGACCTTAAAGATTGAGAGTCAGCCCCCCTGCCATGTACAGGGACACCTCCCACCACCCCAGGTTGCTCCAAGCCCCATCCAGCCTGGCCTTGAACCCCTCCAGGGATGGGGCAGCCACAGCTTCTCCGGGCAACCTGGGCCAGGGTCTCACCACCCTCACAGTCAATAATTTCTTTCTAATATCTCATCTAAATCTCCCCTCTTCCAATTTAAAACCACTGCCCCTTGTCCTGTTGCTACACTCCCTGACAGACTCCACCTCCAGCTCTCCTGCAGGCACCCCGAGGGACTGGAAGGCTCTTACAATGGAGCCTTCTCTTCTCTTCTCCAGCCTGAACAGCCCCAGGTCTCCCAGCCTGTCTTCACAGGAGAGGTGCTCCAGCTCTGATTATTTTCATGACCCTCTGCTGAACCTGTTCCAACAGGTCCATGTCCTTCCTGTGCTGCGGACTCCAGGGCAGGACACAGTGCTCCAGGTGGGGTCTCAGGAGAGCAGAGGAGCAGGAGCACCTCCCGTGACCTGCTGGCCACGCTGCTTGTGGTGCAGCCCAGGGCGCGGGTGGCTTACAGGGAAGAGGAGGAGCAGACACTTCCCAGACTGAAAGCACAAACCCCTAAAACCACAGACTGTTGCCAACTCCCAACAAACCCGTATGGCCTTAAGGAATCTTTGGGTGTGAGGGACACGTTATATATATAAATAAAACAAACAACAGAAAAAGATAATGGGTGACCGGAGCCCGTCTGCCCAGGCCGCACACCCACCACCCAAAGGTGTTCCAGTTTTTGGTCATTCTTAGCATCAACACATGGTATTTCTGGAAATCTTTTATCACACTATTACCTTGTACTGCCTTTACATCTGTTGGAGGATACTCAAGGTCAAGCAGAACTGGTTAACTAGGTAACTTAGGTAGGTAACTTAACTAGGTAATACTGCTTTAATTAAAAGAAAGAAAGGAAAAGGGGGAAAAAAAAAAAAGAGATCTGGAAGGGGGACTGCTGGCTGAAGCACTGGGCTGGGACTCGGCAGAAGGTTTTATTTCACATTCTTCACCACACCCAATTCCCTCCCCCCAAAAAGTGAGAATAATGATGCGTCTTCCCCAGTCTCAAAACCTGTTGTGTTTAGGGTTGGGCTGTTTTGAGAGGGTTTCTCAGCGGGTGACGGCGCACACCACGCGCTACAGGACCTGGCGGCCCCACTCACTGCTCTGGGGGCAACAGCTGTTCCTCATGGTGAGGCGGCTCCAGCGACAGAGCGCATTAAAGACACGAAAAAGGTCTGAGAAGGGCTGCACCCAGCGGGGCTTTCGTTCTCCTCTGCACAGACATGATGCTGTGCAGCCTGCCCGCCCTGGCCCCTGTGAGGACACGCTGGTTCCCATGGCCCAGCCCTCGCCGTGGCTGCTGGCACCTCTCTTAAAGTGCATTTAGGAGAGGGCAAAAGAGCACCGAGGGAAGAACTGTGTGAGGAAGAAGAGGCAGGTGAGGGCTGAGGCAGGGAGGGGGTGCGCAGGGCACAGCCAGGGAGCGGGCGGGCATTCCCTGCAGGACAACCGGCCCCTGCAGAACGCACGTCGGAGCGGATTCTTCCTCAAGGAATCGTCCCGCCCGGGATGGATCCATGGAGAGCTGGGGACAGGAGCTGACACAGCGCCCAGCCGGCGGCACACAGGAGTAAGGGGTGAGGGTGAGCACGGGGGGGGAAGGCGGTGTCTCAATTTTTGTTTGTTTCTCACTATCCACGTCTGTTTTAACGGGCAAGAAATTTAATTAGCTTTTCCCAAGTCCAGAGTGTTTGGCCCATGAAGGTAATTGGTGATGTCCCTGTCTTTATTTCACCTCACAAGCTTTTCCATCTCTTTTTTTTCCCTCCCCTTGCCCTGTCGAGGTGGGGGAATGGGAGAGAGTGTTGGAGGGGCGCGGGGTGCCCTCAGCCCAGGTAAGCTCACCACACTGTGGGGTGTGATGAGAGGCACTCAGACACTCTAAACCCAGCAAAAAAACTTCAGACGTATCCCGCCGTGCTGCCCCGCAGAGCAACGCAAAGTAGACGGAGAACTGGAGGTGCCACGAGAGACACAAAGTGTGAGAGGGACACCGAGACGGCACTGGGAGGGGAGAAGAAGAGTAAGTGTCCTGGTTTGAGGTAAAACGAACCAATTTTCTGTTTTACAGTTTTACTTTCTTGGCTGGGCCTCTTCTAACTAGCTAAACTCTGAAATGAACAGCACATTGTTCAGAACTGTTCCGTCTCACAGTGATAAGACCTGATCATCCCAAGGGATGGAGCAGAGAGGCCCTTGTTTATCCTTATTGCTGGAAGAACCAAGGGCAGGGAATTTTCGTCATTTGCCATTGGAGGGTCGGAAACAGAAAAGCGTAAAGGGGTCCCACCTGCAAGGAGGGGCAGACAGGACAGGGGATCCAGAACTGACCAACAGGGGTATTCCAGCCCATCCCCATCACGCCCCGGATAAAAGCTGAGGGATCAACAGGTCAACCCCCTTCTTCAATGTCCGACGTCCAAGGAGGACCCTGCCTNGTTTTGGTAAATTTGGCTGAAACCATGACAGTAAGATATGCAAGCCTAACAGTGACCCTTTGATGAAGAAAAAAAAGAGTCTCTTCTAGCTCAGGCCTAAAGGTCACAAAGAGACTAGGCAGAAACAGCTAAGACTATGAATAAACCAGAAAAAATAATGCAAAAACATCATTGTGAAACTGCTGTAGTGGTAAACACTAAGCACAACTCTTCTTTCAGGGCATGGAGAGCTTTTCAGGTGACTTGAAATCTAATGGAACTGGTTTCGCACCAGGGAAATATTCAGCCATATTTTGTGACCGCAAAAGTGCAAACTGAATATTCAGCTGCGTCCAGGGAAAGCAGCTCTCTGCTATGCCTCCTGCCATTCAAAGCCAAAGGGTAAAGTGGACCTAAATACACAGGCTGAGGAGTAGGATGGATCTACAGGAACAGCGCTGGAGTCACTACTTTAGTCAGCCATTTCTGTGAAATGAAAGGATGGGGGGAATAAGCCATAAAGCACTGCTAAGGATAACCCATAACAACACGGCTCTCTGTCGTCTTTTGTCTCAGGAAGGAAAAGAATGAAGGACAGAGATAGTCGATCATGTTAAGAGGTGTAAGGGAGGATGAAAAGGCAGCTGAGCCCCAGACTACAGGGAGCATCATCCTCTCAGGCCCGCAGTTCGCTTTGCTGGATCCCTAAGCCACTTTAGATAATTCCACAGTACTGGCGCCTGGTTAACAAGTAACAAAAAGCAAAATAAATAAACCTACTGAGAATTTAGCAAAAGCCTTTTTCACAGAGCTTATATATCATGTCAAAAAACATGCTAATGTGGCTCTTCCAACCTCCTTTTTTTTTAAAATATATTTTAATTTAAAACCCCATACCATTTGGCAGCAGTAAATCTATGGTATAGTTTCAAGGCGCCTGAGTTTCCACACCATATGGAATTAAAGGATTATTTCACTACATTATACTTTAAAGTTATGAATACTAACACTTCGTCCTATTATAGCACAGCCAGCAAGCTAAGCCTTTACCAGAGTCCTACAGGAAGAGGCCACCTGCTCCCCAAGGGATGGCATAACCCTGGTGCGTGGAGGGGAATTTCAGGATTTCAGTTCTGCCTGTCATTCTACGTTTATGCAGCTTTTGCAAGGGCAAGACAGTCCAAAACTCTTCTGATCCAGCTCCCACCTGGGTGAAGACATTCTCTAGCTCAGATCAACTGGTGAGCAAGCTCACGTGCCCTGCTAGCGATGCTCGCTGACTCCAGAAAGCCTGAACAGGTACAGCCCAGTCCCAAACCCATGACCAGGGCAACAGCCCTACACAGCACAGAGCCATTTCTACCTGCTCCTTCACATACACTCAACTTGCCTCCACTTGCTCTCAGGGCTTTTCCCAGGAGCCCAGGCTCAGGCTAGCTCTGAAGATGTGAATTTTTGTTGCTACTGGCAGTCACATATTTTTCCCAAATGCTGCACACATAGATCTAGGCAGAAGCACCGGGAAATCAGGCAGCTGCTGCTGACTGCAGGCTGCTCCAGGTGGCCAAAGGCCAGGAAGCAATAGCCAGTTCAGACTGCAAGAAAAAACAAAGCCTGGCTGAACCCAGTGAGGTTCTAGTTAGCAGGCTGGGCTGCCTCAGCATGAATTATCATGGGTTCATCACTGCTCCTTCAGGGCTTGGCACGCTGGAGGCGTTTGCCTCACAGCACACAAGCAGGAGGGAGGGTGCCAGGGAGGGTACCTGTTCCCACTCCCACCCAGCACGGTCACAGGGATGGGCACGGGGGGCTCCTCGGCACCGTGTTGGGCTGCGTCCTCACAGCTCCCGGCGATGGTGCATGAGCCAGAGGCGTGGGGAGGGAGCCAGAGCGTTGGGCAGCACCATGTGCTGGGTGAGCTGGGCTGATGGGGAAGGCATGGACCCCTGAAGCCTCCTCAGCATCCAATGCCTCTGCAGCTGGCACATGGTTCAGCACTGGGAGCACGTCCCCCACCCAGCAGTGAAGCTGACCCAGCCAACTCCCTGAGCGCTTTTACCCATTTTTTTTTTTTCTTCTTTTTTCCCTAACATGAATGTCACCACATATTCTGAGGAGACTGGTTTTAATGTGCTCTTATGGCCTAAAAGTTAAGTACAGTTCCCACTAATGCCCAACCCACTCACCAGGGCGGAAAAATCAGCGCCAAATTGAAATAGTTATTGTAGCATCATTTTGCACTTAAATGAAACATGCTTTTTCCTTAAAATCCATTAACCTTGATTTCAAAATTATGAGAATTCACACTGAAGTATAATTGGTTCTAAAGAAGACAACAATTGAGTATAGGAATCAGAAGTATAGCATCAGTGGATCAAAAGGTGATGAGTCAAACACTGTTCAGTTAAAGGATGCTTCTTTTTAAATTATATCTAGAATAAATGAGAAATATACGTCCCAACGGCACTGAATTACAGCCTTCTCTGCCCTACTCATACCCACAGGCACGGCAGTCACGTCCCCTCTGGAAGCACCACACAAACACAACCCAAGCAGCCAGTTCCTGCCCTGCCCAGCCCAAACACACAAGTGAAGTGTTTTCCATCAACCAGAAAAGAGCAACACCAGATTTCACGTAGGACTGAATATTTGCTTGAAAAGAAAACATTTTATCAACAATTGAGAAGAAATCTGGCTGTATGAAAACAAAGAACAGGAGAAGGGCACGGCAAGGAAAAAAACAGCAGTGCAAATCAAGGCTTGCTACTTATGATTTAAATCATGATTAACAGCTGTCACTTAAATACTTTCATTTAATTCTATCTTGCTACTGGCATAAATTAGACAAATAATACTTCTGCAGCACTTACATGTCACCCAAAGGTTTAAAGAAGTTTCAACACAGCTGCTGTGGACCTGGAGCAAGACCTCTACCCTGCGTCTCTAACAGAGCCACGCTCACCACCACCACCACATCTGCCCGACTAGCTGAACAGAGAAGCAGCTCAAGGAAAGTAAATCAGCGGTGAGATAATGAGAAGGAAGAATATTTACAGCACACAAGTTTAGGCCATAAATATGGGAAAAAAGATTCACACCATGTGTGGACCCCAAACGGTATTAATACAAAGTCATTTTTCACACCAGGGAAGAAATATCTTGTTACCTAAGAGGAACAATAAAGCATTAGGAGAGGCTATCTGTGTATGCCTTGATATTTAATCTGGAAACAACCAATGTGCATGCTCCCAGAAATTGCCAGCTGCTGAGGATGAGGGCCTACACGCCACCATCCTGGGATCCGGCATCCCTACCAGAGTATGAAGTGTTATTTTGTGTACCCGTATGGAAAAGTGAAGTAGAACAACAAAGACAGGGGTTTGTTTTTTGTTTCCTTCCTGACTCTACTGAGAAGTAATCTTCCTCTTCAAAAATTCTTTTTATGAAAAATAAGAATAAACACACATAATTTTTTTCCAATTTCCTGTTGACAAAGAAATCTAAATCTAATAGAACTTGAACACGTAACTGTAAGCAATTACTGAATTAGCTCTATGATACAGAACAAGGGTGTCTTTAACTTACTTATTCTAAGGCACCGATGGCCATTTCCTGCTGCCCGAGAGCTGATCCAAGGGCTGCTGCTGCTGCTCAGGCATCGGCACGGAGGAACTCGTCCTCTACCGCCTTAAATGGGGGAGATCCTATGAAAGACACAGAGCTACACCCCTCTTCTCCTGGGGAGAACTTGGCTATTGAGCATTGTTATTACAGAAACACCAAGTGATCCTGTTCTGCTCACAGTAGCGACAGCAGAAGCAACACAGGCTAAGAATAAACAGCATCCTTGCCAAAGCGGGGGTGGGGGGTAAAGAGAACGGACATTTATTTCCAGATCCTCTTCTCCTTCATTATATGCTCGGGCAACCTTAGATATATAGCTCACAGAAGGTACTCCAAAGTAGCTCCGCAGCTCTATTTTATATAAGTTACATGGAGAATGCAGCCCATCATTTTTTTCTGTGCTGTTTATACAGGAATCAAAGATAAATTTGGCATAAACTCATCACACCCCGGAACCATACATACATTATACAACATATAAAGTGTAACAGACTTGCTCTTGTTCCCCGGCTCCTGTTAAGAGCAGTATGAAACAGCAAGCTGTTGGCAATTGCAACAAATGAAGCGTATTTCAGCACACTTTAAAAGCTGAATTGCAAAAAAATATAGGCTTCTTCTGACCCTTTGCATTTTGATGGTTGCACAGTGAGAAATACGGCCTTTAAAATTACACCTTGCAAAGCACTCCATTGTACCAATCAATCTCCCCAAGCCGCTCCCGCAGCACCAGCTCCCACGGCAGAGGAATGAAGAGCGAGGGTCCAGCTGCTCTGTTCAGGGGCACCCGAGTGCTGGCAACCTGGGGGGGAACCCACCGGCCCCTCCCAGCATTTCCTCAGTCCCACTGCTGAGCTTTTTAGTAGCCTGTTCTGGATTTCCAGGGCCCTCCAGTCTTTGTACATCTGTAAAGCCACCTCTGAAACAGCTGCTCTGGTGCCTATTGCTGCCCTGTGCCACTGTCCTTATCCACAGGGATACACACCCATTTACCTTCCTCCACGGCACAAGTCCTCCGTGCTGGTTCATTCACAGCATCTTCATGGTTGGAAAGGACCTCTGAGACCATCGAGTCCAACCATATACACACCTCAAAAAAACCCCAACAAAAAACCACACACACACACACACACAAAAANAACCCCCTGCTCAGGGCAGGGACACCTCCCACTAGAGCAAGTTGCAGGAACCAGGTTTTGTGGTTCCATTTAGACAAATTCATTTAAAAAATGGAAAACCGACCTGGCAGCTTTACCCTAACGTTCTGGGTAAGAATAGCCTATTTCAGAGAACTTGGCAACGATGACTATCCAGATCCTTTTTCTCAGACCGTTACCAGCTCTGGTTCCAGTGGTGACGGACACAGGGTCCAAGCTGTGGCCTCGGGGACTTGGTCCCAGTCCTGGCCCTACGAGTTCTCACTTCAGCTGTACGGGAAAGGTTGGGTGAGATAGGAAAGCGGAGGCAAGCACCCTGCCTTTACTCTGAATCTCCAGAAAGGGAAGAGAAGAGAAACGGACCAGAGGAAATGGTCTAAAGTTGGGGCAGGGGAGGTTCAGATTAGATATTGGGAAAAATTACTTCACTGAGAGGGTGGTCTGGCCCTGGAACAGCCTGCCCAGGGAGGATGGAGTCACCATCTCTGGAGGTATTTAAGAAATGTGTAGATGTGGCACTTCATGGCATGCTCCAGTGCCCGAGATTGTAGGGGGGTTTTGTGTGTGGATGGTTGGACTCGATGATCTCAGAGGTCCTTTCCAACCATGAAGATTCC
>VZRU01014290.1:377970-410785 GCA_013398155.1 Pedionomus torquatus
AAAAAAACCCAAAACCAAAAAACACCATGAAAAACTGAACCCCACGAACAAATCACCCAACCCAACAATCTCGGCCACTGTGTCCCCACACCAGATTTTGAGTTCCATGGGCGTACAGCTGCGTGGGCATATCCCCTGCTGAACCCAGGAATACCCTCCATGGAGCAGCGTGTGCGTATTTGTAGAATCACAGATGGGTTTGGGTTGGAAGGGACCTTAAAGACTATCTGGTTCCAACCCCCTGCTCAGGGCAGGGACACCTCCCACTAGAGCAAGTTGCAGGAACCAGGTTTTGTGGTTCCATTTAGACAAATTCATTTAAAAAATGGAAAACCGACCTGGCAGCTTTACCCTAACGTTCTGGGTAAGAATAGCCTATTTCAGAGAACTTGGCAACGATGACTATCCAGATCCTTTTTCTCAGACCGTTACCAGCTCTGGTTCCAGTGGTGACGGACACAGGGTCCAAGCTGTGGCCTCGGGGACTTGGTCCCAGTCCTGGCCCTACGAGTTCTCACTTCAGCTGTACGGGAAAGGTTGGGTGAGATAGGAAAGCGGAGGCAAGCACCCTGCCTTTACTCTGAATCTCCAGAAAGGGAAGAGAAGAGAAACGGACCAGAGGAAATGGTCTAAAGTTGGGGCAGGGGAGGTTCAGATTAGATATTGGGAAAAATTACTTCACTGAGAGGGTGGTCTGGCCCTGGAACAGCCTGCCCAGGGAGGATGGAGTCACCATCTCTGGAGGTATTTAAGAAATGTGTAGATGTGGCACTTCATGGCATGCTCCAGTGCCCGAGATTGTAGGGGGGTTTTGTGTGTGGATGGTTGGACTCGATGATCTCAGAGGTCCTTTCCAACCATGAAGATTCCATGCTTCTTCATTTCCAACCATGAAGATTCTGTAATTCTCTGATTCTGTGAAATACTGAAATACTGCCGCGTTTATCCTGGAGTGCCTGACATCCAACTCCCTAAGGACTCTGTGTGGTCTCTTGTTGACTTTGAAATATATAACTTACTGGAAGAATTAAAAAAAAAAAAAAAAAAAAAANAAAGAAAAAAAAAAAAAAAAAAAGGAAATAAAATTAATCCCATGATGGAACAAAAAGCAAACCGGCCAGGCTGGAGGAACTTAACAGCACCACAGCTCTACAGCTCTCTGCAAATTGGGCTAAAGAGCCTCCATCTGTTTTAATGAAGGGAAACAAGCAACCAAGGTAGCTTCTGTAGACTTTCACCCATTTCAAGTCCACAGGATGGTCACTCTTCTTGCACAGGAGAGGCAAGATGGGATGAGACCTTTTGGGAACATCTAAGGATGTAACGCGGCTCCATGAAACGAGCCTGAAAAAGCCCAGAGTGACAGGACTCGCTTCCTGAGTTCAGTCACAGCTACCACCATCCTTTTTTCCCTCAATGCAGACCACTAACCTGACACCCAGTTAACATTACAGAAGTAAATAAATGTCCTGGAGGAGGAAACATCAGTATTCATGGATGGACCTCAAGATGTTTGCCACTGTTTACTTAAAAGAGCTCTGTTATTTCATAGTTCGATATAAGCCCAGAATAAATATTTAATAACTTGGTTGCATAAATAATGATTTGAAGGTTGAGCTATTGGCTTAAAACTATAATACTATTTTAAGCCGTTTAACTGCCCAGCCACATAAATAATTCAAGATTTAAAAGTTATCCCGTGGTCTCCGTACAAGGAGAAAACTAGGAAGTTGTAACTCTAATGACAAAAGCAGGGGAAGATCAATCAAACCACATGATCTCTAACACAAACAAGCAGCAATTAAGCAGCAATCAAGACCAATATGACTGTGGTTGATGTTCTTTTATGCCAATACTCTCAGTCCAGAGAGCAAAACTTAATAATGTTTTGCAATTTATCAAGGGAACCATAACTCTGCTCTCTGTGACTTGGCCAAGAGGCTATTATGATAGTATTTCTCTATAATTTAATCATGCGAAGGGAAGGGGGGGAAGGGGAGTAAAAGCATTTTGACATATAACTCACATCTATACGTATTGTATTCTCCCCTTGCTTGAATGATAGAAGCAAAAGTCATAATAATATACCTCAGTACCAATTTGTTAGCAGGAAAGGGGAGCTGAAGTATCTGGCAATGAAAAGCTATTTGAAGAAGCACAGAAGGGAAGGGAATGAACCCTCTGAATTCATTAGCAGCTGTCATTGATGTGGAGATGAGTTTAGCGATGAAGAGAAGCCAGTCATCACAAATAACTCAGGAGAAAAGCAAAGGGAGGAACTGTTGTTTAAGTCCGGCTTAGCTTCTGATAGATGGCAAGTTGCCACTTAGAGGAACCTTTCTGTTCCCCGCTCCACCCTCTTCGGAGGGAAGCTCTTTAAACAAAGTATGATATTTCAGCATTTTGGGCTGCACGGGGGTTGCTGGCAGCCCTGGGCGCTGCTCCGTAAGGCCAGCCTGTTTGCCACCAACAAGTCACCGCTTCCCTGTACTCGCGGCCGGACTTTCACAGCTTCCCTTCTGCTCCAGCAGCCCGACCCTGCTGTTACCCACCTGCTCCGGGCACCTTTCCCCGGAGCTCTGAGCCTCCCCGGGCTGTACGGCTGCAGGTAACGCTGGGGCCTTGCAGGGAACTCTGCCAGGTTAGAAATGACCAGGTTATTTATTTCATCTTTGTTTCCTGGATTGCTCCTAACTCAGATCAGTTCTCGGTTTGGCACGACGGAGGCTGCTGTGGTGGGAAGGGGTGGCAAGGACTCAGGCACTACCAGGAAAAGAAATGCAGAATTACATCCTTAAACCACAGCTTGACTTCATGTCTTAAATCTTGTTGAATTTCTGCCCTGGAATAATGTAATAAGAGCTGCAGCCGGGTTGAAAAATTCAGAAAGTCTTCAAAGTCCTAACAATACCACCTTGTTGGTTTTTTTGCATTGCTCTACATTATTTTTGGATTATTTTTTTTTTCTGCTCACCTCTTTTCCCCTCTCATCCTGGGAAATAATGTAAAATGTGCTTTCACCTTGTACTACTTTTGCCAACTGAAATAATGAGTCTTCCTATTTGCAAATGTCAAAAAATCCCCTGGTACATCTCAGAGTCTGTCCCCTGTCAACACTGACCAAAGCTGATTTAATGTTTGATAGATTTGATGAGCTGGTTGCCTCAGTCCAAGTCCAAAACCAGTGTCATTTCCAGAAATTCATTCTGCCAGCTCCTGTTATCGGCCCTTGTGCTGGCAGCTCGACAGAGGTATGGAATCAAGGCAAGAACAGGTGCCCACTGAAATCAAGAAGAACATTTCCACTGACTTCTAGGGATATAAAATCCATTTAGGGGACTGGGCGTCCACTAGAATTACTTGACAGACAATTTCTGTACCTTATACTGATAAAACCCACAATTTAACTTCTCTTTCATAGGCTTTAAAATCATACTGAACTTCCCTGTCTTGAAAATAAAGTCATACGCCAGGTAAGTAGAGTTTTACTGTTGTTTAAAGATAAGTGCAAAAAACCCGTAACACGGGACTACTATAAATTATGCTTACTTGAATTAATCCTCATTCTGGCATTTAATAATTTGTAAAGTGCTTATTCAGGAAAAGGTCAAAAATCACTTGGAAAGATATGTTAATGGCCCTCTAAGTAATGTTTAGACTTACTGAATAAATTTTCACACTTAAGTCAGGTATAAGAAGCATTACGAAATGTATTATAAATTGTGCTCTTCACAATGGAGAGCTGCGTATAAAACACACGTGTGACGGTCTCCGCACCAGACAGCACTTAAGCACTTAGTTAAATTCATCTCAGGTGAAAAAAAAAACAAACCAACATATCTTCACTGTTGTGCTGAAAATACATTCAACATATATTCTCATAAAGGGGAATATTTACCTGAATCAGGACCCAAAAGAAGCCCATTATTGTTCACCTACATGATACAAAAAAAAAAAAAAAACCAACCAAAAAAGCCTAATGCAAAAAACTCCCCCAAAAATAATAATGAAAAAAAAAAAGGCAGCTTCCCCAAAATTCAATCTTAAAAAAACCCGAAAAATAGTTGTAAATAACTGGAAATGAAGGAAGACAAACCTTTTGCTAATGGATCTACATGGCACCCCTTCTATGCTTTGAAATATTTGGGCTTTAAAATGACCCACAAGACTTAAAAATTAAGTGTCAGCATGTGAAAACACACCATATTACAGTTTAAATCAACCATTATACAGGCTCAGCAAGCATCAGCACGCTCCTTCTACGCACTAAAAAACGTCAACTTCTCCTTGGTGAATAATAATTTGTGGAATAAAGCAGGCATGCAAAATATGGGTGGCAGGCAGCAAATGCCGCCAGTCGGGGCACCAAGGTGTTTTAAAATTGTTTTTCACTTTTGCATCCAGCATCCACTGAAATCTCAACAGATCAAAGTTTTGCAGACAAGGAAAAAAAAAGCCCACAAAATTAATAACTATTTAAGTATTCTGTTTCATCATGATAACAAACAGATGGTTTTAATATTCTAGAGGCTAATTTCTGAACAATTAAAAACACAGCAAGACATTAACATCTAATGAAACATTTTAACTACCAGTATATGCATCTGCCATTAATTTCCACACAGTAAGGTCTTGGTTCTCTTCAATCTGTTCTTTATTAAGGAAAGTTTTTCCACTCTGAATTTAGTGAAGTAGAGAATTAACAACTGTTTTCAATCAGCAATCAGCATGATATTTCGCCAGTGTGCATTGAAACCGTCCACACTATCAGACATAAATTTACTCCTATGATGGCTTTGATCTGCATGCTGAGTAGAGATGTTAGAAGGGAATTCATTTTCTAATTCCATTTTCATTTAGAATGTATGAATTAACCCCTCGTAGATCTCACGTCCCTTTTAATCTACTTTAGATAAAGGACACCTACTTATAATGTGGTGGCTTATGCATTACTTACAGTCTAGCCAAAAACAAATCCAGTTTTTGAAAGCAAGGAAAGCATTCACGTGCAAACCCTACTGAAATAAAGGTCTTCAAAGGCAAGGAGTATCCTATATTTATGAGCTTCTAATTTATATTTCCTTTGCTCATTTGTGATAAGAACACGGGGTAGCATTCATCAAAGCCGTACCCGTGCAAAAACTAGTGGCTATAAAAAAAAAACCCTCTCTACACCAGAGCCAGCGAGCTATCTAATTCATGTCTGCCCTCATCAGATATGCAGCTCAGAACTACTGATGAATTTTCTGCAGGTCCTCACCAATTTGGTGGGTAAGGATTTACATTAAGCCAAGGCAAGTCCTCCTCGCTGCGCCCAGGGCACGGCAAAAGGCTGATGTTATTCAATATTTGTTGCCATCACTGAGCTACTGTATGAATGAACCCTGTAAATAAATACCTTGGGGAATAAATGGAAGCACTCGAGCAGCATGCTTGTCGTTCATTAAACAGGGAGGCAGCTCAGCAAGTGTCTGGTTTTCAAAAGGGTTAAGTTAGCAAGCAACTTGGAACAATTTTAACAGGAACCACATTCTGCCCAGGTTCCTGTTTTGCTTTTAATCATGTCATTTATGTAAACATTGACTTGCAAAGCTAAACCAATAAATGTTGGGGAAAAAAAAGCCTTGGCAAAACAACGGTTTAGGGAAGGAGTCCACTGAAGGACCCTGCCTCTCAGATTCATTTTGGGGTGTTTGAGGTGAACCAAGAAATGTCTGTATTGCTGCCACGTGGAGTAGCAGCAACGCACATGCTGGTTACTGCTTCAAGCCAGGAGAAACAGGGCCATGAATCTGGCCCTTCTACCAGCCAAGTGATGCCCTCCCAACGGGGCATTAGCTCTTCCAAGACCTCTCCCTCCTTCTACTTTGTGCCAGAAATAACACACTGGGCTCAACATACTTCTAGCAAGAGTGATGTGTTTCCATAGATCTCTCCATAATGGACCACCTGCACTATAACACTCCACATCCTCCTCGCACCCTACTCGTACCCGTCTCAAAGGCTCGGCCCCAACAAAGAAGTCTCTTTGCCTCGGTACTTGATCTTTTCCTTTTGTTGATATAGGTTGTTACAGGTTGAAGGGCCAGATCCAAGAAAGGCTGAGAACACCCACAAACCCATTCAGAATTCAGGTTTCCAAAATCTGGAACCAGAGCAGCAGTTAGATATGAAAGGACTTGAAAGATTAACCATGCGCCTGTGAGCGCCATCATCACCCGGACTGGCAAGGAGCAGGGTGGGAGGTTCAGCTGTGCCCAGCAGCGGCGGGAGCGGAGCCCCACGCAAAGACAGCTTTGGGCTCCTTGCGCATCCTCTCCCGGTTCAGTGAAACACGGCTGAAGTGGCGTCCCCGGGGATGCCACATGGGATTCCAAGAGCCCTTTCCAGCCAGTCATATCTGGTCCAGAGAAATGTGTGCGCTAAAATGAATGTGCTGGGCGTTTGCCACGTAACCATTAGCCACAGAACCACCAGTAACAGACCTTGGAGGCACTGCCTTATTTTTATATGTCAGACGGTTTCAGACTAACACTGTACTCAGTGGGGATAGCACAATATTAAAATGTGACTTTCATACTTTTTATGCTCCAAGTGCCTGGATCTACTCTTGGCACGCTACAAAAATAATACTTTCATGATTCAGTTTTTCCATGAAATATTTATAATACAACTATTGAGTGATGGAAGTGCCAGAATATTACTATCGCTATACTTGAATTCCTGGAGATTGTAAGCTTTTGTTTGGTCTAGCAGCGTGAAGGCAACGCGTCCTGCTAAACATCTGTCTCACTGGGAACCACATGGGAAATAAAGACTTTGGGGCAGCGTTGCCTGAAGAGCTTGAGCACTCGTCTTACCTACTGCAGGCCAGGAGTGCCCGGGAGTCTCTGCGTTATACAAACCACAGAAAACCAGAGAAAGATGCAGACGCAAGCGGTCCCGAAGCCCAGCCTTCTGAGCCCGGGAAGGACTCGGGATGGTCCTGCATCATTCCCAACATGCAGACAACCAGCTAACCCAGCCCAAACTGGGACACCCGGTGATCTCTGCAACCACTGCAGGGGCATTAGTGCCGCGTTTCACTGCCTTTGCCTTTCAAAAGCAACCTCTAGATCTCAGCTGCGCCTCCTGCCTGCAGTGTGACCTTGTCCCATCTGTCATGGATATGCAGAAGAGATGTTTCCCTTCCTCTTTGCAGCAATCTTCCCGTGTTTGAGAACTGTTATCAGTACCTCCACTCCATTTTCTCTTTGTAAACTAAATTGCCTCAATTCTTTCAAGCCTGTCTTGAAGACTATTCTTTAAGACTTTCCACGTATTTCTCTCATCGATTATTTCCTATTCTGAAGGAGAGCACCTGGAATATCCACTTCGAATGATACAATCATACAAATCCTACTGGGATGAAATGGGTGTTAAATGAACCACAGGAGGACGACACGTGCTGTGTCTGCGCTGAGACAGGCGGCGATCCAGGCAGGCTTCGTTTTGGGTGCCAGTCTTCAGACGCCTGAAAGTATCTGAAGTGATCACCTGAAGTGTTCACAACATCAACCTTGTGAGTTTATGCTACTCTTTCCCTCATGGAGGTGCTTTTAACTCATTGTATAAATAATATTTGATCTGTAAAAGATCCTTCCTGAACAAAAGAGAAGTAACTGCATATGGAAGAAAGGCTCGGGAGAGGCTTGGTTAACTTCACTGCAGCTTGATTTAGGTCTCTCCTCATTCCAAAACTTACCTGAAGCAGGTCTTCTGTTAAATATTAAGACTATTCAATAGAAACATTATTTCTTAACAGGGTTTAGCTGAGCTGGAGCTACAAGGACAAAGCGTAGCTCCTCATGGTGCTTCCAGCTGGAACTCATTTGCCGTAGGAAGCCATGGCTGAAGCGAGCAGGAGAAACGCTTCTCAAACCCATTCTAACAGCTTTCAAAGACTGCTCAAAGATGCCCAACAGCCCTGAATTCCTTGCCAGGCCCTTCTTCCTCAGGGCTGCCTTTAGTTACAGCAGGAGCACTGGAATAAAATAAAACTTATTTTGCCGTTAAGCGTCCTGGAACTGTGCAGCTTCACAAGCCTATTTTACAGCAACTAAGACAAGGAACGACAAGAGGAGATGCTGGTGTCTCCAGCACAGGCTGAAGACTGACCTGAACGGCTCCACACGAGGAAGGAGCGAGGCACGGAAGGAGCCGTTGGGGTGGGTGAAAGGGATAGTTATTGCCTTCTTTTTAAGGGCACAGCGATGCCACGCTGTCAACCTCTGGCATCCCACAGCAAACCATGGCAACAGCTGCCTGGCTCTGTAGTAATAAACCGAACCAATTTAATAGCTTTTATTGTTCTGCTGTGATGTTTGAGCGCAACCACTTCTTTCCTCCTAGGACTCCTGAGCCCGCAAGGGCAGCAATGAGAGAAGATCTCATTTACCTAAAAGCGCTTATAAATTTTTAATTTGCTTTAACAAGTAAATTAACAAGTCCCTCATTCAGGCAAGTTTTATGGCCTCTTGCCACTTGGGGAGGGCCATAAAAGTTTTATAGATAATCCAGAGCTACTGAGATTGCTCATAATAAATTGTCTGTTTCCTGTTATTTTATCAAACCACTGGGCTTCTAATGACTTAAAGTCACAGCTTCCTTATATCTACGCTTTTTATGAGCCCGTATTTATAAACTGTAAAGAATATCTTAAATTATACTGGGCCCCTGCTAATCATTACAAAGCCAGGTTTTTATTGGAGCCAACCTTTTTGCTCACACCCACCTAATAAATTCTAAGGGATTTTAGGGGGAAAAAAAATATCTTTTTTGGAGATAGCACGCTGATCCCACATTCTATTTTAAGACATCGCTTTAGCCAAAGTTCCAGTAATGAATACTTTGAAGTGCTTGGAACTCCCTACTCTGATTTCTAACAGTTCTTGAAAACCTTCTTGGGATAGTAAGCCCATTAAGCAACATTAGCCAGCTTGGCTCTGGGACTGGGGCTGGAAAGGAGACAGCACTCACTGGAAAAACACAACCTCATCTCAGAGGGAACACACTACCTCCGCCGGCTGCTCACGCTCCACTCCCCGGAGCACCACGGCTGGTGCTTACTCGAAAGAACCCTAAACATGCAGACGTCCTTACCATTTGGTGCTGTAAGCGGTCACACTGCAATCAGGGATGCTGCTCACAGCAACTTCAACGCTGTTAAATCACGGTGCCATCGGCTCCAGCAACAACTGCCTAGTCATGGCTTCAAAGTATTCCCAGTGCCCAACCTTGGGATTCCAGTTCCTCCTCCTACATAGAAATGAGGAATTGCTCCAGAGAGGGAGCAGGCACCAAACTTCAGTGGCCGTAATAATTTTGTGGAAGTTTGGTTTCTATCTCATTGACCACAGAGAGCTTGGGGAGACTAGATTTATAAGAGAGAGTCTTTCGGTGAGATGATCTCACCATCTTTTCCTCAAATTCTACATGACAAAGCTGTAGGGAAAATCGTCAGGGTCATGTTTACTGATGCAATGTATTTTGAGGTGGAGGAGAAAGGAGAAAGGAAGAAATAAAGCTGCTGCAGATTCTGTCCTCCAGAGATCTGAATATTGCACCTGGATTAAAGCCTAAACTTGCTCTGAAGTTTGGGCTGATACAAAGCTACATCAAAAGGGCACTGGGATGATAATATACTACAGGTGCTAATCGGTATTATCTGTAAACACTCAGCGTTATGAAAACCTAGAACTCCTTCCTTCAACTAAACAAGAGAACGCTGAACTTCACCGAAAAAATTCCCCTTTATCTTTCCGTGAAATACAAGTCTGTGGAACTGGAAACTCCCTTTCTCCCGAAGAAGAAAACAGTTGCAAGATGAGAATATTAGCCTTTGCTCAACAGAGTTTCCCTGCTAAATGGGAAATTCCCATAGGGTAGGCAAGTTTTAAGAGCTCAGGATGCTATTTTTGAGAGAGATTCAAGAGCAGGTGCTAAATCTGGGAATATGCCCATTATCTGAAGTGCTGAGAGTGCTTGAAGTTTTATTTATTGATTTTTCAGTTGGAAAGTGCCATAGATTCATATCTTACAATATCAGCCCAGATTAAGATCCATTGTGTAATTACAACTGTGCTCGTGCACCTTCATCCTCAGTGTTTCGGTTGCCATCGCCCACCAGAGACGGGCTGCTGTAGAGGATGAACTCGTCGTTCAGGTATCGTCCTACGTTAAGTGAGAGCTTGTTCAGCTGTCTCTGGCAGTAACTGTAAGTGCAGCAGAAACAAAATACAGCAAAACGAGCCACAATCCCCTTACCAAATGACAATTACCTTGTGTTTCCTCAGAAACAGCCACACCCAGACAAGTACATCCACAAATACGGGTACAGGCCATACCCCGAATTTGGGTTCTGTTCCTACAAATTCAGAAACCCTTAAGATGGGATGGAAACAACCGCAGATCACCCCAGGGATCACATTTTTCCAATTCTCTGAAGGACTTTCGGATGACTGAAAGCTTAACTAATGCCATCTAACTTATTTAAGAAGCAGAACTTTTGACTTAGCTGCGTATGTATAAACCCGATTAAAACAATACCTCTTTTCTCCCTACCACAGCAAATCCAATGTCCCACCCGCCCACATTCACTAAAGACACATCTCCCTCAAGATCCAAGCATTAACCCATTGCTTTATCTCTCCGTAATGAAATAATTTTAAAGAAACAGTAAGATTCATAGAAAGAAAATAAAGGAACAATAGCCAAAGCAAATGACTAGCGTCCTTAGATTACAAGAAGCCCACAGACCCCAATTCCTGTTAGCTGCTCCTGAAGATAAGAAATCATAAGAAAAGAAATCATAATCATAATATGGTAAGAAGAGATATAAAAAACCAAACCAAACCAAAAGAGGAGTGTAAATCCTGAGAGCAATGTCAAAGAGTAAGAGTGACCTGAAGGAGACAAAGACAAGGCTGACAGTGCCTCTGCCTGAACCACACCTACACTGCCTGGAGCGTCAGAAACCAGCCACGTGCCACTATCTGCAACGTCCCCAAAATTGTGAAACCAGGCCAAGATGAAACTCTGTCAGGTTGGTAAATGCCTGACCCTGCCAGTATATTTGAATTTGCGGGAAAAGCTAAGGATAGGGAAATACAACTTCTGCTGGCAAAGAGCCACATCTATTGGCTTCACCAAGACTGAGAATGGACAAAAAGACCAAACCCCAAAGGAAAGGGCTGGATGTGTGCCCCAGCAGCTCCATCAAAAGCCACAGCAGATGTCCTGTCTTTGATGAAGAAGTTTTCTTATGGATATAAATGGAATCAGAAGTGAAAAAGAAATGCCTCAGAAGCACTTTTTGCAGAAACCTCTGGCAAAGCAGCGACCGTGTATGATTTCCAGACTTTCTTTGAGAACAGTCACAAGTCTCTCTGACTGAGGAGCCTCCAAACTGACAGAAACTCATCTTGAGGGAGCCACTGCGCTTTCAAGATTCACCTACCCTGAGCCCTGGCTGTGGTTCTTACCTCTATATAAACACACACACATTACTTCTCTAACCAAATCCTTGCAAAAACACTTGCCTGCCTTTGTTACAAGACAGAAGATATTTCCATTAAAGTAAGCAAACTCGTCTCTGGTGCACCTAAGTCTTGCAGAGCTCCCAAGCTTCAGTTCACATTTCAGGTTAATCTTTTCCTCTCCTAAAGAACAGAACATCCTTTTTCCTGGTCTCCCCGAGGGCTCAGTATTTGCAACATCAAACAGAACATACAAACCATCGCGCCCCCCTCCAAAAGCCTATTATACTGTCAACTGGCTTCCTAACTGCAACCAGGGGAGAAAGCTTATATACTGACTCCAGAGCTCTTTTACTGCTGGAAAATGTCCATGATTTCTTCAAGCTACTGCTGCATTTCATTTCTCTAAAGAACTCATAATAAGATGGGCGAAGTTCCAAGAAAGAAAAAAGAAACCCGACCAACTAACTGCACTCACCGTGCGGCTCCCCCCTCCCTCCCTTTTAGATGCTGGCAAGGGCCAAAGCCACAAGGCTCTCGTGCGATCCTACCAGTGACCCTCCTTAATAAATCAGATATTAAAATGCAGTCACATGAATTAGGCTGGAAAGGGAGAGCGGGGCAAACGTCTGCTCCCAAAGATAACAGCGTGTCTTTGCGGTTTATTATACATTCACCAAGCACTGAACGGAGCGAGAGGCCGGGAGGAAAGTCCTTATGGAGGCCGTGCTCCACGCGAGGCCGACCCCAAAGAAGTCATCGTGTATTTATTAATTTTGCAGAGAGAGACCAAGTCGCTGTTTGCCAGAAGGAAGGCCCGTACGAAGGCTGGGAGCGAGCGGGATCCGGGTCCCAGCTTCCCCGGCTCAACATCTGAACGTCCGCAAAGCCCAACGCAAACCTCAGCGGGAAGGTGTTGGTGGAGAGTAACGTGCTATTACTCTAATTAAAAAAAAAAAAAAAAAGAAAGGGCAATAAAAGAAGGTGATTCCAAACCAAGGGTGCCTGTGCAGCTCTGCTGCGTTTGAAAAACAGGATGTTGACAGGTTTATCGGCCATTTGCATGTTTTCTTTTCCTTCTGTTGGCAGAGTTCATGTCCCTTTTGGCAGGCTGTTCCCTGGTCCCCAGCCCGGGACAGCACAGGCAGGGTCTCTGCTTCTGCCCAGGGACACATCCCTGCAGAGGCACCCGTGGCGGGTCCCAACTCCCCGTCTCTGGCCACAGGACACGGTGACTTTTCTCTCCCATCCCTTCACACAGGCAACCCCTCAAGGAACCTGCACAACCCATCCCTCACCTCTCACAGCATCTCAGGCTCTTGGACAGGAGGGTACTAAATGTAACTAATAACTAAATATAACTTCCAGCCTAACAGCCACCACCAACTCCTATCCCTAATCTTTCCCTTAAGGCCTCATAGTAAAGCACAGCTGACAGTGACCGCCGGTCTAACGGGTGATATTTACAGCTGAAGTTCTATAAAGTTGGGAGGTTGTGTTGAGCTACAGCGTCCAAGCGCCTGTAAACGCAGCCCCGCACCGCGAGGAAATGGCTGGAGATTGGTTACAGCCAGAAGTAATTGATCTGTCTGAAAATATGGCCCAAGAACCATAGGATTAATGCTCAAATTCCAGCTGTGTTGCATTGTTCCCTCCCCTCCAGCTCTCCAACAACAAAGACATGCCTCCTCCTCTGGAGACCAGAAAAGTTTTATTAAAAATCTTCATACAACTGCTGCAGCGGAGGCCCTGTTAAAAGCATCATAAGAAAAAAATGCAGGGTTCATAAAGAAACCATCCTACAATTTCCTTTCGATCTGGCATTGATTTCAAAGTGGCTACCTTGGCCAAGTGGCCTTGGCCCGCTCTCCTGGGCGGGCCGGCGGGGGCGAGGAGCGGAGCCCGGGTGCCGGAGCACGTGTGTGCCGCGGGAGCGAGCGGCTGAACACGGAGAGGGGAGGGAAACAACAAAATAACATAAAAAAATAAAAAATAAAATGGGAACACTTCCAAAACTGCAGCTGTGCTGGCCCATTAAAAAGCTGAAACTCATTCTACTGTTCGACCTCATGCTTATCACCACATAACTATTCATCAAAGAAATTTCGGTGCAATTAATTAAATTATTCCCCCGTCTGTGCCACGGAGTCGTTATTCCAATATCGGCTTTCACTCGCACTCTCTTAAGCTCGTGTCTGTGTGCCAAGTGACATCTCTAGGGTTGTCCGGTCTCAATAAAGCTCTGCTCCTCACCACTCACAGAGGCTATCATTTCTCTTTTTTATTGCCATTTATTTTCCACTAGGATTTTGCTGCCAGTATATTGGCAGGACTTCCAGTATATGGATGTAATGAAATCTACCACAGACACTTAACATCGGGTCAGGCTCGAGCTCGGCTCATGTGAAGCTGTAATATGATAAACAAATGCTTCCAGGAGGAGGATTTTATCCGCTCACAACCAGAACATGGACTCTGCTGGTACCCAGGCAGAACTAGGAGGGAGTCATTTGAGCAGCCGTGCGGTAATTAGCTTTAGAGCTAAAATGTGCTCAACAGAAGAAACCTGAGCTACAACATAGGTTCTTCTGAATCTGTCAGAACCAACTTCTCTTATAGAAAAATAAATAAATTATATATATACATATAAATAATCAGTGCCACAGTTTGCATCTTCCTCTCTTTTTTTTTCTTTTCTTTTTTTTTTCGCTTTGAAGAGCAGCATTAATAGAACTCCACCGGTTCAGCGCGCCGAAGTGTGGCTGATTTGGGGGCCACGTTAGGAGTCCTGAGCTGACCCGCCAACCACAAACCCTAAATGCTCTGATGTTAAATATCCCTCAGCCTTTCTGAAAGTGAAGCGAGACCTGCTGGCTCTGAAGGTGGTCTGTCTGTCCCTCCTGCCACGGTCATTGGCACCGAAGCACCGTATCTGCATATCTCAGCAGAGGTCAGGACCACTGCCAACGGATTAGCCTCAAAATGTGAATTACACCAGATATCAGTGGTCGCGTCCCAGGCATCTCTAAGGGACTTGTGACTGGCGATGAGAGACAAAAGAAACACAACAGTAATTTTTAGAAGGGGAAGGAAAAATCAAACCTTAGAACAGCTCGTGTCTGGCCCCAGTAAGTCTTCCCCTACCTGGAAGACTTCAAATCAATAACGGAGCCTTTCTATCACAGAGCCTTTATTTCAAATGCAAGTTAATGGACATAAATCTCCACAGGCGATGGATGTAAAACATCAGACTGAATGATCAAAGGGCTGGGCTTTTTTTGGGGGTAAAAAGAGTTTGTTTTCCTGCTGAAAATAAACTTCTCCCCAGAAAAGTGGAATTTTGCTGTTTTGCCAGGGAAACAGCCAGGTGTCTGCACCAGCAACCGTCCTGACGCCTCGTTGCTTCCCAGCCAATGGGGAAAAAAATGACAATAATTGGCACAATCTGCATAAAGGGAGCAGAACGGAACTGCTGCAAGCTAATTAGTGGCAACACAGGACTATAGATATCTTGCTTGAATAATGCCAATCTTTATACATGCTCAACAAGTTTTATTTATATACACATTGAAAAGTGTATGCTCTGCCTACTTGCTTTGAATCAAAGCAAATAAAAACTAAACTGCTGGCTCAAGGTTTGAACCCAACCTTGTGTGTCCTCTGCCTCACCCCGCTGGCTCGGTTGTCTCCAAACACCCTGCCTTTTGGTTCGTTTTCTTGCTAAAACAACCAGGGAGACCCCAGCATGATGCACGGGCTTCAGACTGAAAGAGGGGAGATTGAGACGAGATGTGGGGCAGAAATTGCTCACTCTGAGGGTGGTGAGACCCTGGCCCAGGTTGCCCAGAGAAGCTGTGGCTGCCCCATCCCTGGAGGGGCTCAAGGCCAGGCTGGATGGGGCTTGGAGCAACCTGGTGTGGTGGGAGGTGCAGGAGAGTTGGAACTGGACGGACTTCAATGTCCCTTCCAACCTGAACCATTCTGTGATTTTATGACTAACCTGCAATATATCCATTCCAAAATGCATATTAGAGATGTTTTGTCCCTATGTCTCCCAACGCTTCCAGCCCAAAGTGCCTACAGAGAGCTCTTATGGGCACAGCAAAGCACCAAAAAGGTGCCACATGACACTCAAAGTTGGGATCCATAAAAAAACCCACATTGTAGTGTCAGGATCTAATAGATAAACCTCAGCGATTCCAAATACACCTACCTAAGAGAGGTGAGGTGGATTTCAAAACCAGGCAGAGTTTGTAACAACGCTTCAAGAAAGCAGAGCCCTGAATGCACACCTTCAGCTCCTACTTCAGGTACACCAGGACCCTCGAGCTGGTCACGCAAATGGGCTCATCCCCAGACGGTCACTTACAGCCAAGGTCCCAGCTGGACAGGGACCTGGGTGCCTGCGTGCACCCCACCTGCTCAAAGTCACCCAAAGGAACCCTCTCCTGGTGGGTTCAGCGCCCAGCCCGACCCACGGCACTGCTCCTGTTTCCCGAGTTGTCAAGAATCCCGTAAAGTAGATCGAAATGATATTACAACAGACGGTGCTTGGCAATGGAGTTGCTAAAAATTACAGTTAACGTGACAGTCTATCTGCCACCTATTCCAAGAAAAGAAATTTGACCAAGTAGAGTGGAAAACCAATAAACTACCACAGCGTTCCCCAGTATGAATCCTCATCATTAAAGCTGATTAAAGCTCAGCAGGGCTCAGTTAAATTACAGCATTCAGAAGAGCTGCAGACAAGCCTCAACAACAGGAGGAAGGTTTCCTCAAGATTTCTACTCCTCCTTAGGCACAGCCACCAGGGCTGAATTTTCTCAGAAGCATGTGTACGTTTCCACATACACAGGGGGTGAGGACGCAGACGCGCGATTAACGGCAGGGAAAGGGACAGCTGGGCGTGCTGACGGCCACGCCGCCCTGCTCTCACCCACCACCCCTGCAAACGCAACCAGCGGCCAAGTGCCACCAAGGAGATGAAGAAGGGCTCCAGGGACAATGTTATTTCATCTTGTCCATCCTACCACGGCGGGGAAGGAGGGAGGGAAAGGGACGGGACGTTGTCCCTGCGATGGCTGGGAAGAGGCCTGAGGTGGCGGTACCCACTGAGGATCCACCTGACGACGGGTTCATGGCAGGACTAAAATCACAACAGGTAATACCTCCCATTCAAAACTTAAGAGGAAAAAAACCCACCAAAGCTCAGAAGGCAACAACAGGTATTTTGTTATTCAGAAAAACGAAGTCTGGCTGTGCCCCCCCAAGCACACACCAGTACTTCCCAATTGAACCCAGTCGAGTCCTTGGAGCTTCGTTCCAAGACTTGCAGTCCTTCTCAAAGCTACGGCCCTGCCCAGCTCCGGCACACTCCTCTGCGACGGCACGCGGGGAAGCAGCCTGGGCTGTCAGCAGAGGAAGCGAAAAATCCCACATCGACCGCGCGAGTCAAGGCAGCAGCACTGTGAAGCCTTCTGGCACACACCCGACATCAGCAATTTAGCTGTAAATATAGAGTTGCATTTGGGGGAAAAAAAAACCAACAACAAAACAAACAAAAAAGAAAAGGTTTCAAATTTCAAACATCACAGATATTAAAGGAAGTTTGAATGTCACTTTACAAAAATCATACAAGATACGCTTTATCTCACTTTCTTTTAATTTTTGAGACATTCAATTCCTTTCCAAAAGCTATTACAACATTTCCTTACATGTTGAAGTCTTCCACTTTCATGTTTGTTATCTACCCTAATTTGAATATGGCAAATAGACCATATTTATTTAGCACATAACAATCCCGTGTAGGACTTAACCCATGGCCTTCGATACCAAGCAACAAGCTTTCAAGTATTTTAATAAAAGAAGTAACTGTATAACAAGTATAACAGTAGATAATTCTTATCTTCTGTGTAACGAGCTCATCTAAGTGCATGTCATTTTATTCTTTTTAATTTTATTTTACTTTTAAATTAAAAAAAGCATAAAATTAATACGTCACATCAGCAAATCCAATTACCTGCTTCCCCTGAGCACCCTCCAGCTGGGCAGCGCCTTGTACCAGACTCCTTTGGGCAGGAATTGGGCCAGGTCTGGAAGACGTGGGGACAATGCATTCAGGAAGCCACCTATGGGTGGCACCACAGGGCATTTCAACTTTTCACACCCATCAAACTTTCTGTAATTTCCTCTTATGAACATAAGTTGATGAGAAGCTCAACACAGCCTGGCAATGTGGGCCTGGTACCCCAGAAAGCCCCCTGCTTTCTGGGTAAGGAGGGGGATTCTGCCCCACTGCTCTGCCCTGTGGAGACACCCCCACAGTGCTCTGGGGCCACCAACAGGAGAAGGACATGGACCTGTTGGAGAAGAGCCAGAGGAGGCCACAGAGGTGCTGTGAGGGCTGGAGCCCCTCTGCTGTGAGGACAGGCTGAGAGGGTTGGGGGGGTTCAGCCTGGAGAAGAGAAGGCTCCAGAGAGACCTCAAAAGATGAGAAAGAACTTGTTTGGGGTGAGGGTGTCAGAGCCCTGGCAGAGGGTGCCCACGGAGGGTGTGGAGTCCCCTTCTCTGGAGACCTTCAAGCCCCACCTGGATGCAGCCCTGAGGGATGTACTCTGGAGGAGCCGGACTGGATGATCTGTAAAGGTCTCTTCCAACTCTGACAATTCCATGATTCTGAGACCCTACCTGAAACACTGCACAAACATCAACTTTCAAGAGCATCTGCAAAACCCATCTGAAATAGGGGTGATGGTGAAAAGTGCCAATGATTGTCCATCCTTCCTGCAATGCCCAGCAGAGCATGGGGCAGGGCTGTCCAAGCTCCTTCACTGTTGACCTCCACGTAAAGTCCATGGCTCAATCTGGGCTCACTCAGGCTGGTGAGAACAGCAACCAAAGGCTATGCCAGACCCATCAACTCTGTGACAGCACTGCCTGGATTATCCAAGGCACAAAAACTATCAGCAGACCCCTGACAACAGGTTATGCACCTTATCGTCAGAAGAAACGTTGGTCTAAGAGTCTGAATACATCAGGAGAGAAGATGTCCATCCCTGCACCACACTTGGTGTGAAAAGCCCGTAACGCATTCAGTTGACAAACAATTCTGCCAAGTGCCTCTCCTATAAGTTGCTCATGTCAACAAAATTAATGTGACATTTACAACTATTTTGAGGATAAAATGAAGTTGCTTAAATTATTCTGCGGAAGCAGCATGAGACAGAATTATTCAGTTGACAAAATCTAATTAGGTGTAAATTATTTCAGGTTATATGAATTATAAAACCTTTCACAGAGAACTCAGACTCAAGGCTCAATGTGATACGGTGAATTAATATGCCGGGCATCTGTTTTCCTGAGCTAGGTTTCAATTTGGGACAAAGTCACACAGGTAATTAATTTCTTCTTTCCACCAGCTAGCCCGTGCTCAGGGAGGCAGAGGAAGGCATGTCAGATACAATACACCTTCTACTGAGGTTGAAAGGCTTTTTTCTCACAGCAAGTAGGAAGAAGTGGTCAGTAGAGGCAAAAAGAAGCTCTTATTCTCAGTCCTGACACCTGGCAATAGCAAAAAGGGAGATATTTTGACAGCAAGCTCTCCTTGAAGCTGGGTGTCCAGCTTCATCCTCCACCCAGAAAGTTTCCGAGTAGCGACACTGAGAAACATTTCAGCTCATGTTTGGCTTTAATAACCGCACTAACTTTTAAGCCTGTGCTTTTATGCTTTGCTGGGGGAGGACTAGCATGTTCAGAAACCTGCCTAATTACCGCAGCGTTTATTTCTCCTTCTAGGTTTAATTTTTGCTGTCTGGATGCAAAAATGTCATCGTTAACTTCTACAAAGCCAAGCAAGGCATCTTTGAAAGCAAACTCTCAGTGCTTTTAACATCTGAAGAGCAGGATGCTGAGACGTCTGAGGGATGGCCTCACGGTGCCTTCCTTGTGCTGCTGCTACGGAGGAGGCAGGAATGATGAGCAGCTGTGTAATTAGGTATTCTGGGGGGAGAAGACAAGTGCTCTATCAGCTGAAGATCAGCTTTGCCCACTCCCTGTCAGTCTGTTGCAGTTGGCGAGTTTGGGTTTTGTGGGGAAAAGGCAGTTTCAGTTCCCACAGGAGGTTCAGAAACACACACCGGGCTTTGATATGATCCTTATTTTCCATTTAAATGCACCTCAATCCGATATGGATTGGTAAAGCTAGGATGAGCTCAAACTACCTTTTCACACTTCTTGCCAAATCCACGAACAACGCGTCGCAAGGAAACACAGATTATTTGCCAGCCCTTCACACACCCTCTGCAAGCATCAAAGAAAATTACTGGAAGCAAAACACAGCATTTGGTCCAAAAGTCTAGAGAGAAGGCACATGAAAACCCCACAGCCCAGATGTTCTCTTTCTCTTTGGAAAGGCCCAGCTACGCTCCGCAGCTCCAGCTGGGGCGTTTCTCGATGGGCACATACTGCAGCCTGGTTAAAAATGCTATGTGCTGCTATCGGCTGCTCTTGTTCCATCTCTACACAGAAAGCATTTCTCACACACTATTTGACCACATTTCCTTGAAAAGACTGCTCAGAAATATGTATTTTAAATGCCATCTTTTTTGCTGCTACCTCAACCAAAAGACATTTGGATGTGAATTGGAGAAAAAACACAGTTAAAAGGAAACAAAAAAAAGCCATCTCACTGGAAGTTTCATTGAGCAAAGAACCCTTAACCTGGTACTCACTGGGGACCAGAAACCTTCCCCAACCTCCCCCCAGCGCAGAGCCCAGCTCTGTTTTGTGCTGCTGTTGAGAGCAGAGAGGGGATGGGGCAGCAACGATGTCCCAGCTGTGTCACTTCTGTCCCAGCCACTCTCGGAAGAAGGCAACAGAACCTGGAAAATGCAGGTGTACGTCAAATGTTTAGCAATTATTTGCACACACTGACTCCCTCAATGGTCTCTTCACTTCTCTGAGAGATCCAGTAAGTGGAGCTTTGCTCTTGCTGTCTCCCAGTATCTGCACCCCATGGAGCACACTACGGCATTCCCAGGCAGCCGGGGAGACGCAAGGGCCCTACACCACGCTGCAGGCACAGACCCCACGGCAGTGAATCAAACTGCTTTCCTGAAGCCTCTAAGGTCCAAACACCTCCAGTTTTCTAACCTAAGGCTTAACTACAAGGAGGTCAGAAATACCAAGAATGGCCACAGATGACTGAACAGCATCCCACACCTCTGCTCTATTCCAGAATAGAACAGGAATAGGGTAGAATATTTCACAGTTGGAAGGGACCTACAACAGTCATCTACTCCAACTGCCATGGGCCTTCTCCTCCTCCTCCATCCTCCAGTACAGACATTTTATTTTTTTTAAATAATCAAGTCCTACTCCTACACTGAGATGACAGGGAAGATAAAGTCAAGGCAAGATAAATCCAGCACATGATGTTTCTATCTTTGTAACAAGAGCTGGTGGCAGTTGACAGAGATCTGAGGATAAATACAAATCTGCTACGGTTTGTTAACCTTCACTCTGTGGTGACAGATAACTGTATTCCTAAGAGGCTGCAGGTGTCAGGCTCCGGTTTGGGCTCCGTATCCCTTTCTCCATCCCCTTCGTAAGATTACATTGCGCTTCACAGCAGCTGTAGGGCTGAGGGACCAGCCAGCTTCTCCAAGAAGTGTTCATGCAAGGACTGGAGATGCCAATGGAAGAGGCAAACATAGAATCCTTTTAGTTAGAAGAGACCTTCCAGATCATCAAGTCCAACCGTTAACCCAGCCCTGGTAAGTCACCACTAAACCATGGTCCTCAGCACCACATAAACAAGTTGTTTAAACGCCTCTAGGGATGGTGACTCCACCACTTCCCAAAACCCTCAGACCAATCTCCCTGCTGGGGGGAAAGCAGCGTGGCTGATGAGGACAAGAGGTCTAAAAGTAAAGGAATTTAGACCCAAAACAAAGCGCGGAGCAGGAAAGGGCATTGATAAGTACAAAACGATTCCCTCGCTTTCGCCAACGCTCACTCCCAATTCTGAGAGAGTTAAAGGCGGCCAAGTAATAGACCCAGCAGAGCCCTCCCCTGGGCGGCAGCCAAGGCCACTAACCCCGCTATTAGAGCCCTGACAAGCGCTGTCAATGCAATCTGCTGAACGCCGTGAGTGACAAGCGATCAATACGCTCCACTCTCATGGGTCATCACAGGTGACAGAGGCCTAAGTAATAAAACAGCCCTGGCTGCCTCCTCTAACTTAAATGCTTCCCCAGCCACAATATTTCTTTTTTGTCTAAGCGCCTCTAGCTAAATTTCTCATAGATCGAACCATCTGATGGGGTAGAGGTTCTGAGGAATTGCGCTGTGTCTGAATTGATGCTAGCCAGCGAAAGCTCAGCAGGCTGGAGAAGCAGGTTCAAATAAATCGAAAACGACGAGCTCCAGAGCTGTAATCTGCCAGCACCAGGCCCCGCAGCAGCACGAGGAAGGACACGCTGCCACCGCGGCGGCACCCCAAAAACACCTTCCAGGCTTCTGCTCTTCTGAAGATATTCTCCATAATGTTCCTTTTTCCCTCTTCTTCTTTTTTTTTTTTTTTTTTAATTTTTTTTTAACTGTTATAAAAATTACCAGGAGCAACTAGATAAAACCGCATTATGGTGTTCACAGGAAAAAAAAGGACTGCTCCATGGGAAAGCTGGGGAGGGACTCCTGATGAGGGAGGGGAGCCAGAGGATGAGGGGGAAGGGTTTGACACTGCAAGAGGGGAGACTGAGCTGAGATGCAGCGAAGAACTTTGCTGTGAGGGTGGTGAGACCCTGGCCCAGGTTGTCCCGAGAAGCTGTGGCTGCCCCATCCCTGGAGGGGTTCAAGGCCAGGCTGGATGGGGCTTGGAGCAACCTGGGGTGGTGGGAGGTGTCCCTGCCCAGGGCAGGGGGGTTGGACCTTGATCTTTAAGGTCCCTTCCAACCCAAGCCCTTCTGTGATTCTATCATTTTATATTATTATGAAGAAAGTATTGATGGGACTGAAGTTCCTGGGGGCTGTTGGAGCAGATAGAAAACGCTGACCAGGCAGCTCTTGACAGCATGAAAAAAAAAGCATCACAACCCTCCTTTCTAAATGTAACACAATGGAAATAAGTATGTAAATTTTAAGGGAATCAGCTGCTGTGTTATAATAGCCCACCCCGACCCCCGCCGTGACGCAGGGCACCGCTGGGTGGAAGCCGGGCAAGCTGGCTCGGCTCTATTGTAAAACCACACACACACTCAAAAACCACAGAGAAACTCCTGGGTTTTAAATCCACATACCAGCCTACCATTAAATAACTCATCCGTACAGCTGTACACTAAGTAAGAGCTCAGGCTTCAAAATGAGCAGCAATTTACAGCTCAGTACCCAAATTTAAGTCAGATGAGGATATAAAAACATGTTTCAGCCCTTATCAAACTCCTGCCCCGATTCTTGCTGTCAATAACCATTATGGACACAGGCCATCGGTGTCCATCTGGGATCTGAATGTTGTCCAGTTTTTTCACATGTTTAGAACCAGTTTTTATTGGGAAAAATCTCTTTAACCAAACAGCTTTGCAAACACTGAGTTTCGCTACATTCCTGTGAGACAGGCAAGCGATACACACCGATTTATTGGTGAATAAACTAAGATGCAAAGGAGAGCCAGAGGCACAACTGGACACAAAACCCAACGGGGACGTAATTTCACACTTTAAACTTTGAACATCAAATATGTCCTGGAAGAGAATCTCTTCTAGGGGATGACTGTCAGCTGTGAAATTCTGTTTAAACAGGTGGTAGGACGATGATGTGCTGTTTGGAAATAATTGGTGCACTGTTTACACACTACTCTCGGTGACCTAAGCCAGGATAAAAATAGACCATAATGCTCAAAATCTGCATTTTTGCACATCTTCATCCTCTTCCATTACAAAAAGCAAACCAAACGTCTAATTCTACTTAAAACGTGCATTTATTCTGCCTGGGTTTTGGTGGGTTTTTTTAATAATAATTACAAAACTTCTGTAAATTCATTAAAAGCTACCCAATACTCTGGTCCACACCTGGTTCCCCAGGTCGGCCACCAAGATGGCAATTTTTTTTAATATCTGCATGGGGTGTTTGATCTAGAATGGTTTGAAACCAGAAAAAAAATAAGCCAGGATATATGGCTATGTTAGAATCCTTTAAATGCCACCAAATAAATCATCTTCTATCCAAGAAAAGCTGGGATCTGCTCATGGCAAAGGCTACCACAGGGGCTGGGAACTGCAGCGCTATCTTCTGGAAACGCACAAACAGATGAGGGAGCTCATTTGATGAAGGAAAATGACCCTAACTCTCAGGATTAAATTAGATGTCTAATAAAGAAAAAGTCAATGTTCTAATGTAGGATTTGGTTCTCCAACACACTTGACTGCTGGCCAACTCAACCAGCTGGACAAGCAATGAGAACAGCCCGTCGGAAGGCTGTGTTTCAGACCAGAGTCATCTTTGCAGTCGCTGAATAGAGCTGATTTTCTAAACGATGAGATGACGGCGAGGCTGCTCCCGCATCAACACTGAGTAAAGGCTGTAGGCCAGGGGTTGTCCTGAGACGCCAACTAGGAGATGACCACACAACCAGCCTGCAGACGGCGTTGACGGGGACAGGATGACTCAGTGGTTGCAGTGGATGGAGTCAGCTTAAGAGCAAACCACCAAACCCAACACTTGCGGGGAAGCGCCGGTGCCCGACCAAGTTCTCCCTGGGGAGCCGGTCAGGTGTGAGGGAGTCACAGCTGCGAGGGAGTCACAGCTGACCGGCTGCCCAGGAAGAACCTGGTCGGGCATCGGCGCAGGTCTCTACAGAGGGGAGAGCCACGTTTAACCACACACCCATCCTCCTGCTCCTGGTCTTATTGAAATGCCCGCTTTGGACTGCACTGTACGAGCCCATCTCCGCGCTCCATGCTCTCTCCATTGTTGGGGAACACATTCCTCATTGGACTTGAGTTTAGATGCAGATGCAATACATAAAAACAGGGTGAGAGAAATAAAAAATTGTGAAGCTTTGTTTCTCCTCTCCAGAAGTTTATTGCTATTCTCTCCCAGTCAGCCATCCAGCTTTTTTTTTCCCCACTCTGGCCTCAGAGGCTTTTGACTTTCTCAAGATATGACTCCAGACTCATTTAAAAATAGAGAATAAAAGCAGTATGGCTACAATGATCCGGTAGCATCACACACAGCTCTTAACAACCTAATTTATTACTGATGATGTAGTCATTAATGTGCTCTCAACGTGCACTATACACTCCTCTTTAATGAAAAAGTAGCTGGGGAAGCTCATCCAACTTGCTTCAGAAAGTTGCCCCCCAAGAGACTCACATGTCATCTACCCTTAGATTTATCCAAGGCTGAAGGAGATATTTTAAAACGTATCTTCTTGTTATTCTTTTAAAAGATAGTTCCCTCGATGCTAGGCCTTAGAAGTTTAGCAGATCTTATTACCAAGAACAAACTAAACTGGAGCAATTGGTATAATGGTAGTTACGCTACGGGTACAACTTGCTTGCCATGTTCTGTTCTCATCCGCTTTCATCTCAAATGTTTCTAGGAGCACCAAAAGTTACTGTTATTTTTCTTCTCATCAGCGAGAGGAGAAAAAAAGTCTGGTGAAAGACTGGAGAAAGCACAGGGAGAGAACTCTGCAAATAAAAAGTCATTGGGAGCAATTCGTGCAGCGCTCTGGGAAGAGAAGAGAAGCAGCGGAGACGGGAGGGCAACACACGGCCTCGCCGGATTCCCAGCAAGGATGATCTGTAATTGGCCTAACACCGACTGAGACTGCAGAGGAACTTTTTAAAAGCCCTCGCACATCTCTCCTCACCATCCCACCCGTTTGCAGACGCCTCTGGCTGAGTTCTCAGCACCCCGCGGGTCTGCAGGCTCGGGGTGCAGCCCTGGCCGCTCCCGTGAGCCGGTCCTACAGACATCCTATGGAAAACTCAGGGCTCGGGAACTCATGAGCTCCTGCCCCCAGAGCCAGCAGAAATAACTGCTCGGAAAGTGTGAGGCTTCCTAGGGCAGGGGATGGAGGACACAAAAAAATAGTAAAATAAAATTTTAAAAAAGGGCAAGAGAAATATAAATTGAATTCCCCAGTCATGATGGTAGATAATGTCTCCATGTGTAACGGGAAGGCACGTCACTCCTGGAAAAAGACCAACTGCGAGGAAAAGCAAACGAACAATAGGTGAAATGTATAGATAGGTGGGCCTGGAAAAGCGCTTAGTGGGAAGTGCTGTTCCCACGTGTGGGGTCCATAATCACCCCCCTCCTGTCCGAGGTGTGCGCTCGCAGGACCTGCAGCAGGACTACTGCTCAAAACTGCCCATGAAGGGAAGAGCAAGAGGGACTTACCCGCACATGGCGCCCGCTTCTGTCCACTAATTACGGTGCTAAAAAGCTGCCAGAAATGTTTAAGATGAAGGAAATCAACCTCTCTTCATTCCTGCCTGGTAAGACTCCTTCTCATCCTGACCACGCTCTATCGAGCGTGCATCCTTTATGTCCAGCAAGGTTGGCTCTAGCGTGAGCTTTGTCAGCGTTTCCCCTCCTGTCCCCTTCTCAAGGATTTAAAGACCCAAATCTAAAACCACAACTCAAAGAGAGTTTTAACCCGCAGGATCGTGGGCTAAGAGCAACTTCTGTCCTTCTGTGGAAAGGTACAGCAAATCCTTCTTATCAACTCAGTCAAGCAGTTAATTTCCTTCTTTTAAGATATCGTCAAAAGGGGAAAAGAGACAGAGATGAAGTTATTTGGAGTGCAGGAGCTCGCTCATAATAACCTTACAGGCAGCCCTGCCTCCAGGCTAATTTTCCTTTGTTGAAACCCTGGATGTGACTGTTGTGGGAGCTTCAGGCTGGAGGGCAGCTTACGGGAGGCATCGCTCCTGCCTTCATTCTCTCTGCGTACACAAGAAGGACCATTAAACGGTCTTCACTTTAAATGTCTTTCAAGCCCCTGTTTACCTAAGATAGCAGTATTTGAACATATCTATTTGTGATCCAATTCACCTGAAGCACCGCTTATTCCTATAGGAATACGACAAGGACGTCCCATATGGTGGCAAGGTAGAAAATCTCCTCCAATGCAAACCACCTATGACCTCTGCGATAATAAATTCTGCTGCAAATGACTGGGCAAAGTCCTGGAGACGGTGTGCAGTGAAGATAAACAGCCCTTTGTCCTCCGGGCCAGAAGTGGCCATTGTATAGAGCTTGCCCAAAGGATTAGCGCTGCCATTATTATTTGTGTTATATGAGCTATTTCAGGAGCTAATTGACCCCGGCACAAAAGCCGGGTGAGAAAGGCTTTTGTATCTAATAGAATGAGCAATACAGAAAAGGGTAAGGTTCTTTGAGCAATTGGGCCACAGTATACAGACACTGACTCAGTTTTAGCTGACAGCATCAAGCAGGGCAATCTAATCTCCCCAGTTAGCACTAAATCAGCCTAGTATAAATGAGCCCATGACAGAACACGGGGAAATGGGACTTGCTAAAAGGATAACTGAGGATAACTGCCTTGTGAAGCATAAATATTGAAGATGTTCAGAATCTTTCATTCCTCGAGCTAAGCGTGCCCGGCAAGAGCTGTACAGGCAGAGCCATTTCATCCTGGAATCTCTCTGCTTTCTGAGGGTACAGTGGTAAATGTCAGTGTGTACATAAGCTATTCTAAAATTATACGTATCTATTCCCTCCCTCCCTCAAGTGCTTAATGGTGGGGGAAGGTATTGACACCGAGAAACTCAGGATCCTCTTAACCATTAGAGGCTTAGATACAACAACAACAAAAAAGGTGAAGCTGCTTTCTCAAGGATGATGAACGTTTGAGAAAGAGGACACACTACGGCTGTAGTGTAAGATCATCCAGAATTAAAACACTCATCTTCAAATTCCCTTGGGAAGGATGGCATGTTTAAGGGGAAAAAGTGATGCTGAACTTCGAACTGAACGTATGTTTTTTGGCATTTAGTCAGCACTCAGCAAAGCTGGTTCTATATCAGAGTCAGGGCAAAACACACAAACAATATAGTGAAGAAATTAACTCGCCCTGAGCTTTCTGAAGCCACAGAAAAAGCTGCTGCAACATAATTCATTACAAATTCTGCACTAAATGTGGTGCACAAAAGAACACAGCCTTGTAAATATGCAAACAGAAGACAAATAACCATATTCATCATTTATTTATCGAACCTACACGGACTCCTCACTGCACTATCTGAGGCCATCACAAGCATAAAGGGATTAAACAGAACAAAATCCCAGTAAGGAAAAGCAGCAGAATTTATAGGTCCTGCACAAATGGGGTAATGAGGCAGAGAAAAGAGAAGGTCTCTGTGGACAGACTGAGCCTCAAGCAGAGACAAAGTCAAGCCAGCATCTCCTGAGCTGATCCACTTCCACAGTAAGATTATTATTCACTTCAGCAGAGTTTTAGGGCTTGGGTCAAGGAGCTTATGCCCAAACATGTTCCAGCCCTTCCAGAGAGGAAAAGCCTTGTAAGACCTCTCAGTAACCGCCCCATGAATCAGCGTAAGGCTCCAAGTGAACAAGCAGAGGAGGTGTCAGCGCCAGCAGCGCGTCCCGGCGAGCCGCGGGGTGCTCCCCAGGCCACGCTGACAGACCTTTTCATACTCCTCACCATGGGGAGTCGCAGCAGCTTTCACTGGGGAGATACAAATCCACTCCTTTGAGGTGAGTGTAACTCAGAGCCAGCAAATGGATGTTTGGCTCCAGGGAGACCTTCTATCAGGCTTCCAGGATCTGAAGGGAGCTCCAGGAGAGCTGGAGAGGGACTCTTGGTCAGGGAGTGGAGGGACAGGACAAGGGGGAAGGGTTTTAAACTAGAAGAGGGGAGATTTAGATTGGATATTAGGAAGAACTTCTTTGCTGTGGCGAGACCCTGGCCCAGGTTGCCCAGAGAAGCTGTGGCTGCCCCATCCCTGGAGGGGTTCAAGGCCAGGCTGGATGGGGCTTGGAGCAACCTGGGGTGGTGGGAGGTGTCCCTGCCCAGGGCAGGGGGTGCCACTGGATGATCTTGAAGGTCCATTCCAACTCTGACCATTCTATGGTTCTGATTACACCCAACACCAGCCTCCCCATGGAAGTGGCACACGTGCCACAGGACCTGCGTTTCCCAGCACAACTTCTTCCATCAGCAAAACCGGGGAGTGCTCCAAACACGATCTCACCACTTCTCCCCCATCACGCAGCTCGGCATGAAGCTCACAGCAGCCACCACACCAACAGCTCCCTAAATGCTGTTTCTACTGGAGCTAGTTCATGCTCACAAGTCTTTTTAATCATCTTGTAAAACATAAAGGAATTAAACAGGTTGGTTCTGACTGATCTAGAAGATGATGATGTGGGTGGGGAGCAGCCCTACCCCAGCACACATGAGCTGCGCTGACCTCGATGCCCTCTGCTCCCCAGGACAAAGGGTATTTGCAGATGGAAAGGGTTAAAGGCAGTTATTGTTCCTGGGTCTCTTCAAACAATGCAAACCTACTTAGCAGAGGTAATTTTTTAAGCACACTTATTTCCATGAAGCAAATCCAGTGTGTAATTCCAGGATTAGCCCAGAAACTAAGAAGCTTTTTGCTTTCAGCAAAGTTAGTTTCCATTTCAAAGTTTAGTTAAACCAACTGAAGTTAATCAAAACACATAATTTTGCAGTTTCACATATGGGTACACTTATTATAAGCAGGCAGATCAACAAAATAAAATACATACAATTATTACGCTGAGAGAGGATTCTTTATGACTTTCTTTTGTCTCAAATGGATGAGAAAAAGGGAGAGGAGAGGAGGAGTTAGAGCTGGAAGGCAAACTCCTCTCCAGCCTCACAGTGACACTGCCAACCTCACACGAGAGGTTTTACCGCCTCACGATGCCCAGGCTCTGTGATCTGCCAAGATCTACACCTAACGCCCCTGTAGGCATTAGACCCCCACAGAGCACCAACAAATCTCAGACTTTCAGAATGGACAAGGGAAACAGCCAACATTGGATTTGTCTGAAACTGGATATGCACCAAGAAATAACAGTTAAGACAAAAATGTCTCGAATTTGCTGTTACAGTTAGCACATTCATAAAGATTAAGGCTCCGCTTATTTTGTGTAGCCTTCCATAATCAAAACCTCAACTTTTAAAAGAATGATACAGACATGAGCACGTGTCTTCCATTACATTAAACTTTTCACAATTCTAGCAGAAAGCACTGGGATACCACGTCTAGATTTAGAAAAAGTATCGATGTGCTTATCTACACACCCAAAAATAACAAGTCACTACTCACAACCCAATTTAAACAAAGAAAGAAATAACCCTCTTGACCATTTTTTCTTCTCAATAGTAATGTTATCGTAAATTTTAAGCAACTGACAGAAGTTCATGATGGCAGAAATACATGGCAATCGTAATTCTCTGAACGCCTCCGCTGAAGATCCATCTACAAAACTACCTACAACCCCTTTTCCCGTGCACGCTCTGGTTCATCGGCTGGAGTGATGGGAGGCAGGAGGAACGTGTCTCAGCTCCTGGGAGTTCTCAGCGCCTGTCCCTGTGGGTCACAGAGCAAGACACCTTGGAGGTGCCTCCTCCAACACCCATAGGACCCAGGGGCTCTGCCAGAGGATGCAGGGAAGCATCATCCTCCTGGCCTCTCGTAGAATCATCCAGGCCAGAAGGGACCTCCAAAGGCCATCCAGTCCCACCTCCCCGCAGTCGCAGGGACACCCCCAACCAGCCCAGGTTGCCCAGGGCCTCATCCAGCCTCACCTGGAATATCTCCAGGGAAGGGGCCTCAACCACCTCCCTGGGCAACCTGCTCCAGTGCTCCACCACCCTCACAGGAAAGAACTTCTTCCTAATATCCAACCTAAATCTACCCTTCTCCAACTGAAGTCAATTGCCCCTCGTCCTATTGCAGCAGCCCTTTGTGAACAGCCCCTCCCCAGCCTTCCTGGAGCCCCCTTTAGGCTGTGATTAGCTCTTCCAGGCTCCTCTTCTCCAGGCTGAACAGCCCCAGCTCCCTCAGCCTGTCCTCCCGAGGATGTCCCTCTGGGACGCTGGGACGGGAGCACATCTGCAGGAGGTCCAGGAAAGGCAGGACCCAGGGGAGTTTGGGGCTACAGGCTCTGTGCTCAGGAGGTGGCATTTTACGATGTTTCTACAGCGCGTACAACGGGTAATACGGCAACACAAATACTGCAGAGGGGATTTTCACCAGGATGAATGTTTCTTGCAGTTATGCTTCTAAATGTCTCACTACCTTTCAAACAACCCATCCTAAACACTGAAAAAATAATCAGTGAAGAGAGCGAAGCAATTAAAAAAAAAAAAAAAAAAAAAAAAGGAAGAAAATAAGCTTCTACTCGAGTTATTTATGGAAGCTCTATACATGATTTCCATGGTGGAATTCCCAGTCTAGAGAACGAAACAGCTTTGAACTCAAAACTTACTATGAAAATTTACTGACCCAGAACTCTCCAGAGGAGCAGGTGTCAGAGCAAGGAGCCAACGGCTACCGCTCCCCTGGCGCTGCCCGAGGGGCTCAGCCGTGCTCCACCACCGATACCCACCTGCCTCTGCTGGAAAGGTTTCCCTGGAAGCTGCCAAGCGCCTCGCTCATTTTGGGTGGCAAACACTGCGGGAATTTTGGGAAAGGCCTTTTTAGTCGCTGTTAGGGTCTGCAGGCTGCCCCTCCAGTAAGCACTCAACACTGAATTTTCCTCTGCATTTGGGTGACTGGTTTCTGAGAAGCTCAAGACCTTAATGGCAGGTTATACAAGGTTACTTAAGGATTTTCCAACCTCCTTCCAGCTGTCTGGAGGATAAAGCTCCCCTGGCCCAAAGCAAGGCTAGTTCACGCTAACTTCTAATCACGCTCTGCACAAGGCGCAGCTCCGCGCTGCCGCCCGCTCGCCGCACGCCTCCAGAATCAAAGGCATAAACGCCCACTACACGGACTGGCTTACATTAGTGCCATTAATTCCTACTTTCAGCATAATCCTTCATCTGGGAGTTATTCCAAAACATAGGAGTTAATGACACTAATATAAACCATCCCAATGTAGCATGTGTTTCTTTAGCTTTTATTCCCATGACTAAATGTCTTTTTAATGCACTTTTATTTACCATGATGGAAATAGTTTTTCCTGCTTTACTCTATCAGGAGTCTGGGTCTGTCAGATTAACCCTTTTCTGGGCAAAGCTCTATAGACGTTATTTCCCATTACGACTCCAAAATGAAAACCTTATGCTGACATTCCAGCAGTGAACTACAGCCCTTTCAAGTGCTGAAAGACCTAATGGAAACCCTCCAAAGGAGGGATGTTAGTTGCCCGAGTAGGTCAAGGAATCTCCTGGTGACACGGCGCTCAGCCGGGCTGGGAAATGAAAGCCAGGGGACTTCACTGGCTCTTGGAGTAGAGGAGCAAAGCCGAGCTGCAGAGAGGCTTTGTCCTTCTGGCACAGCCCAGCTCTGGGTTACGCTCCCTGACGACAATTTTAACCGAGTGAGGAGGGGTAAGGGATGAAGTGCCTCCAGACGTTCTCTGAGGTGTGAAATACAGGCAGAGGGGAGAGGTGGATTAGAGGGATGGAGAAAAATACTGCTATTCCCCAAAGAAGGCACCGAGAAATTCCTGATGAAAAAACGCTCTTTCATTGGAAGGAGCGGTCGAGGAGGAAAAAAGCCCATAAAAGGAGTAATGAAAAGAAAGCAAAATATATATTGCTTTGTCTCCACTCTGCCTTCCCCACCTCCCCAGTCTCCTGAGGAAGAGCCAATCTTGTACTGGGCCATTTAAGCATGTTGTAACTTTAATCCGCTCTCCTCTTCCTCCCGGTCTATAATTCCCTTACAGCCTGGCATTTACAAGAATTAAATACCTGCATCTGCAGCAAAGGAGATTAACTGCCCCTGGCCAACCCTTGCCTCTGGGCTTTAGCCAAAAGCCATGCTTTGCTCCCAACCTGCCCAGAGAAGGCAGCAATTTGAGCTTCTCTGACTTAGAAAAAGACATCCAACACGTGTGACTCTTGCCCTCAGAGTCCACTGATGCCAAGAGGCCGTGGGTCTGTGGCACACATGTACCCACACACCTTCACTGGATGAATGAACTGCTCAGTTCACCACATTCTGACTTTCTTCTTCCATTTCAAAGGCAGTTGAAGGAAGGCACCTTTGGGCATGTGTACGAGGACTTGAATTTCTAGCTATTTCCAGCTGTATCTAATAATC
>VZRU01014290.1:410805-424072 GCA_013398155.1 Pedionomus torquatus
TATTATATTATATTAGATACTAGGAAGATCTTCTTTGCTGTGAGGGTGGCGAGACCCTGGCCCAGGTTGCCCCGAGAAGCTGTGGCTGCCCCATCCCTGGAGGGGTTCAAGGCCAGGCTGGATGGGGCTTGGAGCAACCTGGGGTGGTGGGAGGTGTCCCTGCCCAGGGCAGGGGGTTGAAATTGGATCATCTTGAAGGTCCCTTCCAACTCTGACCATTCTAGTATTCTATTTGCTGCGACTGCACAGGGACACACTTAGGTATTGGACTAAGGGCCACCTACACTTCCTAAACAAGCGGTAGAGACAATTAGCCAGTGACATACATCAAGTATTTTGGTTCTTAAAATTTCCATGTCCTTTTTTCAAAATCCTCCCACCGACTCTTTTTTAACCCTGTTGTAATCACAAAAGCTTACAGCTTCCTTCACTGCTACTGAGCATAGGGCAGGTGAGGATGAGTGGGGATGAGAGGAAGGATTGGAAAGAAGGATGAAAAGGAAACCAAAAGTGATTTATCTCTGAACACTACAGTAAGAAAACAAGTTTAAAACTTTGAAACTTTCGGTTCTCCCTCCCATCTTAGTTAATGCTACTGAATAAGCAATCGGCAAGCTTTTAAAAGGTAAAGCCTTTTAAGGGAAATAAATAGAGCTATCATTAAACTAGGCTTGGTGTTTTTCTAAAATGCATCCATGAAGGAAATACCTTTATGCAGTGACATTGCACTTCACTAACCCCGCACCTCAGTGGGCAGTGTTTCCATACAGTACATAAATACACAACGTATGAGCAGCATAAACAGGGGACAGTTGCCAAAACAAAACTCTGCTTCATAAATCTGAGACTGTATCTGAGATTTTCAAAGACACGTAAATAATAGAGGGGACCAGCTGCCCCCAGAAGTCAACAGACTCGGGCCTAATAGATGGATTTCTTCAATAAATTTAGGCTGAATCCTTACCACAGAAGATGTCTATTGATACCTTCTGCTAAGACTTCAAAAAGCACAGAAGTGTTCTGAGGCTCTCTGTTTTTATTATTGCAGAGATCAATTTCAAAAATTTCTCTATTAAGTAAATTCCTGCATCTGATTAGTTTCTTACAGTAAAGATCATTTACCCTTTGGGTTTAGATTTAGAGCATAAGAGGTTGAGCCTGAGATTTTTGTGGGGAACGGGGAGATTAAGAAGAAGTAAGTTTTTAATTTAAATAGAAAATGTTTTGAATATTAACTGGTTGATCTGAAGGTTCAACGCTGAGTGCCGCAGGCAAAGAGCTTGTTCTTTGGCACGGACGCCCCGTCGGGGAGGGGGGACTCAGAGGGAGGGCAAGAATGCAAACCTCTAAACATCACAGATCTGTCATCACAACCACCAGAAAATCAGTTATCATCAGTACGATTTCAATTTTGGCAGCAAGATAATAAAGCCGCAGTAAGGGCAAACGCAGTGAGTTCTGACAGAAAATGGGAGGCAGAAAGAGCAAGATGTGAAAGCATCTAGCCCTTCTAGTAAACTGTGCTTAGCTACAGAAGTTAATGATAAAAACATGCACTTCTACTTAAGTGGTTTTCTCTTACCCGTTGTAAGTCATAATGGAACTTACTCAAAAGAAACAGACCTTGTCAAGAACACCACATTATGAACATTCCCGTGCATTTAGCTTCAGGAAAGCCCCCTGATTTACACTGGGCTCTGGAGCTTCCAGGTCTACTCCTTTATTCAATATAAGACTGGCAGAGTTGAAAGGCAGAGATCTTTCTGCTACGGTGCCCGGCCTCTATTGGCAACTCTCGGTGTGAGGCAGAAGCACAAGTGAAGAGAGCCATAATAAAAACCAGCTCTGGATGATTCTAGCACAAGATATTATCTCTTTACAAGCTTTTCCTTGTTACATCCTTGGACGCCGCAGCCCTAACAACATAACTATTGAGTTACACATCTGGGCACTGCTCATGTGCCTTTTCCTACCATGAGCAAAAAGACAAACCCAAGTGATCACCAGAGCTGCCAGGAGACAGCAGAGAGCCTGCAAGTAGCCAGCCTATATTTCTAATTATTAATCCTTCTTTTTTAATTTTTGTTTGTAGACCCTAAAAGTAGGATGAAGCACTGGAAACCCCCATGAAGCGATGGTGTATTTAACGTCGGGCAGCACAGCAATGCTTGGGCTGCTGGGGTTCCAGGCACACAGAGACAACTCCCTTTTTCCACGTGAAAAATGAATTTCTGACTCCTTATGGCCACCTCAGTTCTTCCAGCTCTCTTTGTCGATGCAATCTGAGAGTTTGCAGTGTGCCCTTTCCAAGAACTATTTGGGAGAAACGTAAATGGTGACGTTCCTAGGAAGGAAGATATAGCCTGGAAATCCAAGGTCTCAGCAACCTCCAGAGGAGACGTGCTCACCAGCCCTTGTGGGACACTGAAAACCTCTGTCCAAAAAGTCCACAAAGAGCCTTGTGAGGTTGTAGGGCGAATTCCTCTTTCTTGGACTCTTGGGACCAGTTCTGGATTTTTCATAAAGATGTTTTTTTCCAAAGAATAAATTAAAAGGTTCAACTCAAGATCACACATGCACTCTTCTTTTTTTAAGGGCCAACATGTTAGAATCCAGTGTGTAGGTGCCTGTCAACAACCAAGAATTCTCAGCAAGAGGAAAGAATCAGAGTCCTAGCCTGCTCCAATGCCACGTGCTACAGAGAAGAAATAATCCTTAGGTTTTCCCTGCAACTGGATATTTTGTCTTTCAGCAGTGAGTTCCAGCTCTTCCACTGCTGTTTTTGCCAGTACCCAAGTGTTACACCAGCTAAGTATGGATCCCTAAAGCAACCAGAAGAATGGAGATTTATGAGCCTGCTATTACTTCAAATAATACACCCAGTCCTTGATCAAGCAGCACAGACCCGGGCTTGAAGAACTAGAAATCTTGGATCTATTATCTTCTCAGGTACAGCTCCACCCAGGGAACTGTTACCTCCATAGCCATCTGTCTTTAAATCCCTCTCATTACCTGTCCCTTCTCTTCATATCTTCTTGGAAGTCACTCTTGCCTTGGAAGTGGAGTAGAGTAGACTTGTGTCACACAGTATGTAAATTGATCCCCTTTTTGGGTTTTGTTTTGTTTCTGTTGTTTCTTTGTGGTCGCACTCACAATATGATGTCTCATTTCCAGACGCTGGAGGAAGCGCAGCCGCTGCTTCTACGGACCTTATAATCAAAAGACAGACAGGTGGCTCCTCGAAAAGGGAAAGAAGAAAAAGAAATTCGGAAAGAGAAACAACGGTGGCAGAAAGGAAACCGGTCGTCATCTCCCTATTGTCACCACCACCACTTTATAGACAAGATAAAAAGCAGCCAATGAAAAGCCCTACTATTCATTTTCATTGGTACTGAGATCACAAGAAACCTGTTTTGGGTTTTTTTTTTTTTTTCTATAAAGGCATAGCAGTAACCTTTTCTTTTTTTTTTTTTTTTTGTAATAAAAAACGAGGAAAAGGAGGATGAGGAGGAGCTGGGATTGCTTTAGGCTTCTCAAGGATTTCCTGCAGGAAGCCAGTTTGAAAATGATTGAGATGACAACATGTGCTTTTTAAACCATAACGTCTTCATGGATTTTGATATTTTACACACACATTCTAAAAATAGATGACTGAAAAAGCTAAACTTAATAAAAAAAAAAAGAAAACCGAAAAGGATCCAGAAATTCCTGCAGTCCTCTCTCCAGCAAGCAGTAAGTGCACAGTCTGTCTTTCTTAAGTGCAATATACTCCACTATCAATTTGTGCACTGGACCATTTTTCCTGAAAGCAATATCCCCAAACATAATACAGTGTTTATTTAGCTCTACAATTGCATTACGAGTGTTTCAGAGTTTAAAACAAAATGAAGACAAATGAAGAGACCTTGAGAAAAGAGGGGAAAAAGGCAGATTACATCAGACTGGGGGAAGGCTACGGAGAGGGCAGGAAGAGCAAGGGAGAGGGGTCTGTATCCGAGGAGGCGAGATGTGAGAAAGGACAAAAGAAAACGCCGACGCAAATGTGCAGGCACAGACTGAGGCATCCACTACGGCGAAAACACACGGACCTCTCGCTCTCCATCTGGCAACTCTGCTCTTCTCAGAACTCTACCTGTTTGCAGATGAGAGACCCTGCTGTTCCCATCTGACGGGGAAGCCGCAGCTTTCGTCTCAGGTGCGTGGGGAAGGGGTGGATGCTGAGCTGGGGGACGACTACGGATCTCAGGTGTTGGCTTGATCAAAGCGTCGCTCGCCAAGGAGAGAGCTCCACTTTACACATGGGAAGAACTAGTACTCATAAAGCAAATTAGAATCAGGTTTGGAGTTTAGAGCTAATCCTCCAGATCATCTTGTTTTACGGATAAATTCTGCAGCCATGCAGCCCTTTAGGTCGTGAGCTACAAATCTCATTGCTTGAATTTTCACCGCTGCTTAGAAGAACTTACACTTTCTTGCAGAAGTTCAAACACAGTGAACAATTCTATTAAACGAACTAAGACCAGCACCGATGATTGCTTTCTTGGACCACCAAAACCAAACTCTACCCACAAACGTTGCAAAAGAAATTGCCAATAATATCAGTAATAATCCAGAAATTCTGCACATAAACTGCCTAAAGCCCAAAATGAACTGAAGTCATGCTGAAACTGTTAAGTTATATGCAAAAACAATGTATTTTTGCATTGTGTGTCTTACCAGACAATTTCATTTGTTAAATAGACTTATGCTAAATTCCACTTTTAATTCATGTATGACTTAACATTCCTTACTCTGTTTTAAGAATGGCTTCTTTTAATTACAGCTACTATCTTAAGCTCACTTTACATACACAAAAGAAGTCCTTTACAAAGTTCACTTATAGGTCTTTATAGGCTTAAATCCATTAATATTGCAAGGATTATGCTTACCTGGAGGGCAGGTTTGCTTCTCCATGGAGCCAACCTGCATGTAATTAAAGAATACCTACTTCACCACCCAGCATCAGATACAGAAGTGTTGGTACACACAGTCACCGACAGAGCTATTGAAAAACAGCATTTGGCATTGGAAACTGAAGCCCTACAATGCAATTAGACTTATTAATGATATTACCCACAAGGATGCCAACTGTGATGATGGTCTCTGTCATATGAGCACCCTTGTCCTCATATGATACACATCCTCTTACAAACGTGAGTGACAGCTCCATGACAACATGGAAAGCTACTTTCTGGGCTTTGGGTCTGTATTTCTATTTATCAACGGCAACATATGCACTTGAAGCAGAAGCCCTCTCATTTGCTAACACCCCTGGTTTAACCCAGCTCTTGCCTTCCCACTGCTGTACCACTGTTGGCTGAATCCCTTCAAATAGACCATGACAGCCAGGAAACATCTTGCCTCTCAGCTCAGAAAGTTGGCTACCACTTTGGAAGCCTACATACTTCTCTTTATCCTGCCCACACGTAGACCAAGAGGTGTCCTCCTGTTACCTCCCCTCCCCTCTCCCCCCCGATCTGCTGAGATTTTCAAAGATTTGACCCATCTCATCAGATAAAGCCCATTTCAACGCCGAGAGGAACCACCAGCGCTGTTCCGTATCCTCGCCGCACCACATCCTACATCTCTCCTATCATCTCTTGGAAGTGTTAGTTGCCCAAAGTGATGCTCGTAGCTCTGTTGGTCTCTTGAAAATGTATCAAGTGATGTAAAATGACTGAGCTTGCTTGGCACAGGGTACCAGCTCTCCGGAGCACCACCGGTGCCTGCACACTTGTCTCCAGCCAGCTGGCACGCTGCTCCGCGTGTGCCTTCCCCAAAACACACCAGCGCTAGCAGCAAAACAAAGGCAGTTGCTGGAAAAAGAGGCACACAAGTGAGCTTCACGGTGTGCGCACGTCGTGCTTGCCTTCAGCGAAGGGGCTTCCAGCCAAGCTGCCCGCGGGGCAGAGGAGCCCGGGGAGCAGAGCAGGGGACGCCCGACTGCAAAGGCAGGAGGAGCTGGACGCCCACAGAGACGGCGCCAGCAATTCCCGTCCACACCAATGCCGCGAGAGAGAGCAGCAGCGAGTCTTGCTTGAAGCATCATCTAATCCAAACGGGGGTGTGAAAGTCTGGGAGCCTATCTGGGCATGTCCGTGTCGAGGCATTAGGCGTGAGGAAAGCACGGTGGAAGGACCAGGAGAACACATGCCAACTTCTGCAAGCGTGGACACGGCCTTAAACTTGTATTGGCCAGGAGAAAACAAACTGTCACCTTTCTAATAAGCCCTGCTCAAAGCACATCCTTTTGTAAAATGAGCTGGCCAGACATTTATCCTGGCCGGGGCAGAGATGACTTTATTTTTGATGGAAGTTGGCAGGAAGGGAGCCAAGGAGGCAGAGCTGCTACGTGTTTGTAATGACAGAAGAGAGACCAAGTGTCCGTCTCACACCGTCTCCTACAGAGGGGGACCCTTGCGCCGTTCATTGGTAAGTCAGGACACAGACACACTTTCCCACACCACAGCCCAAGGCCCATAGATCATCTTTAGCTGAAAATTATTTCCCAGAGTCTGGAAGATCTCAGAACTTTGGAGCAGTTAAAATTCACTCCCTTTCCTTCACCTGTTCTGCTGCATTGTCCAAAATACATCTGTGCGGAGTTTATTCGGTTCGGCTTACCTGACTGAAGCACGGGAAGAAGCTGCACAAACAAACCCTTCTAAGGAAATCTATGGGGTTTAAAATACCGACCTACACTAAACTCTGCCGAGAACAGCGACAGCTGTAAATTCTTACACTAAGAAGTAATTAAGACTAAGTAAATGAGAAATGCTCCAAGAGCTCGGTACTTCCAGCAGCCAGGCCGTCTTTTTGGCATGAATTCTCCCTTTTGTCAGCCCTGCGATGCGAATACTGCCCTTGGAGGAGTGGAGGGACTGGGGTGGGCGATGGACGGGGAGGGGGGTNCAATCCCCTCCCTCCCCCCGCCCCATGGCTTTGCGGATTGACTGATTATATTTATCACACTTGTAGTTCACAGGGCGATGGTTTAAATTTCATTCAATACACTCCATCTGGGAGCGCTTTTAAAACACACCCACAAGCACATTTCTCCCTCTCACCCCGCACCCCCGCAGCGCTCAGCCATCTGTACTCTGGAAACAAATCCTAAAAAATTATTCTAAATTAAAAACTCATTTTAAAAGAAAAGTAGTATTAAACTGTTTTATAAACATAATAAACCACAGTAAGCCTTGGTTGCAATAAATACCCAACTCTTGCCTACAGCTATTAGAATCCACAAGCGTATTTTTAAGTTTGCTAGCAAACAGTATATTTATTCTGACCGTGATTTGTCTTCTGTGGTTTAATGCTCTCTCATGTTTCTTTCATATGTTTACAGAGGTGGGGGGAGTGAAACAGAGAGAGAAAGCAGGCTGTCCTGAAATATGTTACAGATTCCTGTAAGCCATAATGATCCTCTGAAGGACTGCCACTTCTTCACAACAGGGTCTGGCTGGGCCTCAGGACAACAATATCAAATAGACACGTACCGTTCTCCTCCCCTGCTTCATTTATGATTGATTAAATTTGGTCAAATTAGTCACGGGAAAAAAAAAAATTAAAAGAAGAACAAAAGCAAGTTGTAGCACACAATGCAGACTGCGGAGAAGCGCCACGGCGGGAATGTGCCGCCTCTGGCAGAGATGCCTGCCGAGGGAAAAAAAGGGTATTCATGGGAGGCTGCGGAGGGGAAAGGATGGAGGAAGGTGAGAGAGGAGACGGGAGAGGCAGATGAAGGGCAGCGACTGAAGACAGAGGAAGCCACAGCAAGAAAATGAACATTAAATAATATGGTTGTACTTTTTGTGGGGTGGAGGTGGGTTATCCAAGCAGCACCGAGATAACACCCATGTGCTGCTCCGCAACCCCAAAGAAATCAAGATGCTAATTAATTCCTTTTGTACGGGGAAAAAAATACCAACATCCTAGAAGATCTGTAACACAGGAGACATTTTGGTTCATGAGCCAACTCAGGTGACCGTTGCAGTGGAAAAAACGTTGTTCACCCCAGGCTGGGATATGTCAGCAGAAAGAGGCATCCTGTCGGGATGGATGTCTGGTGAGGTGGGAAAGGGTCACCACGGGAGCCACGTCAGCAACCGCCTGAACAGGAGCCTCCACAACCCACCAGAAACGAAGGGGCTGGGCAATCGTCTCCCCAGCGCGTCCACGGGGCACAGCGAGACGGGGAGAAGCCTGCATTCTCTCCCCTATCACCATTTCAGTCAGCTTCCATCCCGCCTCTGTGGATTTAAGTCAAAAAACCTCTGCATATTGCCATGCAACGATTTCAGCTAAAGAAGTACAGTTGATTTTTATCAGATGTTCTAGGCTACGGCTTTATAAACAGATGGAACGCGCTTCAGCTAAAGCCCGTAAGAAGTCCCGTTGACTTCAGAAGTTCCGTGCAGATGTGTTGCTTTCGCAAGACCTCATAGGGAAAACCTGCGCTGTGCTGCCTGCTGACACTGTGCTTTGTGCCTCACGAAATCATTGGGGTTTCATTTCATTATTCCTACTTAACTTACCTAGAGGTGACCCGACCAAAAGAGAGTTGGCTCACTCAAGGGTATCCCAAAAGGAGGACGTCCTCCACTCCAAAACAGCGCCAGGATGTGTTTGATTAGACTTCAAAAGTTTCTTGATGTGCATTAAAGAGAAAACCAATGCAACGAGCTGAACTAAAAAGCCACTCCTTCCCGTTTTCAAGACAATTATATCTCTTGATGTGTGAGCAACTAACCTAAGTTCAGTTTTTGGCGACTGAAGATTGTGATGCTATCAAGTGGAAGCCAAAAAAGAGGAAAAGGGAAATGAAGGAAGGCAAAGATGTCGTAAGAAAAGCCCACACTAAAGAATTTACAAGCAAGGTGAACAAACATCCTCTTTGGGAATTACTCTAGGCAACACAGCAAAGAATTATAGCACATAAACTAAGGTTACATAAACAGTCTAATAAAATCCTGGGACTGATTTATGGAGGAGAGACGTAGTGAACTTCCATGGACAGCAGTTCCTGAGCAGTTGCTCAGGAGAGGAACCATGTTGTAATTAGTAAAACCCAACTGAGCATCCCATCTAAGAAGGGACAATAATAAAAGCCAAACGTATAAATAAATAACCCAAACCAATGACACGAGTCAAACTGTTCTTCCTATGGGCCAATATGTAAAGTACAGGCTGGAAAACTTCAATCTTCCCTGAAAAATAACTTCGGGAAATGAGTGCAAACACAGATCTACCGCATTTTTAATGCAGCATTTTGGTTCCCTGGAAGTAGTGACCTCTGAAAGCAAAGACAGGGCAGAAGCACCCACAGCAATGCCTGACAGATCAGCACATCATGAAGGGAGCTCCAGGAGAGCAGGGAGTGTAGTGATAGGACAAGGGTTGATGGTTTTAAACTGGAAGAGGGGAGATTTAGATTGGATATTAGGAAAAAATTCTTTCCTGTGAGGGTGGTGAGGCACTGGAACAGGCTGCCCAGGGAGGTTGTGGCTGCCCCATCCCTGGAGGGGTTCAAGGCCAGGCTGGATGGGGCTTGGAACAACCTGGTGTGGTGGGAGGTGTCCCTGCCCAGGGCAGGGGGGTTGGAACACGATGATCTTCAAGGTCCTTTCCAACTCTAACCATTCTATGATTCTATCATACATGACGCAGCACAACTTTTTCCCAAGCACAGCGTCCATACCCGCTTTCCGTACGAGGTTTCACTCGGGTGTGTGCCAAACCTGGCTTTGGTAGAAAGGTCCGAAGAGAAGATCTCAGCAGATAAAGCCGAGAGGAGAACCACCTCGGTCCCTCTGCCTCACAGCCAGGCAAGCAAAGCCTTCCAAGCCCTACACGCCACCCTCTCATGCCGCTCCGCTCAGCAGCCGCTTCAGCCAAGTACCTCATTGGCACGAATCACCGTTCCCCTCGCCCGGCCCGATGGCCAGGACGGCTCCAGAACCGAGTCCTCTGTGCCACCTGTCCTGCAGTTCGGGCCAACAGCAGAGGGAGGGGACGGAGGGCAACGTGTCAGAGAGCCCCTGAGGGTTTGCGGGAGGAGGTTCACGTCATCCCGTGCAACCGCAGCTCTTTTGCAGCGAATCCGGTTTAAATGGAGGCCTGGTTCACGCAGATGCGGTCCAGCCGGCACCGCGGCCCTTTGCGACGGCTCAGTCAGCTCGTCGTCGCTATTTTGCTCCCCTCCATCATACAGTACGTCCATGAACTGGTAGAGGTGCTTGTTACCATTGCTTTTCAGTCACTTCAGGGAACCGACTGGAATACCTCATCGGGGCTCAAATACACAAATTGGGATGAGATTGACAAAAGCAAGGCCAAGAACACGAAGGGTTCCCTTTCCTCAGTGCAGGCTGGAGAAAGCTGAAATGTACTGGAGGAACTGGGTTGCAGGTGGGCTTCCTGGAGGGGTCAGTGCCGCTGGTACAGGAGCAGGAGGAAAAAATCAGCTAAACTGGTGCAGAAGCGCAAGCAGCCTCCCCTTTGGGCTGGCCAAGGCCTTGCAGGACCCACGTCCCACCACAGGCTCTGTCCCTAAGTCAAAGGGCTTTTACAAGGTTTCATGAAGCCACATGGAGAATAGGGCTGGGAAAGCGGTGAAGCTCGTTTAAAACAGATTCTCCCAGAGAAACTTCCAGAAGGAGAAGGCTTGAAACAGAACTAAAGAGTGCCATCTGCTGCAAAAAGCTGGAGAAACCTCAAACGCTGCGAGAGAAACGTGGGGACAGCAGTGAGCGCTGGACGTGGCACCGAGCTCCTGGAGGGCGTAGAGCACACGGGGCTGCCCGCAGAGACACGGCCACCGTCTAACGGCTGCGGTCCCTCTCCCGTGGTGTCGTACCTGTAGTGTTCACACCCACGCTCCCTGTGTGGCCACAGGGTTTGGGAGCCAGTCGGGGGGTTTGGGAGGTGGCTATGGCCACGGTGAGCCCGAAGCACCGAGCTGCAGGGGCACGGCTGGCCCTGCCGGTACCTGGAGCACAGCAGAGATGGAGAAACCAGCACAAGTTCATCTCCTCAGAGGAATATCCTCGTGTTGCCTTTTATTCCAACATATGACATGATACCTCAAGAGGCCACTTTTTTAAGAGAGACTGAAAGAGCAAGATGTAAGCCTCAGAGGGTTTCCTGGGCACACAGAGAAAAAAAATAAATCTGGAGTAATGGAGAGCTTAGAGCTAATGGAGCGATCTGGGACAGGAAAGGGGACAGGTTGGCTCAAGGAAGAGGGACAGGTCTGAAGGTTAAGGACAGGTCCCAGGCACTGCCCTGATCTCCATCTCCAAACAGCAAAGTCCTGGCACAGCAGCATGTCACCACCTGCCACTTGTAGCCCTGGGAAGTGCCACCAGCCCTGTGGGTTTCCCTCCTCCCTGGGGCACGGGGATGCTGCAGGATGCAAAAGCACCCTCTGAAAACCCTGAACAGCCGACTGCTCACGCTGCCACAGCCATACCCGAGGCAGCATTTTTTCCAGGTGCCTTTTGTCCCTTATTTTCCCTGCAAATGCAGGACCTGAGCTCCAGCGCGGCAGCGAGCGGTGCCCGGCCTGGTTCTCAGCCTGCAGATGGTGCTACCGACCAGCTTTTCCCAGCTCCCAAACTCCTTCCCTTCGGTCTAAGGAGAAAAGGGCATGTACAGGCTGCACAACACAACCCAAAAGGAGCTGCTCCCCTCCAGCTCCTCTGCTCTCAACCCTCCCGTACACAACATCACGCTGCGGTACCCGACTGCTTGGGATGCCTCCAGAGCAATTAAGAGAGTTTTGTAAAAGCCCTTCACGACGGTAGGAACAGCAGCTGCCTTGGTGGAGCTACAGCCAAATGATACCGGTGCTTTAATCCTCATTAATGCAGTTTTTAGGTGGTTTTGTAGCTTTGTATGACAGAACAACATTGCATCTGTTTCTCCCCTCAACCATCAGAACTATTTAAAAAAGTTCGTCTGACCCATAACCCAAAACGTATCCAAGGTAATGCAGGTGCCAAAGAAACCTGCAAACAAAGAATAAATAAATAAAAAAATCCCCAACCCTCTGGGGTTACATATTTCAAAACTGTCACCAGATCACATAAACTGATGTTCCCAACTAAAAAAAGCACGATTCTACTCCAAGGGAAGAAAATTCTTCCTACTTCCAGCACTTTGACACTACGTTTGTGTGAAAATCCCCCGCTGTTTTATTTAAAGTACCTTTCCCTGCAGTATTTAACCAAAACGCAGGTCCCACAAGCTCTGCTGCAATACTTGCACAGCATCAGCCGACACCGTGGATTCTCCAGAAAATCGCTATATTCAGAAATCCTCTTAAAACCAGTGACAGCTGAAGAGGCTGAGCCACCTTCATCAACGGGGCTGCTTTTATGGCTTTATCCTGCGAGATGCCAAGTACTCCTGCTCCCCTGCAGCATGATCCTCCAGGACAAGCTTAACTTTAAATACAGAGAGAGTTTTGTTGAAGTTAATGGTCCTGCCTAGGGGCTTAAGATTAAACACATGCTTAAGCACTTTGCTGGACCAGTACTTACAAAGATCAAGCTCTTAAATTTTAGAGCCTGAGTGCACGTTTAACTGTTTATATTGAGACTGTCAAGCTTTTGGCTTCTGATTATGGCTGCAAGAGAAATATTACATCAGACATAAAATCCTGAAGACTTACTGGCGTAGAAAACCTAAAAATAGGGTGTACTGGAAGCAGAGATTTGTTTAGAGTATATAGAAATATAACAAAAAGACTTTATAAAAGAATTCCTATGGAAATTTCATAAATAAACCCTGTTTTGGAGTCTTGCTGCCCACATTACTGTGTCCCAGGAGAAGAGGGGCCCAAAAGCTTTGGTAAACTGCTCCAAGAGAGCAGCTCGCTGGGCTTGGAACCGAAAAGAAGCCCCATCTCAGGCCAAAGGACAACTGAGGCATCCCAATTTAAGGCAATCTTCAGGCTCAGGCAACTACAAGCTTAGGACACCATAATGAACGCTGACTGAGAGTAGTGGAAAGCTTCATACTTCCCTCCTTCATGTCTTCCTTTCATCCTCCATGGACAGGAGGCTGGACATGAGCAGGCAGTGAGCACTTGCAGCCCAGAAAGCCAATCCCATCCTGGGCTGCATCAAAAGATGTGTCACCAGCAGATCCAGAGAGGGGATTCTGCTGCTTTGCTCTGGTGAGACCCCACCTGGAGCACTGGGTGCAGGGCTGGAGCCCTCAG
>VZRU01014290.1:424170-439388 GCA_013398155.1 Pedionomus torquatus
CCTGGTCTAGTTGGGGGTGTCCCTGCGACTGCGGGGAGGTGGGACTAGATGGCCTTTGGAGGTCCCTTCTGGCCTGGATGATTCTATGATTCTATGATCCTCCTCCTCCTCTCTCCACACCAAGATTGCTTTTGTGCTTTTCTCTTATAATTTTTATTACAAGCTTTGAGGAAGCAACAGCCTTGTAATACTTCGTACAATGAAGATGACAATCAGTTTTATAGAAATTATTTACCTTAAACCAAACCTGCAGCACTAAAGGCATAAATCCTTTCGCCATTGGAAGTGACAAATATTAACCAAGGTTTGACACTTCCCAGGCTCTTTTCCTCTGGAGCCCTGGTCTTTAGAGCAGTGCGAGGATGGCAGATACCACAAGTTTTCTGTCTGCAGCTCAGCCAGCCCGGCGCGTTCCATCCATCTCAGCTGTCTCCACGAGCCGAGCCCACCGTGTTCCCAAGTAGCACCGAGCTTCTTGTAGCAGCGGGTACTAGCGAAGGGTCAAACCTGCACATCAGCTTTTGCCAGCGTGTTTCACACCTCAACACACACCAGTTTGCACACATATAAAACCCAGTGTTTTGACGAGAAACAACTCCCAAGTCAACCCCCGTATGTTGTAGGGCTGTACTGGAAAACGAGGGAGAGATCAGTAACCTCTGGGAAAGGCTGAGCCAAGGACACCCCTGAAACGGCCGTAATTCGGCTCCCGTGACTTGGTCTCACAGGAGAAGGTCTCTAATCACCAAAGCGCATAGAAGCGATTTCTCTAAATGCAACTGTCCTGAGGCTTCAGCCTCAATAAACTCGACAAAATTAACTTGAGTAACTTAAAAAAAAAATTAAAAAGAGAGGGGGAGAGAGAGAGAAAAGGGGGATGAGAGAGCAAGAAAGAGAATTAAAGGTATGTGAGAAAATGTTTCTCAGGCTCTTTATGGCTGATTGAGCTAATTTACTGTGGAATGGGCAGCAGACTATCTTTAGATAAATGCTAATGAGGACGTTAGTGCTTTCTTCAGTCTGGCTGCTACTATTATGCTGAAAGGGAAGGTCAACAGCTAATAAACCCAGTTAACAAGCCATTCTGAACTTCACTTTAGCTTAACACTCTTCAAAGTTGCAGTCATTAAATCCATAGGCTATTAGGACGTGCCCTCCTGTTTTCACTATGAGGGAAGGCAAACTTTCAATGTAGTCATTAATTGAATTAACAGACCCTAATCCAATCTGATGTGGTGTAAATTGAAATGCACATAAGAGCAAAGATGTGTGTAGAGGAGTCTCCCCTTTCCAGGCAGCTTGGTGTCAAACCACCGTTGTTATCCTTTCTACGCGCCTCCCGTGAAGGGTGCTCTCGTGTACATAACCCTTAACACTGAGCTGCTCTTTGCTATGAAGCGAGTTTGCTATCAGGAGACGGGGGCTGGCAAGGCAAAAACACGCCTTACAGCTTATTGAACTCCTTCGCTTCAGCGAGAGACGAAGTGGTAAGCAGGGATCTGGAAACACGTTGCCACCATTACATCGTGTTACACTTCTGAAGTGGAGAAACGTCACTCACACTCAGCAGACAGGGAACCTCCGGCGGGGAGACGGAGCCCGGAGGAGGTTTCGGTGGCAGCCGAGCAGGGAAAGAGAAGCCTGAGCTTCTTGTTCACCAGCAAGTGGAACAGCTCCGTGCGAACGGGAACCCACGGTGTGCACACCAGCCTTCGCCCACCAGGGAACCGCTGCTGGGAAGCCAGACAGCATCAAAATCTTCCGAGTACCATCTATTTTTAAACGGGCAAAGAGTGCAGCACTTGGCAAAATGGGGTGTTTTCAGTCCTTGGAACTGCCATGAGCACTGTGCAAGGGAGTCCCTTTGCTCCACCAACACCCAGTGCCAACTGTGAATGTGGTGTGTAACAACAGTCCAGCACCGACTGTGAGCCTGGCGTGCAACAAACCCTCAACCCTGACAGTGAACGTGGTGTGCAACAAACACCCAGTGCCGACTGTGAGCCTGGCGTGCAACAAACCCCCAACACTGACAGTGAATGTGGTGTGCAACAAACACCCAGTGTCGATTGTGAACATGGTGTGTAACAACCGCACAGCACCAACTGTGAACATGGCAGGTAACAACTGCCCAACCCTGATGGTGAACGTGGTGTGCAACAAACAACCAGTGCCGACTGTGAGCCTGGCGTGCAACAAACACCCAACCCTGACAGTGAACGTGGTGTGCAACAAACACCCAGTGCCAACTGTGAACTTGGCATGTAACAACTACCCAGCGCCGACTGTGAACATGGCACGTAGCAAACAGCACAAGCCCCTGGAGCTTTGGGTGTTGTGCCAGCTGGAGGGAGACAACGTCTGAAACACAAAGCAGGGCAACTGCAGGAGCTGGCAACATGAACTCTGAAACCACCCAAAATCCAGTGCCCTCCACTACTGTCAACATGAAACACGTGACTTGCCCGTGAGGGCGAATAAAGCAGCACTGCAGCAAATTTAACAGGGAATTCATTCCTAGAGGACAAGAACTTCTCCAGTCACAGAAAGGACTGTATCACATTGACTTGAAAATATCTAGGATATTCATTAATCCAAATAAAACACAATGGGAAGGAGACTAAGACAGTTAGACACATACAAAGCACTGGCAAGAGCGGGACAGAGCTATTCTAAGCCTGCGGGGACCATCTAGAATATTCCCTTAGTATCGACCTGTGCCATTGCCCCCCTCGCACACGACCGGTGAAGAAATTCAAGCTTCCATTACCCCAGATAGGAAGATATAAAACCGCATTCAAGATGCAATAGGACATCTGGAGAGGAAAATGCATGCGTATCCAAATCATTGTGTTCTTTCAGAAGCAGAAAAATACAATGGAGCTTTAGAAATAACTAAATATAGTAATTTCAGTTCAACTGTAATTAAGGGAGAAAAAAGCATGACTTCCCCCCATCCTTTTAAGAGTCATTGTTCAATGTCACAGCGATATTCAATTACTCCATATAAAGAGTATTTACTTTCCTTTCTGCGTTATTATTATATTATCCACTATTTGTATTACTACAGAATGAGTAGTAATACAGGCCCCCAGCTGAGACTGACAGCCCCCCCCCCCGCTTGCCACTGTGAAGACATATGGCACAAAAGCATCCCCCAACAGCTTTGTATCAGCACAGATAAGGAAGTCAGAAAGAAAGGGAAGGTCGGGATTTTTATTTCATGGGTGGAGAAACAAAGGCAAACTGAGAAAAAAAAACCCAAGAACTTCATAAATGATTTCACACAAGACTGGTTCCTGGCAGACAGGTCTTTTCTGGTTTTCACAGAATCATTCACGTTGGAAAAGACCCTTGGCATCATCAAGTCTGACCATCAACCCCGCTCTACCAAGCTCTCCTCTACACCATATCCCCAACACCACATCTAGACGAGTCTTCAACACATTTCAGGGATGGGGACTCAACCACCTCCCTGGGCAGCCTATTCCAGTGTCTGACCAGTCTTTCTGGGAAAAACTCTTTCCTAATGTCCAGACTGAACCTACCCTGGTGCTGCTTGAAGCCATTGCCTCTCGTTCTATTGCTAATTACCTGTGAGAAGAGACCAGCATCAACTTCTCTACAATGTCCTTTCAAGTAGTTGCAGAGAGCGATAAGGTCTCCCTTCAGCCTCCTCTTCCTCAAACTAAACAGTCCCAGCTCCTCCAGTCACTCTTTGTAGGGTTTATTCTCCATGGACACCTTTACAATGCTTAAGCAGGAATTTTACACACAGGAGACAGCACTCACCAGAAGGTGATTTTTGACCACAGATCCCCAGCCAGTGGACCAGCCTTCAGATGGCACAAAGAATTCCCCTGCTCCCCTGAGCCCTCATGGGCACTGGGTGCTCAGCACCATCCATTCTCCACACCTACAGACCACTCTGGAAAAGCAAAGGGGGCTGCTGGTGGCTCCAGAGGGAGCCGAGGCCCCCGGGCAAGGGCTGGCAGCAGGTGCTGCAAATCCCCCTCCTCTTAATAAAAGAAACGCTATATCAAAACACAAAGAGCGCAATTCCGAGCCTTCAGCAGCCACAGCTGCCCATGTCAACTGGACCACATGTTTGTCTTCTCTGACTACAGTGATGTTTCAAATGTCACTGCCAAGAAAAGTCCACCACGTACCTTTAGAACGTGAACATTCTGTTGAGTACCATAATTCCTCTTTTCCACAGACACTTTTATCAGAAAGATCACTACAAGAAAAAGTACTTTAAAGGGCTAAAGTGACAATGGCAGCAGGAACTGACACTGAGAAAGCATGTTTGTTTAAAAATCCAATGAAAACTTGCGGAAAAAAAGCCACTTCTGCAGCCTTTTCCCAGTTCCAACGCACACGGACACCGAGTCGGACAGGAACCGAGATGTCCACGTTATGAACAGCGTCACCTGCTGAGAAGCAAAAGCCCCTCTAAAGTCAACATTGCCATCTGATGTCCAGAAAGCTTTCCAGCCCATCCTGGCAAAATCCTCCCCACGACAAAACGCTGGCGGGTGCCTCTGCAAAGAGGCGAGGAGCCGAGGCCAGGCTGAGCCCAGGCTGCTGCCCCGCACAGGAACCTCTTCAAGGAGGGCAGCAGAGCCAAACCAGTGTTTTATTTGCAAAAACTCAGCTAACCAGCTCTATTTGGAAAGGATACCCAGAGTTTAGTGTCTGTTTGCTTTGGGGTTTGCTTACACACTGCCTTCACCATGCCTTATTCATGGGGAGCCCATGGAGCTCCTGAGAAGCAGGAGGAAAGCAAGGAGCAGATGCTTTCAAATCCATCTGCTGATGTATTTCTGGATAATTTCAGGTCATGAGGAATAAGGAATCCACATACCATCCCTATCTGGTAAAGCATAACACAGACCTCTGCTAAGGTCAACACTTTTTTTTAACATGGACCGAGTAAATTTGATGGAAACATATTTTTGAAAGCATTTGGGGTGCGGAGTCTGGTTCTGTCTTCTTTCAAAAAGGAAAGGGGCGTTAGCGTGGGAGTCTCAGTGATTGCCAGCCACTAAATAACACCCCAGTATGTAAGGAGACCATAAAATGGGTAGTGATGGACATCACTTTCTTCTTTCTCAGCCATCATTGTTGCTGCACAATGTGCAACTAGTGAATTTGTACGTGATTGCTTCACAGAATCACCGAATCTTCATGTTTGGAAGGGACCTCTGAGATCCAACCACACACACACACAAACCCCCTACAATCTCGGCCACTAGAGCATCCCCTGAGGTGCCACATCTACATGTTTCTGAAATACCTCCAGAGATGGTGACTCCACCACCTCCCTGGGCAGCCCTTCCAGGGCCTCACCACCCTCTCAGGGAAGTCAATCTTCCCAGTATCTCATCTGACCCTCCCCTGCTCCAACTTCACACCATTTCCTCTGCTCCTGTCATTATTCCCTTGGGAGAAGAGGCCACCACCCACCTCTCTACACCCTCCTTTCAGGGAGCTGTAGGGGGCAAGGAGGTCTCCCCTCAGCCTCCTCTTCCCCAAACTCAACATGTTCCCTCAGCCTCTCCTCACAGGACTTGTTCTCCAGACCCCTCACCAGCTTGGTGGCTCTGCTCTGGACACGCTCCAGAAGTTCAGGGTCCTTCTTGTAGTGAGGGCCCAGAACTGAACCCAGCACTCCAGGGGAGGCCTCCCCAGTGCCCAGGACAGAGACACTTCCAAGGACAATGGAGGAAACGTGGAGTGATGACCGAACAGAGAGGTACCAGCAAATCTCACTGCAGGATACGGCTGTGACTCCCCTGGATGCACAACGACAGATGTTCAACCCTTAACTACCAGTGAGGGAGTTTTAATTCCCCCACACAGTTGTCAGGTGTCAGTCCTAGGTAAAATACCATCAATATTAATAGAAGACAAAAGGATGGGAGAAGCCCTGCTGGGTGTGTACCACCGGGGGGTACAACAGCTCACACTGGGACAACGAGGATAATTAAGGGATCCTTTTGAATTGTGTGCGTTGTAGCAATTTTCACCCTAGAATCTTAAAATACATTTCACGTGGAGTCCAACCTCAGGAAAAAAACCCAGCCAACCCGCAACTTATTAATGCAGCATTGTTCTGGGCATTCGGAAGTGAAAGGAAAAATGGAAATGAAGAAAACCATGGAACAATACTCCAACAGCGGGCTCTTGTTTTGCACAGAAAGGCACAATAAAATTCAGTGGCTGCAAGTGGAAGTTAGAAAAAAAATCAGGCTATAAATAGGATGCTAATTTTTAACTGTGAGGGTAATTAACCACTAGAACAACTTCCCAAGGACTGCAGTGGATTCTCAATTACTGGCAATTTTAAAGTGAAGACCAGATTTATTTATTTTAAAGATATGCTCCATCAGGAATTAATTACATCAACTCCTGCTGCCTGAGTTGTACAGAAGCTCAGTCAGAATGATCCAAACGGTCTCTTCTGGCATTCTGGTCTCGGATCAGACCAGACAGCAATCCAGAAAAAACAGGGGGAACTCACAAGGAAATACAATTACTATTTCACCCATGCTGGCAATGAGACACCATCACTGCTCTCAAAAGGGTCAACAATCCCAACTCAGCATCAACACAATGGAAATTGTATCTGGATAATTCTGGATAATTACCACTTCAGGATGTAGCCTATTCAAGTTCACCTTAACAGTAACAGAGAACAGAAAATAGATGGGGCAGCACCAACTTAAAATGTATTTTTTTTGTAAATGGTATAGACATAAAGTAGCTTTTCACATACAAGATGCTTCTAAGTCCTGCCAGCAAACCTGCTCCAGCACGGGCTGCTCTCTCCACAGATCCTGCCAGGAGCCTGTTCTACCATGGGGTCACGGCCTCCTTCAGACATCCACCCACTCTGGCACAGGGTCCTCCAGAGGCTGCAGGTGGATCTCTGCTCCACCATGGACCTCCAGAGGCTGCAGGTGGATCTCTGCTCCACCATGGACCTCCACAGGTTGCAGGTGGATCTCTGCTCCACCATGGACCTCCAGGAGCTGCAGAGGACAGCCAGCCTCACCTTGGTCTTCACCATGGGCCGCAGGGCCCATGGTGAATCTCTGCTTTGGTACCTGGAGCACCTCCTCACCTCCTTCTTCACCGACCTTGGGGTCTGCAGAGTTGTTCCTCTCACGTATTATCAACTTCTGTCTTCTCCTGCAGTTTTTTTCCCTACGTTATCCCAGAGGTGCTACCACCATCTCCGACAGGCTCAGCCTTGGCCAGCAGCAGGCACATCTTGGAGCTGGCTGGTGTTGGCTCCAGACGTGGGGGTGGGTTCTTGCTTCTCCTCACAGAGGCCACCCCTGTAGCACCCCCACTATCAAAACCTGGCCCTGCAATACAAACTTAAGCCTTCTGGGGAAAGGAGGAACTGTGTAAAAGCTGGAGCTCAGCAAACGCCCGAGCCGCGGTTGTGAGCCCACGCTGGAGAATCCAGGGAAGGAGATAAAAATGAAACGGGTCCAGAACGAGACTGCCACTGAGAGAGACGGAGGGGAAACAGCACCAGACACAGTCCCTTTGCTCTCCCATCCCTTGAGACACGCTGACGACAGGCAGGTAGAGTAGCTGTGTCCGGCCATTTTATTAGATAATAACTATTTTATTGATGGTGTTGGAACAGCAGCAGGACAGACGGGAGCATCTCCCAGGGGGCTGCGGCTGCCATACCCCATGGGCAAACTGCAGATGCAAAATCAGTGGAAACACCAAGCACTGGAAACTTTTTTGATTCCAAACAGTTCTCCCCAGCTCATCTGGTGCCTTCACAGACCCCGTAACCGCCCAGCGACTGATGCCTTTGCAGCACCTCCCCGGCCCGGCGGGGAGCGGAGCAGCTCTGCACCATCATCTCAAGGCATTCTGCTTGCAGTTTCTTTGTAATTTGATGTAATAAGTGTTGATCTCAATTCACTAAACATTTGTGTCAATTTGCCACCCGGTTTGCTTTAGTTTTAAGGCATTTCTGTTGCGTAAAAATAACAACAAAAAAAAACCCCAGCATTAAGCTATAAATTAATTTCTTGTTCTACAAGCCTAAGGTACGTTATTATCCTCCCAGCTATCTTCCGAACTGGATCTTCGCATTTTTTTCAGCGATGTGTGAGGAACGATTTTCATCATTAAAATGAAACTTTCAAGAGCTCTCCCAGGAAAGCCCACTGGTGCCGGTAGGTGGTGGAGCATTCCTAAGTGCATTATGAACTGTATTTATAGGAGCTGTCTAGCCATTTAATGGGTTCTTGAATGATTTGCTTAGGTGTTTACTTTTACTAAAAGCAGTTTATAACCTCTGCTCTCGTCTCTGAAGTTCCTCTTAAATCATTCTGTAAATATATCACAGGGCAATGCGAGAGAAGGACTTGAGTTTTCCACCTTGGGCTTTCTTTCCTGCTTTCCCTCAGGGATCTGTGCTCTCTCTGTTGTCATAGAAATGGGGCCCAGCTGACCTCAATATGGTGTAATACCCAGACGGATCCAGCTCAGCGCCGTAATCCCCACTGGAGACACTTTCACTGTGTTCATTATTTCCTGGGGATTCTACCAAGGAAACCCCTCCTGGCACCTGACGGCGCCGGAGCGATTGCACCCCCCCAGCCTGCCCAGCACAGCGCTCTCAGCTTCCACCAAAGCCAACAAAAACCATAAAATCACAGAACTGCAGGGGCTGGGAGGGACCTTCGGTGATCATCCAGTGCAACCCTCCAACACACTTGGCAAGAGATGCTCCTGGGACACACCTGTATCTCTTGCCATTTGTACCGCTGTGTATCCGTTTCCGAAGTTTGGACCGTACAGAAAATAATTAGGCAAAGTCAAACACTGGCTGTTTGCTCCCCCCCAGGTTCAATGATGCTCTCCCAGCAATGTCTTCTGGCTGGGACACCCACCCTTGGCCCAGCGAGGAGAGTTGGGGCTGCTCCTCTTCCCACCACACCTGGAGAGTCAGGATCTGGGAAGGACGCTGCTGCCTCTCTAATCTATCACCCCGAGGCTCTTCCATATATCAATGTTTGACTGCTTTCTATGTAAAACAGGTCATTAAGTTAATCAGAAATGGACTACTACTACAAACACCTTTTGAATAAGGTCAAATTAAGATAAAAGTTCTTGCTCTTTTCGTCTCTCAGCAACAAAGACTATAACCAGGCTGCTAAACCCGCCATTAATGTCAGTGTGCAGATTAAATGTCATTAAAGGCAATTTGTCACTTACATACACACTTATCTCAATCTAATAATTAGCAAAAGGTCAGGCAGATAAACCTGTATATTTCAATCCACAATAAATTTCAGCTGCAGGAAATGATAAAATACAAGCTTAACCACAGAGACGTGTATTTGTGTTTGAAATACATATGTATAATTAAACCCAGCAAAACAGAATAATCTATTTTGAAGGGCTGCCTGGTGTCAGCCTTGCTCTGACACTTCCCTCGAGCTGTGAGGAAGCCGAGTGCAGAATCAGGGCTCAAAGTAACGCCCCCAGAGGAGCGAGCACCCAGTGAAAGGGGTCAGCCAGCACCAGCCAAACGCCACAACCAGTCTGATAACTAACACCTACCGGCTCCAGCGGCCACCACCCGAGACACGACGATGATAATCCACGCAGATGAATAAACCACGGAGACTAAATCGGCTTCTGACCTTACCAGGTGACTCCGTAACTCAGGTGTCCAGCAGCCTGACTCCCCGTCGGGAGGCAGAGAGTAACGATGCCTGAGTGAGAAACCAGCTGAAGATAAAGCAAAACCTCTTTAATGTCTATGATTCTATAGGATAAATCACTGGCTTGTTGTCTCCCCAGCTCTCGCAAGGCTGACCCCTGCGTTACAAGCTGCAGCGCTGCAGCTCCAGCTCTGCATAGGCAAGGAGGAAACCAGGACCTCCTTTCCTCTCAGTTTTCCTACGGGAGATTCTGCCATCCAAAATTTCCTGATGAAATTCAAGCTCTACAAAAACTGCAGAAAATTGCCACATCTTTATTTTGGAAATCATGGAAAATCTCCTTTGAATGACACGGTGGTGATGTGGTGGGTGCGTCTGCATACACGTATGAGAAACAGAGGAGCCAGGCTGGGAGCACACGGGGAGCTCTGCACCACCAGCTCCAGGGCAGCAGTGAAACCCCTCCCAGGGGCACCTCCGGCGGCATCAGAAAGCATTTCTATTCAAGGTGACCAATGCCACCGTCTGTCTCGTTAGACGGGGGATCACAGGTATTCTTTTGTAGAAAAGCACTAAGCTTCAAATCTCTCAATGCTCAACAGCAACACCNAAAAATTCATAATGCTAGACGCCTTTGCCTCCAAACCCAAATAAAGCTGAGTCCTCCTTGCCATTTGGACCCTTCTCATCGTTTTCCACCCAGATGTATGACTTCCAAAGTTCAAACCCCACTCGTAGACCACTCTTCCCTTAAAGATTTCGGACTTTCCTCACTCTAATGACCATTAACAGAACGTTTTCAGTTCCCTCCTGTGAGGATACAGCTGTGATATGGATGTTAATAGCTCAATAACACGTGGAGATTCAGAGCAGGGAAGAATGAGGAGGTTTTAAAGCCATTTCAAATTATTCCATTCTTTTTATTTTGTTTGCTTTTTTTTGCATATTGGCAACACTTAATCCATCTTCAGTCTCTAAACAGCTACTTCATACGGCAGTGCAATGGCAAATTGTCATCATTCAGCCTTTACCTCTGCTTCTAACACAGCAGGGGACAGTTAGTTAACTCCACCGTGATGTCGTGTTGTTTTAATAGTTTATAGCAAAGAAAGATGGTTTCAAGGAGTCAGACAATTTACCCAGCTTCTTGTCACCAAAGTACTTCATGATTAATGGAAAGTATACGTGTGAAACAAGTTTATATTACAGCAAGGAAGAATTTTAATGCCTTTTAGACGCTTGGAGAAATTTTGAGATACCTTGTTTAAAAGAAAAAAGAAAAAAAAACACAGCGCACATCGGCCTTAAAAGCAAAGACAAGTTTTTCTCAGCAGAGGTTTGCAATGCTTTTTGTTTTGTGAAAAAGTTTACCTTGGGGTGGGACATAGCCCTAAAGAAGAACCCAGCCTAATGTTTACAAAGAGAGCTGTTGCTGTTTTATCTGAAGGTGACTGGTCCAGACCAAGGTCGTGCTGGGTTGAAAACTATGCTTCTACGTTACTCGCCTGGTGTGCTGTCTAGTCCCCAAAGGTAAACAGTTAAAATAAAAAATATGAAGGATGGCAGGGGAAGGAAACACCAGCTTCACATTACAAGATAGGAATCCGGGGGAGAAAGGGCAAGTAGGAAGAGTACAGAGCTGAGAATGTATCTAGAATGTACCTCCTTGTGCCTGCTGGCTAAGCAGAGTAAGGAACGGATCTGGCAACAAACTACATCCATGGGTGCGCTCTCATATAAAGCCTTCATGGCAGCCACACAGACTGATGATGTTTATACAGCACCACAGCAAGATATCCCCAAATACTCCTAAGTAGAAGAAAAAGACAATTCTAAAAGAATCAACCACAAACACAGCTGCTTGAACACTGTCTAGTCCATTTAACTAAAAGCTCTGTCCATCTTTTGGGAAGTAAAGGCATCAGTCGCATCCTCTCATCACCTGCCAGAGAGGCTTCTTCGGGCACCCCACCTTCTAGGAAGCTGCAAAGTGCTGCTGGAGGTCTTGGCTTTCAAGAGAAGGCAGTGATTTTCAACTTTTAAGGTTTTTGGTGCATCTTATTAGAAGATGGACGTCAGCATCAACACTACAAGTCAATGCAAATACCTGAAGGAGACTACCCAAAGGCCCCAGCATCTCTTCAGAATTTAAGTTGGAGGCTTCTGTAAAATGTCTATTTCTTGTGTTTTTCATAATGCAACCACACTAGCTTTTACCACATGTACAAAACTCATCTGTAGGAGACCAATTTGAGGAAGTGTGAGTGATTTTTTTTCTTCTGGTGTTTGGTTTTAAAGATCATGGACAGGCTGTACATCCTACCCCTGTGATCTCAGTGTCCAGTAACACTTGTCTTGGCGGGGAGCGGACGCACATAGAAGTATCCCCTCTGTGCCCAGACATGTGTCTTCCAGAGATTCTCATATTCTCTGCTGATATAAAGAAAAACCACAACACGCATTGCCTAGAGGCTTCCATGTTGACGTAGGAAGACTTGAGAAAAAATGAACCCTTCAGCCTGAGGTCCTACACACGCACCACTAAAAGCCAAAAAAAGAGTTTTCCCACTGAAAAGAGGTGGATGGAGGGTTATTTCCTGACCCTTATTAACGATGTGTTCTATCCCAGCACAGAGAGGAGGAGCCACTGTACCAAGTGGGCCCACTGGCACGTGGTGTGCTCACCCCAGGTCTATCATCCACCAGGTCAGAGGTTTTTTTCCCCTCCTCTAATCCAGTGGAAGGAAGCGAAGGTCAGGCTGAAGAGGCGTTGACTCGTGGCTTCACTGGCTTTGCCTCCGAGTGCCAGTGCCTTTGGAAGGACAAAAGTCTGGGTGAACAACGTGCTACCCCTCAGCTGTGGTCAGGACTGCTATGGTTAAAGGTTACAGTGATTAAGCACTGTGATTAATTTAGTCTCAGCAGAATCAATTCCACTCAACTACAAATCTAATTTACATAGCGGAGGGGACTCTGCTGTTCCCCGCTCAGTGTGGGTTGGAATTTAGATTCATTTTTTCCTCTTAGATGTGTATTTTGAGGGACCGCACTGCAGTTAACTGATGTTTTGACAACACTAATGGGACAGTTCCATCCGCGTCTGATGACTGCCTCCCTGTCATCTGCCCTTCCATAAAACGATATCCCATTCCCAAACCTCTTGAACATGAAATCTGTATCAAAGCATCACCTACAGGGGAGTATGTTCAGCATCGCTATCCCACTGAGATCACGCTCTGGCAGGGAAACCAACCCCCGTAATGTGTGTTTCTTTCAAAAAGTCATATTCTCCCCCAATTGAACATCATCCCTCTGAGGAAGGTAACTCAGACTCGAAAGGCGATGGGAATTACACGGGGGGCGCATTATCAGCAAACACAGGACGAGGGGAGGTAACGGGCTCTACCCGAACACGGTGATGCCAGCACAGGGAGAAGAGGCAGCCAGCGAATCCCTAGGAAAAGCAGAGCACGGGACCCCGCACACCAGCATGGACTGACTAACGGGGAAATGCTATCAGAGTCACAACCGATTCTGAAAGATCACAGCCTCGGTTAGGGCTGACTGTGAGGCAGATCTCAGCGCCACTCAGGTAAACCTTTAAGCTGAAGGAACGTGAGCTCTCTGGATTTGCGGGGCTCAGCAGCCTCGAGAGGAACCCCACTCAGGAGAACATACAAAGAAATTACTTAAACAGCTATTTTTTTGGTCAATGTATGACTGGAAGTCACTGGAAGGGGTATACCTGGCTAATGTCTATTTTTTGCTTCCAAACAGCGATTTCCAAAATTTATGAAGAACTTGATTCCTTCAGAGAAGCACAGGAATGGCAGCCAAAGAAAACCGTGGGAGCTTTTTCTCTGAACAGACCAAGGGGAGAAAATGATTGCTTCCTCAACCTAAAATGGATTTTCTCCGCAACGATTTACACAGCATTACGCTACCTGCAGCCAGGGTAACCCGAACCCTCACAAAACACACCTGCTGAGCCATCTTTACTGTTACCTCCCTCACCTTCCACTAGAAATAGCTTAAATTATAGATACATCACAGAAATTGGATCTGCAACGCCCCCGGCACATCCCGATCCCTATCACGTCCTTCTCCCTTTCAGCCCAGGCGCTGTGTTTTGTCAATACCAGCCTAGTACAGCTTCAAATATTTAGCTTAACTTGATCTTCCCAACTGCAGGAGAGAAAAGCCAGAGTCTCCCAACACCATTTGCTGAACAAACAATGGCTCCCGGAGGAGGAGGAGGAGGAGGAGGAGGAGGGCTGCAGGGTGCCTGGCCCGCGGCCGGCCGGGAGCCGTGACGGACGCCGGGGGTGACAGCTCGGCTGTGCCGGGGCTGTGCGCGGCCGTCAGTTGGCAGGCGACGCCGCGGCGGGGCTGACAGCTTCTCTGATCCCTTCATCAACCGATGCGACTGAGTGACCTTTCCCAGTCTCAGCAGCTGCCTCCCTTCTTTATTCGATCATGGCAGAAAATAAGTCCCTTTGGGTAAATCCTGCCCTTTTCCTAATTTTAAATGACTGCAATTGTCATCAGGCTCGTTGTTGGCTGAACACGGTGGCGAGCGGTGTTGTGCTCTTCGGAAGCAGGCGGGAGCGGGGCGGGCGGCTCGCGCGAGCGCCGGAGCTGGAAACCCACCCTCTCCTTTGAAAGGCTTCAAGAGGCTTCCTCGTCAAGACGAAGGCTCGCTTACGCCCACAGGGGTTGCCACCATCGCCATGGACCCTGTGCCACCACCCAAGGGAACGTCCCGTCCTCCCTCGCCTCCAGGTTTTTGGCAAGAAGGAAGAAACTCCAGCATCGTGAAAAATGGAGTGTGTCCGTGCAGCTCCGTAGATACAGTTTGTTCTTCACGGTGGGAAAAGGAGAAAGGCTCTTAATTAATAACAGTGACAAAGGAGGGGGATTTTCGAGTGGCTTTTGCCATGAGCCTGCTTTGCATCCCTGCCCATTTACCAGCCCCGCTGCAGCTGCAGAAGAGGTGAGACTGCAATTCCCTCATTGCACCCCATGACTGGAGACAACAAATAATGCAAAAAAAAGCCCCCGAAATGTTCCATGCAATGAGCAGTCTGCTCGAAACTGAAATGGTCTGCTTTGGCAGCGTCTGTCGGCTTTGTGGTTGCCTTCGGCGTACGTTTGAGCAACTGAGTTCTACAAGCACAAATGTTCAAGACAAGTGAATTTCCAAGTTGCCCGCAATATTAACAGAATCATTATTTAAATCCTCACAGAATTACTTTTGCTGAGAAATCATATCTACACAGCTAATCACAATAGGGGGTTATTTTTGGCACAAAGACCGCCTGTCTTTAGCTTCCAGTATTACAGGACGTGAGCTCCTTCCACCTCAAATAAACGGAGCAGCAAAGCTTCCTCGGGGGCCGTCTCTGGCGCTGTGCGTGTATAACGCCCGCACCATCAGCGAGATGCTCCCTGCAGCTCCTACACCCAACGTGACACGTCAAAGGTTCTTTTTTCCTTTTTTTTTTTTGG
>VZRU01014290.1:450436-488731 GCA_013398155.1 Pedionomus torquatus
GGAGGAGGAGGAGGAGGAGGCTGGGTGTATAATTACTACTAGATTTCTTTGCCAAACATTAGTGAACTTAAACAAAAAGTGCTTGTTTTCGCTAAAGAGGAAAAAGCATGTGAGCTCTCAATGATGACTCTTAAGGACGCCCACAGCCCTGAGCGGGTGCCAGGCTGCGATAGGTACACCGATATTCGGGAGGCCAGTAACAGAGGGCTTATTGAAGCCCCGAGATCAGTTCGGGACTGTGGCGGGTCAAAAGCCACCCAAACTATGGGAACAATCCAAGGCGGCAGCCCCCGGGGAGGAACGGGAGCCACCGCGCGACATGAAAGATAAACTGGCAGCTGATGCTATCGGGGACTATCCGACAATGCATCTTTTCTAATGGATTTTCACAGGGCTTAAACTTCAAACAAAGGAAAGGGAAAATAAAACCCCTTAAGCTGATTCAGATCAGGCATTTTTGAAAGTCTGAGGGAGAAGGCAAGGCTGCAGGAGGAGGGTACCTACGTGATACAAGTAAGTATGACACACTGCAGCCTGCTCCATACTGCACGTCCTGCCCATCCCAGCAGAATAGTTATTACCTGCTCTGATCCACCCAAAACCTTTGAGTTTTCCGGACACTAATCAAAACATACCTTCCAAAAATATGCTCTTTCTGGAACAAGCCATTCCTGTACTTTCCTAGCCCTCCAACTACCGGCGTTTAGTTCCTGCACTACAGGAGAGATTATGCTCTGGCAGAAGTGGCCTCAGTTTACTTTAAGGAAGGGGTTGGGGGGGCGGGGGAGAAGAAAGAAAGAAAAATCAACACTGGCCCACCCAAGTTGTATGTAAGGAATTACAGTTGATGCTTTTAGATAAGTGGAAGGAGCAGGAATTATCCCTAAGGTCAGTATAAGCGATGGAATAAGTGCAGTGGTGTTTCACAGCCACTTTTAGACACACGGCTTACCCCAACGAGCCAGCCAGAAAATACATCCCTTTCAGAGACACTCTGCAGAACTGCCGTGGCTGACGCAGCCAGGGCATTCGAGTGATCCTCTGGAAGCATATGAAATGCATACTCTCAACTATGGGAACGAACAGGACTTTAATGTTTCTCTTTTCAGAGCAATCTATATCAAAGCCCGTCCTGATCGCATTCCCCATTCATAACGAGTCGCCCTGAAGTTTGTTCCCAATTCCTGGCTGAACCAAATCAAGCCAAGTGGAACACGCCATAATCCAAGCAGAATTCAATGAACTGCACCCATTAAGAAGGCCACTAAAGCTTGTTCTCAGGGTTTAAACCAGGAGGAGGTTTAAGGTTAATATTACCACACATCTGCCTCCCAAGACCTCCCTCTGCTGGCACCAGAGCTGCCACCGGCAGATAGACCAGAGGCCAGAACCGGTGCATTTGAGACCCTCACCTGTTGCCCATGTTCCAGGTGCCATTTACACTGGAGCTCGTGTTTTGCCCCCTGACTGCGTCTGTATCACCTCTTAGACTTGAATATACAAGGCTCAGAAATCCCAATTTTGCTCTTCTGGTCCAAGCACGCTGCTGCTTCCCTGGGCGCTGGAGCAGCCCACGCTGCGGCTGATGAACCTGCTTGATCCTCCTGATGAGACCAGAGGAGTTTTCAGACAGAAAGCACTCTCCCCTGCCCAAACCTGATTATTGGGACACCCTAACAGCCACAACAGTAATAGGGAAGGTAAGTACACCCCAAAATCGGTTACAGAGCGCAGCCTCGTCAAAGCCAAGCGCTTTGCTTCACCTCTGCACAACCGTATCTTAGTTTTTCATTGTTGCTTAAAATAATTGCTGAATTAATGACAGTAGGTACAGAAGCCCAGCAGTCCCATCCTTCTCTGGACCTTTCAACACCATCAAGAGACGAGGCACAAAGAGGGGCAGTGTTCCCTCCAACACCCATGTGTGTGCTTCGCCCACGGTCAATGGTCCTTTGTCGGAGGACATAGGTCTCTGCGCTGGATGGAAATGTCACCTGCTGGAACGGGCAAGGGAGGGCTGGCTTCGGTGTCCTGGAGGAGCTGAGGGGACACCACAAAAATCCAAGCCTACCAACCCAACAGCTGAGGTTTGAGCACAACAAGCAAGGGCAGACGGGGAAAGAACCAGCCTGTGTCAGATCCACCACCAAAGGGTCATTTCGAAGAAACGATTCCCGCTCACCCTCCTGTTAGAATCATAGAATGGTTGGAGTTGGAAGGGACCTTGAAGGTCATCCAGTTCCAACCCCCCTGCCCTGGGCAGGGACACCTCCCACCACACCAGGTTGCTCCAAGCCCCATCCAGCCTGGCCTTAAATCCTTCCAGCTTAGGCACCTGTACATGAGCTGGAGGACTCAAACCAACTCCTGTATTATATGAATTCAATATGAATATATATTCAACATGAGTAAGGAAGACACTTCTTTGCCACCCCACATACGCACACATTGTACGACTGCTCCCACCCCCGAAGTCCTTATCTCAGCTCCTCATCCAGCCTGTCCTCAGTTCTCAACAACCCAAAGAACGGAACCACCAGAGAAATGGGGTGATGGAGATATTTATCCCAATCTGCCACGTGAAGCAGTACCATCACGTTCTTTAATTCCCCATCAGGGAAAAAGTGGGCAGGAAAACTTTGTTGTGCTGATAGCAACAGTGTGACGCTTTTTTTTGTTGTTTCTTTTTTTCTGTCCTTTGCTGCAGGATCTTCTCTGACCACAGAGGCTGCACCAGAGAGACCAACGATACCCCAGTATTCACCTGCGGAGGCGGCCAATGCTCAGCCAACTCTGATGGAAGAGCCAACTCCAGCACGGACCCAGGCGCTCACGGGCAAAGGCCAACTGCTCCCGAACAGGCAGCAGCCTGTCACCAGGCACTTCCACAGCCAGCTGAGAACAATTCATTTAAGGCAACAGCAAAAATAAAGCTAATTACTTCAGGCTCATGATAAGAGAGATCTTTTTCTACAGGCAACTTTGCAGGGTCACCTTTCTTGCTCTACTCTCTCTGGGTTTGTTTTTTTTTCTTTTTGTTTTAAACAAATAACGCTGATCTGATTTCAAAGCTTATCCAATTCTACCTCTGGGCAGGAAGGGGTTAAGACCTCAAAAAAGACACAGATGACCAGAAAGGCAGGGTGGTTGGGCGATATATTAAAAAAAAAAAAGGAAAGAAAAGAAAAAAGAAAAAGAGATTTAAAAAAAAAAGGACAACAAAAAAAAAAGACATATTTTCTTCCAGTCAAAACACAAGCACAGCCCGGTGTTCAGGGTCGGTTCCTCTCCCGCAGCGCTGCCAACCAGCGCCGTGCTGGCAGGCTCAGCGCACTCCCAGTTCACGGCAGCAGAGCAGCAATCCCCCGCCGGGAAAGGGGGACGGAGGACGCAGCTTTCAATTGATTCCAAAGGTCCTTTGGGAAAGATGGGGCCTCTGGTTTATTAGCACTGACATTCAGCTCTCAGAGCATCAGGCTGATACCTACTTAATTTAATGCCATTTTCCAGTATGGAAATCTGTTTGAGGGCAGCCGAGGCAGCATCAGCAGCGCTCGCAGAGCTCTTGCCCTGCTGTAATTACACTGGTGGGGCAGAACCTCCCCAGCACCCAGCCATGGCTGGGATCCACTGCTGGAACATTCTTAGCTCCACCAAGAAGGCTCCTTCCAGGATCTGAAGGGAGCTCCAGGAGAGCTGGAGAGGGACTCTTGGTCAGGGAATGGAGGGACAGGACAAGGGGGAAGGGTTTTAAACTGGAAGAGGGGAGATTTAGATTGGATATTAGGAAAAAATTCTTTCCTGTGAGGGTGGTGAGGCACTGGAACAGGCTGCCCAGGGAAGTTGTGGCTGCCCCATCCCTGGAAGTATTTAAGGCCAGGCTGGATGGGGCTTGGAGCAACCTGGTGTGGTGGGAGGTGTCCCTGCCCAGGGCAGGGGGGTTGGAACTCGATAATCTTCAAGGTACCTTCCAACTCGAACCATTCTATGATCCTATTCTATGATTCTATGTCCTCCACTGGGCCTCGTGCTCCAGGCTATTTGTTCCTGTTTTTGCTAAAATGCTGGTGGAGTAGGGGTTGGGGGGTGGACGACCCCACCATTGTGTTCTTTTGGGGAGAAGAGTCTGCCTTGTACAGAGACGTGGGCTGTGTGAGACCAGACAAGGCAGTGCCAGGACCATGACCCCTCTGAAACAGAAAGCAAACCCATGTCAGAACCTCTCCCTCACGTTCAGTTCACCACATTTCTTTGGGCAAGTCCCTCCAGCTCCTAGACTGGTGTTCTTACATGTAAAGGAAGGTGATTACTCCATTTAGAGACAGATTAATTGCACGACATGGTAGGATCTTTCAGGAGGAGATACCATTATTCCTCCCTTAGATAGTCATCCTTAGACGATGGCGCTGATCTGCAGCTGTCCAGTTGCCACGATCTATATCCTGCTGTGAACGTATGTTGTTCTGGGATTCTGTGTCATGCTTGCATGTGTCACAACACCAATAAACGGATAAAATGATGATGAGGTCTTTGGCAGACGCAGGAAAGAGCTGGGAGGTGAAAAAGGCTTAGGTTCATCGATCAGCACTTATGTAGCATTTTTACAGTGGAGTTATATAGAATCACCTCATTCTACATCTCCAGCCAGGCATCAAAAGATGTAAATACATGCTTGGTGCAATATTCAGTATCACACAAGGAATCTGGACATCTGTGTCTCACTGATCCCAGCAATACAGGTGCTTAACTCATTCCTCTGCCTCGGGAAGCTGCAGGAAGGCAGAGTCTATAACTGCCTTCGATGAAGCGGCTCCACAACTTCTATCCAAGCCCTAATCAACCTAAAGAACATCTATGGAATTATACAACAAATTCTCTCTTTATTACAAAACAGAAGTGTACTTCAGAAAAGGTCTCCATGAAATTCACAGATCGGTGTCTTCCAGACGTAGCAACGCTCATGGCAGTGATGCGAGCACCTAACAGCACATTTGCTGCTGTACACCCAAGTGAACTGTTACAGAGTGGAAAAACACTGGATTATGTGCCAAAATCGTAACGATGCAAAGGGCTGCCCTTACGAGGAGTTCTCACGGGCTCTCCAGGAGCACAGCCCCGAGCGCATCCGAAGCGCTGACAACCACCGGCAGGGCCAGCCCCAAAGCACATCCTTCCACCCACCACCCAGAGACCTCATCACCGAGAACCGCGGCGCTGTGCCCCACTCCTGCCAGTCCCTGTCAGGAAGAGGGGATGCCTCCTCCGAGTGTAAGATACACGTAACACCTCCAACGTACCATATGGATTCCTCTCTCTTCGAATTTGCTGGCTTGACCCCTTTCCATTCCAGCATCCCACTCCCCAGCTCCCTCCTGCTACAGAACGTGGTTTATTTTGGAAGGGGCACCCATGGACACACAAGCAGAGTCCTTTTCTGAACACACCAGATGACGAACCTCAGGGACATCAGAGTTGGGAAATGCAAACCAGGTCACGACAAATTGAGGCAGAATGGAAACCAGCACAACACCGTCTCGGGGAGGCAGCTGATGTTCCCGTCCAGCCAGCGCCACTGATGTGTTCTAGCACAGCGTCAGCTTTAGCTCTCCTGGACTGACATCAGAACCGAATTACACTCCCAAATCTCTCTCTCAACCGGGCGTAAGGTTTTTTTAATCCAACAAGAAGCACTTCCTTGGCAGAGTTGCAACTGTTACATTTTTCCAGCTTTTCTGATTTAGGGATTTTCATCTTTTTAGCCATGAATTGACTTCTCTGTACTAGCACTCGCAGAAAAAAAAATAATCAGCTCTTGCTCACCACGCAAGCTGCCGAGTTCCTTGGACCAGATGGAACAGATCCTAGGCTTTTAAAGGAGATCACTGACAATCAGAGAGAATACACTAAACACAAGCTTCAAGAAGTTTCAAGAAGGCCGGACATGGATTGATCGCAACACTGAATAATTACAGAAGACTAAACAAGGAAATAGAAACATTATCTCTTCATCTCTAACATCTGTATCATGTAGAACACTGGAAGCTACAAACACCGCTCGAGTAAAGCCCCAGAGTAATGCAACCCTCGTGTGCCCCCCCCGGCTCCCCAGGAACAGGGATGCACTGCCCTCTCCCGACACGGAGCTCAGCCCGCCCCTGGTGCGAGAGCTCCAGCTGGTTATCCTCCACCGGCCAAAGACCAGAGCAAAATGGAAAAGTCAGCTACAGGGGGGAGCAAAAGGAGACGCTCTAAAACTTTGCCAAGACCTACAAATGAGATATTTGCTTCAAAGGGTATCTGGAACAAGGTATGTTCGAGCTGCCATGAAAGTCATGCAACGGTGCCAGCTGAAAAGGGGGGGAATCCCAGCTACAGAGCTTTTGGGATATTCCTATCGTTCTCAGCGGGTGATAGGTACAGCTGAACACAGGCAGGTCTTAATTCACCTCCTCTGTCGTCTTTCACAGTTTATATTTGGATGTTCAAGAAAGGAATGATTTGGTTACTGGACCCGGCTCTATGATACAGCCAGTGAAATTCTAGCCCGTCTTTTAAGCAGATTAGGATCTACACACAGACCTTTGAACCCGCCGTTACCGTGTTAGCTTTCACAGCTCTGTCCCCAAGGAATAAAATGACTCCATTTAATTAGACTCAAACTCTCCCCAGCTGCTCCAGAAGTTTCTTGTCACCTCATTTGATTGTGAACGCAATTTAGGCTTAGAGGTTTGTACTGATTTTTCACGGGGGTGCTGAAGAGCTCGCTAATGCAGTTCTTGACCCACCTCAAAACTTTTCTGGAAAACCCAGTAACAGAAACTCTGCTCACCTCCTCTTGGTACTGTGTCTTGTCCGATGGCTTCAAAGAAAGGCATTGTAATTCTCCCCCCAAATACCCCATAAATACTAACCCAAATAACACACCTGCATTCACACCCATTTATGGGCAGAGAAAATAAAGCACATGGAAGAGGGGAAATGAGAGTCTTTTTTCAGTCCCAGAGCACTTTCAGTAGAAAATTAGGAGTCCAACTATTAATACTAAGCTGCAATCATTACCTGATATGTCTCTGTTTTAAGGGAACAATCCCAGTCCAATCCATAGCTGCTCAGCTCGGTGGGTGGTGACGAACACCAGTTTTACAGCATATTCGTTGTGTAAGAGACGATGGTTCAGAATGAGCTGCCCCAGCACCACCAGCCCAAAGCAACGGCTGCGTTGGGCCAGATCAAAGGCTCGGCTTGTGCTGCATCCTCTTTCCAACGGTGGCCATAAATGGATGTCCAAAGGAAGAGAACAAAAATAGGCTAAGTATATATAATACTCCCGTCCCTCTCTATTTATATACGTACATCTTTCCCCCTTGCTTCCATCTCCAGTCATTTCCAGCTCACTGAGCCCCTGATGTGGTTTCTGCCTTTTCAGTGGCAATCCGTTAATTTGTCCACTCTCCCAGAAGCAATGTAAACTTTTGGTATCCATAATTTCCTTTGACAACCAAGTTGCACTGGTCAATACTTCACAAAGAACCACCTACTTCTGACCTCCTTCAACCTCTTACTCACTTCCTTTGACGTCCCCAAGTTCCTGTCTCAGAAGGCAAGGAACACTTCCCATCCTCCCCGTGTCCCACTTCATTTCACGGGCCTCTGACACATCTCCTTTATATTTTTTCTCCAGCTGAAGGGTTCTAGTCCATTTAGTTCTTCCCCACACAGAGGTCGAGCCTGGCGGCTCTTCTCTGGGCATTTACAGTGTCTGCGAGTCCTTGGAGAGGGGAGGACGAGAGCTGCAAAACGTGTCCACGACACGGGTAAATCAGGGATTTATAGCAATGAACCACAAGAACGCAGCGATACGCCCTGTCCCACGCTCAGCAGCTCTCCTAATGCTGCATTTGGTCAGGCTTTTTTTCTGCTACCGAGCGCGGCGCTGATGGTGTTGATGGAAATATCCACCATAACCCCAGGACCCCCTTGCTGCTCAGAACCGCGGCTAAAACCTCCCCGATTTCTCTTGTGCACGGAAACGGGCTCAGAGCCCATCATTTCAAACGGGGCGTTAAGGATTGCTTTAGGGGAGAGTCAAGACGGTCCTTTAAAGCAGCAGCATCAGGAGCAGACGCTTTGGCCCGGGCTGGGCGCTGCTCTGGCCTCAGACACACGTCCCTCCACTCCGGGTCCCTTCTGCCCCCGTGCTCTACCCGTGCCCCCACCCCACGCCGCAAGAGAGCATTATTTTAACATACCCACTGCTGTTCCGTACAACCGCTACCTTCAAATTTGCTAAAAGCACACATAAATATTTGATAGCGCAGGCAACGCTGCTCTCACATCAATTGCAAACAAGATTATTTTCTTCTCCCAAACAAATCCAATAACTTGATTATCTGATCTGGTCTGGTCTTATTATTCTGCTTTACGATTTTCAAATATTTGCAGTTGTAAGCCTTTCAAAGCTTTAATTTGCTTAAAATGATTCACAAGCACCTTGTTAATCTTTTATCAGTTTTATTACAAACTGTAAACAAAATCCAGTTCTTAAATAATTAAAGGGCATAACTAGCCCTCAGGCAAATGAAGTCCAGGGGGGAAGGGGAGGAATAAAAAATTAAAAAAAAATAATAATCAGAGTAAGCCTGTAGATTTTTTGTTCTTCCCATCTACAGAACTGGTGAATCTAGCTTCGAAACTGAAAATAACTCTGGCTGAACAGATTGCGTGTGACATCCCCCCAGCCAGCCTCTCTCATCTACTGTGTCCTGAATATTAATCTATCAAGTACCTTCACGTTACTGGTTGCGGCGTTAAACGTTCCGCAGGCTTCCGACTCAATACCTGTGTCCCCAGCAGCCGCTCAGAATAATTCCCCTGCATTTCTGCATCCCCAGCCACGCTGGAGTCTTTTTCTTTACCATCCCCAGAACAGTCCCTCCCAGTCAGCAGAAGACCTTACCACGGTTCACGGCCCAGGAGGCGGCTGGCACACGCTCATCTGTCCTTCAGTGGCACTGCCTCACCTTAGGTTGGACCTCTCCGGGCACAGCACGTTGACTCAGAGAGCTCTTGCCCACATCACCCCAACCTGAAGCTTATCAAGCACCCCAGCCAGGAATCATGGAATCATCCAGGCCAGAACGGACCTCCCAAGGCCATCCAGTCCCACCTCCCCGCAGTCGCAGGGACACCCCCAACTAGACCAGGTTGCCCAGGGCCTCGTCAAGCTTCACCTGGAACATCTCCAGGGAAGGGGCCTCAACCACCTCCCTGGGCAACCTGCTCCAGTGTTCCACCCCCCTCATAGTGAAGAATTTGTTTCTAATATCCAATCTAAATCTGCTATTCTCCAACTTAAAGCCTGCTTTAAGTTGAGAAACTGAAGATCTCCGCTAGCTCTTGGCACAGCAGTGACAGCACACCCTGCTTGGCCAAAGCCACCAGAAACCATGAAGTATATAATTTTTTCAGATGTCTTCAATGCTGAGGGTGTTGCTACAATTATTAGCAGTTTCATTGAATCACTGGGCAGAGGTCAGCACAGTCCAGCCCAGCAGGGTGTTGGAGCTGGACTCTTGTAGTTTGGGAAGCAGAAATTTGGAAGAGAGATGATGAAATTGAGGGAGACGACTGCTGGTATGGTCACCAACGTCATGCCTCTTTGACTGGCAGCATCTCCAAGTCTGCTGCTCAACATCTACAGGCACACTTGGCCCCTAATTCGGAAGAGAAGGAGACCCTGACTCCCTTGTTTTCAAACGAGGGCCCCCAGGAAGGAGTCCTCATGTAGAAGACACACAAACAGTGACGATACCACTGAGTCTGGTCATCAAAAACGTACTGCTACATCCACGCTCTCCAGGGCTGCTACAAAACTCACCTCTAATTAATGCACTGAAAAGCATTATTAAATGCAATTATTAGTGCTATTACAAGCTGATCTATCATCTACCAGCTCCTCAGCCCAGCTGTGCAGAAGAGCAGTGCTCACTGGTACCAATCACTGTACAATCATCAGGAAATTTCGATACAAAGCTTCCAGCTTTCTAATGTATTTATAACTGTATTTCCCTACATATTTAAAATTGTGTTTCCTTCTCGTTACAAAAAAGACCACTTTGAAGGCTACGCTGCCACCCACAGAAAAACGAATTTAGAATAGAATCACACCTAAAACTCTGTAACGGCCGCAGTGTGAGCTTATTACCTTCTTACATGCAGTTCATGGTGCAAAGTTTTTTTCTGGTTGTATGTTTTGTGCACTGGGCTGGAAGAGTTGCTTAAAAGAAGAAAACACAAGTGATTAAAAATTTACAACAGAAGAACGTAACAGGGCTTTTTTTTTTCCTTGCGAATTTACCTGGCACTGACTATTCCCACAAGTATGCAGTTCTTGGTCTCACAAGTTCATGCAAAGAAAACCCCAAAAAACAGGACTAAAGATGGAAAAGTTTCAAGTCTAGATCCCAAACCATGTTAAAAAAAAAAAAAAAAAAAAAGNAAACCAGTTTAAAAAAAAAAAAAAAAAAGCTGTCCAGAAGCTGGCTCCAGTTGGAAAAAGCTCCACATATTCCCGGTTAGAGTTGGGAGGATCCTACAGTGACACCGAGATGCTTGAACAGCCCTGCCCTGCTCCAGGGACTCCCTGGGTGAGAAACACCCAAAGGGAGACTCGGGAGGCCCTTGGACGTCCTCGTGACTCGGCCGCGCTGGGCTCCCGCGAGTCCCATGGGGTCCCAGCACCTGCCCAGGCGGGAGCAGCCCGGGACTCCTCCTGATAAGCGACTGCCCCGGAGCCAAGGAATAAAGTCTTTGAAATCTGTACCATATTTCTAGGAAGAGTCAAAGGAACCTACAGGCCCTTCTAACCCTTCCCTTCAAAAGTTTACGTATCAGTTTTGTAGCAAAAAGCAACCATTCAATTTGCAGAACTGAAAGAATTTTTTGCTGATGTAACATCTTACTCCAAATGGCCTTGTCAAAAACCACACAGGAGCTCTCCCAAGAACTGGTCCAACTCCCAAGAACTTCCAGAACTGCAGAAAGATCCGTTTAAATCAAAATAAAGAAGTGAACATTATTTAACCCAACAATCTTCAGCAATGCCTAGAAATCTAAGCCACCTTTATGACCGTAAGGACCAGGTGGAGAACGTACCACGCAGATCCAGTGCCCCGCAGCCTGCACCCATTCGAAATTCCACGACCCAGCCACCGCTTTTCACTTGACAGCGCAGGGAGCCAGGGCAGCCAGGGACCTGCCCATCCCTCAGCCTGCAGGAGGCTGCTCCTCACGGGAGAGACAACAGTTTGGTTGAACTTCAATCAGTTCTGCGGACCCCGGAGCAGAAGGAAACCCGAGGGGCAGTTTGTGATGTGCAGCTCATGGGGCTGAACGCTGGCACTTCTTCCTCCGGGTTCCAGCCCACACAAGCCCCAGCGAGGCAAGGCTGCGCCTGCTGCTGTTTGCCAGCCAAACCCAGCCCTCGAGGCCAAAACTAGGAGAAAGCATCACTCAGAGCCACTCGCCAGCCTTGAGCAAAGCGCAGCAGCAGTCACAGAATCGTTGAAGGATTTGGCTTGGAAAGGACCTTAAAGCCCATCCAGTGCCACCCCCTGCCCTGGGCAGGGACACCTCCCACCACACCAGGCTGCTCCAAGCCCCATCCAGCCTGGCCTTGAACCCCTCCAGGGATGGGGCAGCCACAGCTTCTCTGGGCAGCCTGGGCCAGGGTCTCACCACCCTCACAGCAAAGTTCTTCCTGAGATCTCACCTAAATATCCCCTCTTGGTTTAAAACTGTTTCCCCTCAGTTTCCCCTCTGGCTCCTCTCCCTGATCAACAGTCCCTCCCCAGTTTTCCTGGAGCCCCTCTAGGGACTGGAAGGGGCTCTAAGGTCTCCTCAGAGCCTTCCCTTCTCCAGGCTGAACCCCCCCAGCTCCCTCAGCCTGTCCTCACAGCAGAGGGGCTCCAGCCCTCCCAGCATCTCTGTGGTCTCCTGTGGACCCACTCCAAGGGTTCCGTGTCCTTCTGCTGTTGGTGGCCCCAGAGCTGGAGGCAGCACTGGGGGGGGTGTCTCCCCAGAGCAGAGGGGCAGAATCCCCCCTGCCCCTTACCCTGCTGGGGATGCAGCCCTGGGTGCAGGGGCCCTTCTGGGCTGCCAAGCACACGTTGCAGTCCGGGCTGCATCTGCCATCAGCAAGCACCTCTCAGCTTTGCACACCTTTGTGCTCAGAGAAATGACAAATTATGATGTGAGAAGCAAAAGCCAAAATATAAAGGGAGGCAATTCTGTGTGATAGGGCTGGAGGAAGAGAGTCCCAAACAGAGGGTCACGACCAACCAGGCAGGGACAGCAGCGGCGTCCAAGTGAGCACGGGCCCCTGAGGCACAAGGGCCCGTCTGTGGGAACGCCTATTTACAGGTAAATATCAGTATGCAAGCACCTGAAATGACAAATCTCACTCATTTCCCTAAAGCCGTGGCAGTGACGGTTGCACTGCAATCTACAAAATGCAACCTTTTAACATTCACAGGCAGGAAGGAAAAAATTTCAACAGCCAAAAGTGATAAAAATACTGAGCCAGGTGTCTGTGCAGAGTAACCTGGAAAGGCACAGCCCTTTGCTCGTCACCTCCATCAGTTCAGGGAATAACATCTGATTTCACACCTGCAGAAACCCATCTACAAAGATACAAGGAACATAAGTAGCAAAAATAAATAAATAAATTCAGCACAATTAACTCCAGCAAATGCTTCAGGAGGAAAAGCAGGTGGGTTCCCACCTCCCAGGCACCAGCAAGGATGCTTTGAACGCTGAGAGGACCAGTCTCCCTGGGAATTGCTGTAGGATCAGGCTGGATGACTCCTCTGGGCATCGGTCTGACCAAATCACTGACTCAAGCCGTTCTCCCCAATTCCTTCAAGCCCTGTGATTTCTGGACGAGTTCATCATTCCAGGGAAAAGGGATGTTTCAGACTGATTTATCACAGTGGCTGTCTGGCACTCTGCAGCACCTGTGTTACGCAAACACTGTGAACATTTCAGTATACGGGCTAAAAACCCCATGTATTTCCAAAAATGTGCTCCCCAGTCCGGCAAAGGGAGCCAACGGCCCCGAGATAAAAACATTTCTGTGGGGAGTGGGAGGGAGGAGAGGTTGTGCCACACGGGAGATAAATAACCAAATCTTTGTCAAATGACTGTTATAAGAGACAAGACAAATAATGAGCAAAGTCAGAGAAGAAGGAAAAAAAACCCAACAAACCACCCTAAATTCTCTAAAAATACAGCCAACACATGCAGCCCCAGCTGCAGAGCAGCCCTTTCGAGACGCAGCTCTCAGCGCTTCGAGAGAAAGATGCTTCCTGCCTGGATCCCGCCGGCAGAGCATCGCGAGCCGAGGGCAGTCACATCTGATGTGCTGCTCAGCACCAAGTGCCGGAATTACCGGGTGCAGACCTCATCATACTCTTAAAAAGTAATTTGGAATCAAGGCTTTGATTTAGATTGGCTTTATCCTTTACTTTCAAAGTACAACTGGTAATAACGTAGTCCGCAAGTTTAACGTTTGAAACAGGGGTTCCATTTACCTCTTTGTACTTACTGGAGGAAAATGACTGTAATTGAAATCTTTCTGCTGGAAATAAAGCCCTTCGAACATTCAAAGTGGTTGCTTGTGCTTAAGGCTTTTTATTTTAGCTGCCAAAACTGTAAACTGCCTTTCAGAGTAGTCAGAGTCCTACATTTGAGGGAGAAATGAACGTACGCTGTACTGGGCGTTTTAATCTAATTTTCCAGCCAGGAATACAGCATTTCTCTCCCTTGGGCGCTGATGGGAATGGGAAAATGAAGCTCTTCTCTTCACTTCAGCAATATCTGTCAGCGAACCTCAAAAACAAGGCTTTCCAAGGACAAAGCAAAGCCTTTCAAGTCCTCCAACATCATCCACAAGCTCCTTCAGATACCAGCGGGCGGACGTGAAGCCAGGCTGCCCTCTCCCCCTGGCCGCCCTCTCCCCCTCGCCCTCCCCGCAGCTCCCACTCTTCCTACAATGTCACATGTTGCCAAGAGCTTGAATTTTATTTTTTTTTTTTCCCCCCTCTCAGATCAAACTGATTTCCTGGTGTCAGCACTATTATTCGTACGAAGCTGTTGAATTTTAATTACGGTGTAAATGCGCTCAGACTGAATATGGGTATTATGTAAAAATGGCTTGTGTCCAAATGACCTTATATTAAATTTTTGAAAGGGTAAACATAAAATCTTTGGGTTTTTTCCTTAGGCTCCCTTGAAGTTTATAAAATAGAATGTTTGCAATTAACTTGATAATAGACCCAAGTTGTGCAGATTTCTACTTTAGTTTTATTACCTGGTTATTTTAATCACAATCAAAATTGCAGAATCACAGAATGCTCTGGGGTTGGAAGGGGGCTCTGGAGACCATCCAGTCCAACCCCCTGCCCCAGCAGGTCCATCCAGAGCAGGTCCCACAGGAACGTGTCCAGGCGGGGTTTGAATGTCTCCAGAGATGCAGACACCACCACCTCTCTGGGCAGCTCTGCCACTCTCAAAGGAGAGAAGTTCCTCCTCATGTTTAGATGGAACTTCCTTTGTTCAGGTCTGTGCCTGTCACACCTTGTCCTCTCACAGGGCACCACTGAAAAAAGACTGGTCTCATCCTTCTGACACCCACCCTTTAAGTATTTCTAGGTGTTGACCAGATCCCCCCCCAGCCTTATCTTCTCAGACTAAAAAGCCCCAAGTCCCTCATCCTTTTCTCATAAGAGAGATGCTGCAGGTCCCTCATCACCCTTGGAGCCCTTTGCTGTACCCTCTCCAGCAGTTCCCTCTCCTTCTGCAACTGGGGAGCCCAGGTCAGTTGCGTTGCTGTGAGATGGTTTTACAGCACTTTTCTAACACAACATGAAATAATTGGATGACTTGAGCAAACCAACATGCCAAAGAGCATCAGTTTCTCCAACATCTACCTCTTCTGGTTTCAGTTCCAGCACGTCTTTAGGATAAAAGGTGAACGTCCAAAGACAGGTTTAGATTCCTTCTTGGGCTTTCTGTTGCAGCTGCAAAAGCATGGCCACTGAATTTTTCTCCTGCCAGTCTGCAAGAGCCACTGCCCAGGCAGGCAGGTGACACAAGTCACAAGTTGGCAAGATATTTCTAAGATATTTCAAGACACCAGGAGGATGTAATGTATTTGGAAGCTTCCAGAAGACCTGGGAGGGTTGAATCTCCTTGAAGCTCAGGCAAGTTACACCACCAGCCCTCGGCTCAGGTCTGCCCTGCAGGTAACCCGGATGGGATGAACAACGTTCAAACACAATCACCACAGCGTAGTGATGCCAGGGGGACAAACCAGGTTGACAATTGAGATATGAAGGAATATTTTACAACAGATACGCTGCCTGCAGAGTTACCTCTGGTACGCATAGAAATATATACGCCGTATCACAGGGGGGGTCCTTCAGACAGCAAAATCTTCCAAAGGAAATCAAAGGCCAAAAAAAATAAATGATATAATACTTGTGATGGCCAGAGGCGAGCATGTCAACTCCAGCGAAGGCAGATGGCTATTAAAAATGTCAGTGAACTTCTTTACAAGAGAATTAAGAGGGAGCGGTGTGCCGTCCCTGCGGTGGCACACGGAGGAAGAGCAGTTTTAACACTGATTTAACCAAGACACTGCGCAGACGTGAGGACAGAGACCCAACCTGTCCCTCACCTCAGGTGACCTCCCTTAACCGAGATTATGTAACCTCTCCAAATGAGGAGAGCAAACTTTAATTAATTTATTTTTCACAGGCTGCTGCCAGAAGAGACATCTCTGTCCTTTCTACTCATCCTCAACAGGTATTTTCAGGTACATCCTTTACGGCTGCACACTTGGGGTAAACCGGGACATGCGCTGATCTGACTGAAAAAGGAAGCCAGCCCCCAAAAAAAGGACTAAAACCCCTCCAGTTCCAGTTGGATCCGCTCCCGTCCGTGTGTCACCACGTGGCTGCACGAGCATCGCCGCTGCCGGCGCGGAGCTGGGGTGGGAGCAGCGGCTCCCGCAGCCGGGAAGGAGAAACCCAGCTCCGAGGCGGGTTTTAAAACCCATTTAAGACAAACTGCCGTAAGAAGCCGGTTGGAGAATTTCAACGGTACTTCAGCTGAGCTAACATAAACCCTATTTAGAAAACCTTGACAACACGTAAGAGTTGCAGAAGAATGTGACCTAATTTCTTCAACCGGCGTGGTTGCGCTGCCGCAGAAGCGCTTGTCTCGTGGAGCGTGGACCCGCGGTGCCCAGGCAGGGAGCTGAGCCAGACCAATTAACTCAGCGCCAATTCACACTTAAGTCCTGCTTGCACAATTTTTACACACACAGACGAGTCTTGGAGCTAATGCAGAAGAAGCCGCGACAAGAACCTCGCCACAGCCCCGCCTGGAGCCCAGACCTGCGCTCCTCAAGCGCCTTCCACGAGGCAAATCCCCACGTCCACCCAAAGGACCAAGGGGCTCTTATCGCGCGTGAAACACAACAGAAGAGCAGGCGTGCACGTCAGGTTTTCTGCCTTCCTGCGTGTCTGCATTACGGGTTTGGATTTTTCCCCTCCCCTCAACAGATGAGCAGACTTGGCAACTTCCCCAGTGAGCCAGAAGAGAATCTTGTACGGCACAAGGAACTCTAAGAAGGATACAGATTAAATGGGTTTCCTGGATTTCATCCATGCTCAAATTTCCCAGGTTGTAGGTCTCAAAAAAAACCAAATCTGAGGCTGTGACAGAAGTGGTGTGACAGGTTATGTAACGCGGGCACAGAATCACCCGGTGACAGAAATGCAGGGCCATGATCTGCTCCGCTCGAGGACTCGAGGGCTTTCTGCTTCCACTGTCAGGAGCATTAAAAAAATAAAACCAAACAAAAAAAAATTAAGAAAAAAGAAAATTGAATCACAAAATGCAAAGGTGAAAAAAAAAAAAACCCACCCTGGCATTTTAAATAGCTGGCCTCACCCCCGGCAGATAACTACTGACTTTATTAGATTAGGGTTTTTTTCTTTGCAGGAAGAGTTTCATATGCCAAATAGGCAGAGTCCGTTTGTTTTGATACAGATGTTTATAGGTCTGACACGACTTTAAAAAACGCAGAATTATTGTAGGGGAGCAACAAGGAGGTAAAATGTACTGCCTAATCAAGTGGATTTTGCAGTCAAATTGCCTTTGTAAGAGCAGCCGAAATAAATGGAACTGGAAGAGTTAAACCTGCGACTTTGTTAAATATGGTATTTGCAGGCTGGGAAAAATGATAGGACAATCTTGTTAAACGAAATATATATGCTTCTTGTTAAATGAAATATAGATGCTTTCACTGTGTGCAGTATAACTTGAGGCACAAAGACAAGAAATAAATCAATGTGGGACTCTTTGCCAGAATAGAAAATGTCAGGCTAATGGCACATGGGCTTTCCCTCTACTTTCCCCAAGCTGCTAACTGCTCCAGGGTGGCTGCGGAGCAGAGAGCCAGACTTGGTAGCTTTTCTACCAAAACCCAAAGTTGCCTTGCTCCATTCCCCATTTTGCTGGATTAAAGAAAACAGCAATGCTACACCCAAACGCTCCGACTGGGTGTCTCAGTGTTACAAGATCAGTCTCCAGCCTGGGGCAGGAAACCCCTCCAGGGAGAAATTCAGTGCAAAGGCATCGCTGTCGGGCAGGTCCCTGCTGAAATCCCGCTCCATCCTCTCCCTGTCCCCATCCACTGCTTCCCCCAGGCAGCTGGTACCGAGGGACAGGCAGGAGAAAGCAGAAGATGAGCGTAAAAGGAAAATCCAACGGAAAGCACCGTGTTCTGCACAACAGGAAAAGTGGTGAGCTCCACAGTAAAACCTCCAGCAGACAGCCTCAGAACACATCTCACTACTTTTTTGATCACTATACCTTCTTTTTTCCACCATAATTACAGACAATTAAATATTTATTTTGTTACTAAAGGAGAAGAAAAGAACTGCCTTCCCTGCAGAAGCAGGTCACATCTCATAACTGGCTCTACAGAACAAGAAATATTCCTGCCTTTCAAGCTCTACACAAGAAAAAACAAATACATCTCTACCTCTGTGGGGGTTTTTGTTGGTTGGTTTTTTTTTGTTTGTTTGGTTTTTTAACTGATGCAGCACCGTAGGAATTAGATCTAAGCTTTTCTTTTCCCTTCCACTCACACCACGCCAAAGTTGTGGCTGTCACATTCCAAGCCCATACCCTGCTCTGCCCCGGCTCTCGCCGCAGCCTTCTCTGTCAAACCACAGAAAAACAAATTCACCAGCAAAACTTCTCAGCAGCGTTCGCTCTGCTGGTGGCCAGAGCTGCCTGTCAAGGGAGGGGAGCTGCCGGGAACCGCGCAGCAATCCTTGGGGAAAGGCTGCAGGAGAAAACGTACCACTTACCTTCTCCGCGTACTTGAACTTGACGTAGAACCAACTTGACTTGATCATCGTCTCACCTCCTGCCCTCGTTAAAAAGCAAAAAAACCACCCCAAACCTACGCTGCTGCTGAAAAGCAGCGTGCCAGCACTCCTTCCGTCAGAGCCAGCGATTTTCCAAGGGGAACACAGTATTTAGGGGAAGCAAAGGGTGGGAGAAAGAAGAAAAAAAAGGAGAGAAAGAAAAACCGGTGCTTTCCTTCCAGGGTCCCAGTTTGTCCCCTCCTGCCCTCCCAACGCCGAGTGCGATCTCGCTTGCTGCAGCCCAGCTCCCCGAATGCCTCCGCTCGGCGGCTCGCTGTCAGCTTGGCTGCCTGACAAGAGAATTCCTCAAATGGACTTCAGCTGCATTCATCACAAATGGCACATGTCAGTAAAGCCAGGAGGCTGGCTCCGGTGCTGGCAGCCTCCCAGGACCATGACCTCCCCCAGTGGGATGAATAATGAATTCCAGCACTTCCCTCCAGACACAGATTAACACCTGGCTAAACATTATTCTGACAATGAGCTTGTCCATTCGGAGAAGCCTACACCACCGCGTTAACCCCTCGCTCTCCCCACCTAGCGATGCTTCCCCGGCTGCCCCCCAGTGTCCTCCCCCATCTAAAGAACGATTACGGAACTATATATAGTTTAGAAACAATAAAGCCTCTTAAGCATAAAGCAAATATCTCCTTTCCAATTCTGTAGCTGCAGTAATGCTACTGTGTAACCAAAGCAAGTCATCAGGAGTCAGGCTCTGCTCTGCTCCCTCCTTCTCGCTCCCCCCCCCCAGACCCACTTGTTCAGCTCCAATGCTGTCAGGCTACTGTTTTAATATAATATCTGTAAAGAGCTTTAAAAACCAAAACCAAAACCAAACCAAAATCAAACAACAAACACCAAGCCACCAAGCCCCCCAACAAAACATCCACCACTATCAACATGAAGGTAATCCCTAAAAACACATCCTGGGCAGACACCCATCAGACCATTTCTTCTTTTGTCCCTTCAGAAAGCCTGCCCGATTCCCCTCTCTGGTTTAATGAGACACACTGATTTGGTTGCAGCCCCTGCAAATCTCCCAGCCCCACGCACACCAGAGAGCAGTGAATATCAAGTTGCAAAGTACAGGATGAATCTAATCAGGCTGCTGTATTTCCGCCGTGTCCAGCGCGGGCTGCACCGCAGCAGAGCTGTCTGGCCCAGCATCCCACGGCCAAACACTTCAGGATGCACAAATCAGAGATCTCAAGTGCCCACAGCATCGCCTCTGATAACACAGATGGACCTGAATTTGCTAAACATGTAGTTGAGGCTCTTCATGTTTCCCTAACATGCTGGAGAAGGTTCAGAATTTCACTACATGCAGTAAGAGAAAGTGGCCTCGTTTTGTTCTTTTCAACCAGCTGCCTGGTTATTTAAAGTGGGAGCCTCACAGTATCCTACTCTGCAAAAAAGAAAATAATTTGCTTCTCATTATTTCCAGATCAGTTATGATTTTACAGATTTTTCTCACCTCCCTTCTGTCACACCTTTTGGGGACTGGAGATGCCCAGACTATTAAATTTCTCCTTGTAGGGAAGCTGCGCATGTCTCCGCAGATCCTTTTCATCATTCTCTGTACCTTTTCTAGCTCTAAGTATCTTTTTCATAGGCTGAGTGGGATGGAATAAATATGCGCACCACTGACTTACCACCTCCTGCTCTGTGTACAGACAGAGATCCATAGTGGCTGAGACAGATCCTGAAACCTAGTTTGTCACTATTACTCACCTAAAAAGTACTATCAATACTGGCGATGGCTTCATTGCATCATATGAAAGCCGTAACTTGGAAAGCCTGGCTGCTCACTCACTCGCCAACGGAGGTTTTTAGAACTTTTCATAAACTAAGATTTATAGAGTGACTGAAATACCAATAATGACCAGTAACAGTCACCTCATTTAATGGAGGGTATGGCTCTAACCTCCCTCCATGGCTTTGCAGGTGGGAAGATGCCCCAGCCCGACACTGGTGCCAGCAAGTCCCTTCCAACCCCCCTCAACTCAGTCTCAGCCAAGGCATTTCAAATCACTGCCATCCACACCCGTAGCTGTCAGGAATGGTTCCACTGATGCCACACAACAGTATTCCCACCCTCCCTTTAATTCTGCACTTCTGGGAGAATTAACATATGCTAAAATGGGTGGCTCCATCTTTTCCAGGTCTATGGAAACACCAGTAATCACACCCTGCAAAGGCAACAGAGGATGGGAAGGTCTCCTACAGGGAGCACATAGCAAAAGCAAATTCAAACACTGATTTTTATTGACACCTTCTATTTTCTGCACCTGAAAAGCTGAGGTTTGAAGTTATAAATGAATAAGTAAGACAGACCTGGCTGTATGTTTGCATGAGATGAGGTCAGTGCAAGTGCCTCACTTCCTTCCCAGCGCCGCTCTGCCCAGGGCACTGCTGGTACCCTGGGCCCTGCAGGACACACTGCAGACCCCCACACGAACCACAGAACTGGTGGCAAGAGCGTGACTCATCCTCAAGCTGGCCATGTCCACACGGACACCACGCTCTCTTGTACCCAATTATAGGACGTTTGCTTGCTGCATCGACCCAGGAGTCCCCAGGGGAACCTGGGGGCAAAATCAGAGGGCACAGCCAGCGCAGAAGTGAGCTCTGACACCACGTACCAAGCACAAACAGCTGTGGCTCAAAGCAATTACCAGGCCCTGGATGTTTTCCACTGGTTCATTAGCATCTGGCAGGACCTAAAGATCCAGGGTCACAAAACACAGCGCTATTATTTTATCTCAGGAAAATGCACAATGACATCCCTCGAGAGCTGTCCTTTAGCAATCAAAGGACAAGTGCAGCACGGGGAGATGCAGGATTTCCAGCGTCACATCCCCCGGCCAGGCAGGGAAGAGCCGACCACGCTCAGCGATTGCTAGTTTTCTGTCGCACCGTTGAAAGCCCCAACGCCAGCATCCACAAACAGCCCCAAACCAGCACGGGCAGAACCTGGTTATTTCTTGTAACGCAAAGAGCTATTTAGGTTCACACGTGTACACACCAGCCTGATTTTCAACACACCATTTATTTCCAAACCCACAGCGTCAGCGCTCTGCCTTTCCATTTGAGTATTTGAGTTTCATATTTTATTACTGTCTACCCAGTGCATCACCCAACAGCTTCACTTCTCTTTGGCCGATTCATCTACACTGGTTAGGGACACGCAGCCAGACAAACCATGCTCTGGGTAGGAATTCATCCCCAAACGTGCTGTAGCTCTGACCTCTGGCATCCCACGCCTTCTCCTTCAAACATCCATCCATAACACGGAGCAATGCTCAGATTCTTAGTTTGTACAGCCGAAATCCAGACCTGACTTTCTGCACTCCCCTGAAGGGAACCTTATTTTGAGAGAATATTCTCAAATTTCAATTCTCAAATCTCAATTCTCCCAGAATAAACATCTTTTGATTTATTCAGCAGGTTTTGTCTTACTCTGATACACCATTTGGAATGGGAGACAGCGTACAAAGGAATTGAAATAACCTCCCTTTTAACAGACCACTGGTTCTAAGCCTTTTAATACACCCTAATGTATATTTAGATATCGATCCATGTTCCTTTCAATTATTCCCCATGACAAAGCTAATTGTACACCACGGCAAGCAAACCAAACGGCAAGTCGGACCCATTGGATTTTTAAGTTGCCTAAAAGGAGACTTTACCTCCACCTCCTCTTTTTTTTTTTCTGACTCTGGGGGTTGGTTGTTTACTCAGACTGGCATTTCCTCGGTGTTCTGTGGGAGGGATAGAAGGAAGGAGCAAAGCGGGGACTATTTCACCTTCTACGTGCCCTGAAGAACTCACCAAGGGCACACAGTGGAGCCAAATAAACCAAATATCCCAAAAAAAAGCTAAGGAGCACCGACCCTCGTCCCGAGCAAAACCGACCTCTGTGTGTGCAGGGAGGCTAAGGCAAGATGATGGGACGAGGGACTACATCCAAGAGGAACTTGGATCCCTATCTCCTTGGCACTTCCTTGGCACTACAAGAGCCGAAAATCCTCTCACTCCCTATTACCATAACAGCTTTCACACTCCCCAGCCGCAGAGTGAAGTGTGGGGACGTGGAAGAAAAAAAAAAAAAAGGACATAAAAAACAAGCACAAATAAAGTTGAGATAAATAGGAAGATGCTATCTCCAGAAAATGTTTACAGCAATTTTTACAATTAGCTGGTGAAAGGAAAAAGGCAATTTGGAATGAGTACAAATAAAAAGGACTTTGAAATGTTTTTCACAATTCAGAATGGTTCCTAATGTACCAGCCAAAGCAGTGATCCCTGGAAGATTATCTGAAGCCGAGAGCAAAGCCTGGGGGAGCTGCAAGCCGCCTAAAAGAGAAAGGTTTTCCCCAAGTTCAGAGAACCGCAGAGTAATATGGATTACTTTAAATGAAGTGCAAGTGCTGAAGCTGTGGCTGCCTGCCTCCCAGCGTGCCCAGCACTTCCCCAGCTTTAAACCAGCAAACGCCAGATTCACTTCAAAGTACCCCCATTCCCTAAGAGCGCCTCTGTTTTAGAAGTAACCCAGAATTACACCAGCTCTGTCTTCAAACTCCTTGACACCCTAAAAGGCTTCCCAGGGCATGGGCAGTGGGGAAAGGGGTCAGAATGACCAAAGCCAAAGAAATGGATGGCCGTGTCTCAGAACCAACACCATGAACTAACGAGGTACCCACAGTCTCCTGGGACCTGCGGTACTGGGCGTTCCACACGAAGGTCAACTGGGAACCATCCTCTTTCAGGCTAATAGAAAGCACCGAGGGATTTGCTGTCTTGCTATTAACATGATAACAATCCCATCTTGTACCTTACAACCCCGCTCTCCCATCAGCGCCATCTGCTCTTTCATCTCGAATGCTGCCGAAACAATCTCATCCTGAGCATGCTGCTGTCAATTCCTGCTTCCATGCACGCTGTAAAAAGGATCTCTCTAGGTCAGCGGCTGGAACCCAGTGTGGGCTGCCAGCACCCGGGAGCAATTAGGCTCTAACATCCACTTACAGCAGGCGCAGAATGAGCTGCAGCCCATGTGTATGGAAGTTCTCGGGACTTGGCATCATTTCCGAGATGCAGGATGAAGCGGTCCAGGAGGCCAGTGCCAGCCATCGCCCTTTAGGCAGAGCCCTGCTTTACAGAAATATGGTTTTTTTAATGACTGAGAGGTGCATTTAACATTTTTCCTGCCTGCTGTGAGACTTGTCAGGTCTTACGGCTGCTTTTCCCTGCGACAAGGATAAAACCCAATAAGCAAGGTTACCTGATTCAAAGAGAAAGAGCTCAGATTAAGTGGAGAGAAGCACTTTGAAGTACTACATCTCCCCCAGCGAAGTGCCAATTTGTAATGAGTTACGGTGAGCGATAACCCAGCCCAGGCACACGCTCAGCTTTCTAGCTGTAATTACGGCCAGGAGGCACAACCAGAGAAGCCTGCAAGATTCAGAGACACCTCGATCCAGTCTGCAGAGGACAAGCAGCAGACATTTGCTAGTGGTTTACAATCTGCAAGAGACAGACTGAGAGAGGAGAAGGACAGCCCAGAAGCCTGGCACACAAGAGCCAGGCTCATGATGGCTCACAATATGTTATTTCTGCCACATTGAGTTATATCAGATTACAATGAGGAACGCTCCTGACGTTATACGATATATATGTAACTGTGCCAGGAAGTCACGTGCCAGTATCTTCAGCAATGGGAGGCAAAGGTTGCTTAAAATGTCTTTTTTAATTTCTCTGAAGAAGAAGGTGCAGTGCTATAATCTGAACCATCCAGTGCCACCCCCTGCCCTGGGCAGGGACACCTCCCACCACACCAGGTTGCTCCAAGCCCCATCCAGCCTGGCCTTGAACCCCTCCAGGGATGGGGCAGCCACAGCTTCTTGGGGCAACCTGGGCCAGGGTCTCACCACCCTCACAGCAAAGAATTTCTTCCTGAGATCTCAGCTAAATCTCCCCTCTTCTAGTTTAAAACCGTTCCCCCCCATCCTCTGGCTCCCCTCCCTGATCAAGAGTCCCTCCCCAGCTCTCCTGGAGCCCCTTTAGGGACTGGAAGGGGCTCTAAGGTCTCCCCAGAGCCTCCTCTTCTCCAGGCTGAACCCCCCCAGCTCTCTCAGCCTGTCCTCCCAGCAGAGGGGCTCCAGCTCTCCCAGCCTCTCTGTGGCCTCCTCTGGCCACGTCCATGTCCTTCTGACGTTGGGGACTCCGAAGTGGAACACAATACTACAGGTGGGGTCTTCCCAGAGCGGTGCAGAGGGGCAGAACTGCTGCTGGCTGGGTAGGTCAACCCAGCTGTGCCCAGCAATGACCAGCAGGTCACAAATCTCGAGCACCACAACCTCCAGGCAGCCCCCTCGCACTGTGCCATCGCAACCGTAACCACCTAAAAACCTAATGTGACTCTGGCTGTGGTTTTAGCCCGACTCAAAATCCTTCTTATGTTACCAGCATGAGTCCCCCAGCATGGCTCTGGAAGGCAGAGACAAAGAAACCGCCAGTATCTCCCCAAGCATCAGGTGATCAGCTCCACCACTAAGCACCCAACAGAAATCACCCTAGAAGGTCCCCATTTCTTTCAACTGCCAAAAGCTCTCGTGTTTTCAGAAGCCACTTCTCTTGGAATGTGGCATCACTGGGAGCAATCCAAGGGTTCTCACACACCAACGCTGCTTTGACTAGGCCTGAGGATGCTCCACACTCACCGAGCAGAGAAACAACCCCGGCTGAGCCAGAGTGAAGACCACAGCCCGTAAAGACGCGCGGTTCTGCCTGTGCACGCGTAACAGACCATTTGAACTCGCATTGCCCTTTAATTTTCAAAGCAATTCCAATTCTTGGGAAGTTTCCCTTTAAAAATGAGACTTTGTTCTTTAATATTCATTGACTTCTAGTTTGCTTCCCACACACAACACATTATTTACTCTACAGTGGCTCGGTGCATCAATTATGGTAATAGTTTGTGAATAACATTTGCATTATGGGAAAATGAGCCTGGTTATTTAGCACTAGCCGAACCATCCCTCTGGAAAATTGTCACAAACACACGTATCATATGCCTCCACTTAAACAGAGCTGTAATTACACTAGTTTATTAAGAGTCTGCTTTTTTTCTCTTTTTCTAAATATTTTTTTTCTGAGAGCAGAGCATCTCGATGACCCTTCCCCTTCACTCAGGCAGCCAAAGATAAAGGCTGCTGACTGCCGTTCCCACATCCTCATGCAGGGCTCACCTGACACTGAGACACCAGGGGTGTGATGCGTCTGCATCATCTGTATTAGTTTCCCTGAATGCAGAAAGCGTGGCTCAGCAGCTGCGGCCGTTGATTTATCCTCCATTTCAGTGCCTTCAGCCACATTCCAAGCTCAGTGCGACTACTGTAAATTCTGACGAACATCTGTGTTACATCAGCCTGTGGGGTTTATATTCCACGAGGAGGACCTCACGATGCCACGCACCGTCCATGGAGAGCGATGGGGTCCTTGCCTTACCCAGAGCAGCCGCGTTGCTGCTAAACCCACCCTGCACCGCACCGAGTTTCGAGCAGCAAATGATCTTACACTGTCTCAGCATTTAGGAATAGCTGCCCGAAAACCTCTCAACTTTTTTAAACGATTGAGAAGAGCTAAGAAATATTACAACAGGAGGTGTTCCAAAAAAAAAAAAAAAGAAATAGAAAAAAAACCAAAAAACAATAAAATAAATAAACAGAAAAATGAACAGCTTTGTGCATGGAGGAGCTGCAGCACCAGCACCTCTGGGAAGAACCTGGACTGTAAAATACTTGGAACTAAGCAGTTAAGTTAGCGTACAGCAGTCGTTGGTTTGCTTCTTATTGTCCAAGTTCAGGTCTATTTGGAGAAGGTAATCAAAGCTTAAACCTTCCGTAGAGCACCAGGGATTACTGCAGAGCACCAAACTCCTCTCTCCATACAGAAGAAATGCACAAAACTGCCCCTTTGCATTAAAAGGGAGAGCAAAACAGAGGGGCTGGCGAGGCTGGTCGGCTCCCACGGTCCTAAACTGTAACAGGGACAAACGAAGCTGTCGATGGCATCAGATCTCCATGGGCAGTTCCATGAGAAGAACCCAACTTCCGCAGGCAAAGAAAGAGCCTTGAAACGAGTGAACTGAAACTGGAGAGTGGCGTGGGCTGTGCAACACAGGAGCACCCCAGACCGTGCTCCGGGCACCTCACCGGACGGCAACCGGCACACGGGAGCCAGCAGCTGCTCCCCAGGCTGCTGGGCAGAGCCTGGTCCAGGTCACTAATGAGACAAGATAGTCGTTATTTTTTAACGGCTCTCTCACAGCCCACGACTTGGTGATCTCAGGCCAATTCCAAAGCTTCCAGCCAAGAAATCATCCTAATGAGACGTCTCAAAAAAGCAGTCAAAGATTAGCTAGGCCGGTGACACTGAACCGCATCCTTCACATTCAGCCAGACGTGGAAAAAAAATTAAAATTATAATGTTGGGCAAGTTTTTTAGCCTGCTCTGCCTCTGAAACACCATCCACCTGGGTTCCCAGCAGAAGAAAGGTGCCAGGCATTGGTGCATGCAACACCAAACCATCTTCACACAAAACATATCGCGGGATTTTTCCTCTGTAGTGACAAAATCAAAACCAGTCTTACTTATTCTGTAACAGCACGGGGTCTGTGCGCTTGGAAGTTGCCCAAATGCTCATGCCCTCAGCTAGGGGATGGACATCTCCTCAGCAAAAGCACAAGGACAGCAAGTGCCGAGTGTTGCCCCTCACACCAGCTGGGAAATCAGTTCAGCCCAAAGCCGGGGCTGTTGTGCCCAGCCACCGGGCAGGGACCTCAGCCATTTCTGCAGATCTGGCTGTTTCTCTACGCGCCGTAGAAGTTTAAGTCAAGCTGGGAAGTAAACACCAGCACGTAACTCCTACTAGTTCCTAGGTGTGGAGGGGGCTGGCACTCTCCCAGCCGAGGTGCACGTTTTCTATCAGCACCCAAGGCTTGGGCTCCACTCAGTCGTCCCGTACTTTGTACCCACCACAGAAGCTGCGACCACGACAGATTGTGTCCCGTCCAGCAAGGACAGCTTATCATTGTGAACTCCCCGGTAGAGATGGTGGGGACTGGACGTGCTGAGATTTCAGAGACAGGGAACAGAGACTCTCAATGCTGAACCGAACCTAACTTCCCACTTAACACTGCCAGGACACCCAAAGTGCCACACCAGAAAATCACACCAAAAGAGTCTGTCTGCATCCGGACGGCACCGTGCATTTTGAAATGTCATCTCCAACGCACCGTGTACTTTTCCAAGACAGGTGAGGATGGAGGTAGAAAATGGGTATTAGTTATTCTTGTGATATCCTTGTAATTTAAATATGAACTTGTACTGAAGCTCCTGGTCTAACAAGGTACAATTAAAAAAAAAAACCAAAACATGACAACAAGCACAAAAGCTTGCCCCATCCAATCCAGGCAACGATACACCCCCCCCAGCAACACCAAATCCAAGCAAACCTCTTTCCTCTCACTTTGGACAACGAAGCAGCACAGCATCGCGTTCCCCGCAAGACTCAAGAGCGAGGCTTTTTGTCCTGTCTCTCTAGAAAAGGTGTGCTTGTTTTAACAGCACAGAGCAGAGTTTGGCAGCTCTTGACAAGTCTGAATCAAAGCGTCTGCAAAGAGAACGGCAAAGGTCAGGCTGATGCTGCGAGCTGGCACCGCAGCGACGTGCCACGAGCTCCCAGCCCTGCTGCAGAAGCGCTCCGCGCCGTCTCTGACACTCTCCCTCCTACAGGTTTATCCTCCTGATCCGGAGAGACGGAAGATAAAAATAGACATGTAAAAAGTACGGGGAAAAGAAAGGGGAGAAACTCTGCAGAACAGTCCCCTCCCTCATTTTAATTATTGATGCAGACAGGCTAAGCAATCTGTAAGCCATATACATAATGTATTTACTTGAAAATCCCAGCAAATCCACATGGTATTACAGAACAAACTACAAGCTGATCTGGGAGCACTGTCTTAAGAACTGGGTAAGCTGTCTCCATGTACTCAAAAATCTGTTTGACAAACGGAAAGATTAGATTAATGTTAATAATCCTAACGTGCTCAGCAGCACTCTTCCTACCCCAGCAATCCAGTCTGGGGTCCGGGGTCTTGGTTTGGATCCACACCAGGTACTTTTTTCCGTCCAGGCTTGTTTGTTTAGAACGCCAAGAGGCAAGGGCTGGCTTACATTCTTCAAGACCCCCGGTTTGATTATACACACCATCAGTAATGTTTAGGGATCAGCCAGAAAGTAGCAGATGTTTTACATAGCAAACCATCATGTTTAAAAAAAGAAAATGAATTTAAAAAAATCACTTCTTGAAACAGCTGCTTTTAGGTTTGGGGCTAAGGGGGGCGGATGGGCCAAGAACCAGACCAGACTTCGGTGACAGACGCTGCGTCCTGCTCTGCTCTACCTGCCGTTCACCTGGACAAGAAATACATTCATGAAAAATACCATTCCCAGTAGAGCTTAACTGACACCGCAAGCAGCAGGCGGCAGGATGGTTTAATATGGGGCGAATATAGGATAGAATCATAGGAAAACCTATAGCTCATTCAGCCGTTTCTCGTGTTTCAGTGTCAGAGTTCCACCTCACTCAGTAGCAAACTCCAGACAGACAAGGTTTTCCACATCTCCTCTGCAGGGCACGGAATGAGCTTATGGGCTGTGACAGCGAGGAGGGAAAGGGCCAGGGATGGCCAGTGTCACCCCGTAGCACCCTGGAGGCGACACGGTGTGTCCCAAGGCACGGGCAGAGCGTGGCTGGACCAGAGGCCGCACAGCCGGGATGCCCAGATGTCGGCGAGTCCCCTGCTGCAGGGCAGAGCCTGTTTGCAATTTTCTTCTCAACCACCAGTACGAAAACACAAACCTTCAGACAAACGGATCCTTCACTTCCTCCAAGCTGCTTTTAGTAGTTTCTTTAATCTTTTAAGCTTCTGGGTCTAATCCAGCAGCTGCCATCAAAAGTACTTACACAACTGCAGGGGAGGGAGGAGGGAAAGGATGGGATATACCGAATCATGAAACACATTTTCTGAGCTTCTTTGTTCTTACATCCACACACGCAAGTGCATTTGGAAGATATTTGTTCACAGACCGAGCACATTCACGTGCATGCCACCTGTGATGTCCTGCACCGCTTCACCTATAAAAATACGCCTTAGAGATACGCTACCAAATGAATGCCATGGCACAGGTGAGATGGCACTCGGCAGCACCCGCCGACACTGCCCTGCTGCACCGCTCCGGTAAGAGGCTCGGGCACGAACACTGCAGCAGCAGACGGTTCCCAAGATGGTCATTCCCACTTTTTCTCTGCAACCTGAAAATACGTGGTGTTTTTTTTGTTTTTTTTTTCTTCCAAGGCGGCTCCTGGAGTCAGCGAGCATCCAAGAATGCTTGTTCTCATTCCAACTACACCAGCAAACATGTTTGAGCTCTCCCAACAGAAAAGTTTAAAACGCAGTCGGAGAGCACAGGAAAAGTTCAAAATCCATAAACAGAGAGGCTTCAAATTTTTTTTAAGATTTCTTCTTTTTTCAAACAAAGCCCCAAAGGGACTCCTGTAATTCTGAGCACCAGGAAGCTTGCAATTTCTGCAGTTTGCTGTATCTGTACAAAATCACACATTTACAGGGGCTGAAGGCTCAGAGAGGTGCTGGGTGGACAGGACCCCTGTCCTGGGCAGTGCTCTCGCTCCTGCTCTCCCCAGGACACCCCGCACACAAACGCCCTCCTTACGCCGTGAATTTGCTGGTACATCCTTCCCGTTGAGCACAGTCTCATCTCCCAGCATACTGATATCTACATTAAGTTTCTAAAAATAGCACGTCCTTCTTACATAAACCTGATAGAAAGGAATTAGGTGACAGCTGACTGAAAGAATCTCTTTAAAGGCAAAATTTGCTGGACACCAAATGCAACCAACACTTGCAAGCAGTGAAATCCTTTCATGTCAATTAAGGAAGGGAGAAAAAAGCTTCTAGATAACGTCACGGTTTGCCTGGAAAGGAAACACATTTCCTCGACACACTGACTCAATTACTCCTATTCCCACTGATGTAAAAGATAATGGTGTTTCTCCAGTGGACTTCTATTCCAGAGAAAGGTCTGCTAAAAGCACCCTTTCAGGTGTAGGTCCCATGGGAGCTCCACAATTCCCGTTGCGATGGAGGATTTTGCCACTCAAAAGCCGAGGTACCATTCAGGCTTTAAAAACACAGTTTAAAAGAGACCTCACCTAGAATTTTCTTGAAGGCAAAGCCTCCGGAGTTTCCAGAATGCCTAGTCTTTTTAAATTACATGACAGCTGTCCAAACAGAAACCAGAGCAGTATTAACTTCCTGCGTCTGCGGGCGTTTTGAATAATTCTTATCCTTCCTAGCAACAGGATGAAGTTCACCAGAACCATATCAGTAATGCAGAGGAAAGTTAATATGCAAATCAGTCGGTGGAAAAAAAAAAGTATTAAATGTTTTTGCATAACCTGGCTAATCCCTAAACCTCAGGGTACTGAATAATATATGAATTAGTAGATCAGGATCTGTCTCTATACCAGTGGAGAATACGCCGCTGAGATACAGGGCACAGCCCGACACCGAACTGCCGGGAGGTCCCTGTTGTAGAACGGAAAGAGAATTAAATAATGACTCCAGAGACATACATCTGAGAAAGCCAACACCAAACATCCCTGACACCAGTCACAAGGGGACTTTGTGCCATTTGCTGCTGAGTTAACTGGGAAAGTATGGACAGGAGAAGCCCAGCTGTTTGGGCTGGAGTCAGTGGGTCGCTGCCTGTCCCCCTGCACCACTCTGAAATGCAGTTCTGGCGAGGGCAGCCCCCTAGACTCCCTTTCACCCTGGGGATCCCCTCCTGATGCCATCGGCATCGTGACGTGGCTGCGGCTGCCACCCCGGGATGCCCCCAGCACCCACCGAAGGTCACGAGCAGCTGTCACAGCACAATCGAGCTCCGTATTAGAGGTCAGAGCTACGCTGAGGACAAGCCGGTGTTTGCAGGTTTGAGCAACTTTCTGTCGATCCCAGCATCGTGTTGCCAGGCAGCGGGGGCTGTCGCAGGATTTGCCCCTCCTGCTGATGTGCAACCTGCTGTGGGACGGGCAGCCCCAACACCCACCCCCAGCTCAACTACTCATTGACATTTCAATGGTGTCCACAGAGAAAAGAGAGATCACCCCTGACTAAGGGGATGTCCAGGCCACATTTCCTGGAAAAACTGGTTTGCCAGCCCCTGAAGAGAGAAATCAACTTATCGTTCCCCGCAGGAACACATCCCTGCAGACAGAAGGGTGGGACAGACATCGTCCTCTCTCCCGGTTGGGGTCTCCCCAAAAGCAGCCTCCTCCGTGCCATTTAGACCGGACACAAATAAGGCACTAAGCAAACAGCTATCCCTTCCTCTGGGGGCACGACCCCAAAACACTCAGTGCTAGGATGCAGGTATCTCTCAGTGAAAATAAGAAATGGAGAGATGATTTTGCCCATCCTCAGTGAGCCACGCTGCTGGAATTGCTACTCATCTCCAGAATTACCTAAAGTCTCCCCATTGCTGAAATCTGACAACATCTCCCTTTATTTGTGAATGGCTTTGGGAGATATCAGAACCCGGTTTGGGAATAAAGTAGTCCCTGCAATAACTACAACTTTTAAAATAGCGTTTGAGTTTGGCATCTCATATGTGCTGCTCCTGCAGCCTTGAAAGCTGTCGCCCTTCAGGCTGCCCTGCTCCACGCCCGCACAAACTCCGTGACAAGAAACCAGACAACTTTAGGATTGTAGCAAAATACAGAATCATAGAATATTTAGAGTTGGAAGGGACCTCAAAGATCATCGTTTTCCACCCCCCCTGCCCTGGGCAGGGACACCTCCCACCACCCCAGGTTGCTCCAAGCCCCATCCAGCCTGGCCTTGAACCCCTCCAGGGATGGGGCAGCCACAGCTTCTCTGGGCAACCTCTTCCAGTGAAGATATCTAGGCCTCCACTCCAGACAGTGCAAGGCCTGCGCTGCCAGCCATCCACCAAAGTCCAGGCACAAGTAAATACCAACCCTTCAGCTGTAGGTTTTATTTGTGTGTATTACATTCTGATGGATATTAAAAATAAAACCCTGAGTTCCTATCTCCTACCCAGGCCAGCCAAAGCAACGGCAACCTTTGCTGCCTATTTGTTTTCCACAACGGCCACATTTAGGCCCAGAAAAAAGGAATTCAGAAAAAGGACCGATGTGTTTCAACATCGCTACTGGCATTAGGGTCTTCTTCAGCCACCCAGTCTTAAAAAACAGGCAGGGAAATAGCTCCTTACAAATGTACAAACGACTCTTGTTCCCCCCTGAATGTTTTTATTCATGGGCTCCAACGCTGCCGCGAAGCACATGGGAGAGATGACCCAAGTGAGGGGGTAACATCCCCGCAGAAGCTGCTGCTAATAAAGGAGCATTCACCAGCATCACCACTTGCTGGTCACATTTTCCAGGCAAAGCCAAGGAAGAGGAACCGCAGTGTGAGCTCGGGCTGCGCCACACGCAACTCCCTACAAATTACCAGAGTAATTGGGTTTCGATAATCAGGCTCTTTGTTAAGGGCAACGTATTTTGGGCATGTCTCCACACTTGATCCACAGCACATATTGTATTCAACCAGCCAAGAAGTAAAACGAACTCCACCAGTTATCTGTGGTGAAGTCCAGTTTGAAAATTACTGAATTACAGCTCTCCCAATTAAGAAAGAAGCAATGAGTCCTCTTAGAGGTTATCCAGCAGGACTGCAGAGCTGTAGTTGAATTAAAAACAGAAGCCAGGTGAATTACTGGACTTTAAAGCTAAATTAAAGAAAACAAAAGCCTTTTCTGATATAATTTCCTCTTTCTATCTCTCATTTTTATACAATTATTCACTGCCAGGTTTTAGCTAGATAGGAAAGATGATCTAGGTCAATGCTTCTCCACCTTTTTTCCACTGAAGGACCAAGCTGTTTTGGCAGGAAAAAAAAACAACATCCTAACAAAAATTGTATTATATTTTTCACCCCCAACTGGGAAAAAAGGCTGCTACTGGAGCACCTATTGTTTCTTTAAACAGAGCCATATTGTTTGAGGAAACAGCAACCTCAGTCTTACAATTTCGTAGGTTTTAATCAGGCACTGGCAGCAAGCACCAGAGAGCTGAGCCTGGCCACAGCTACTCTAGGAGACAACAGACCGGGATTCAAGCAACACGTTTATCATGGACAAGCCTAAGTTTTCCCTTAGACCCTGCTTTTCCTTAAGACCCTGCTTTTATTCAGTCCTCGGACTGCTTCGACCATGAACCGTGCTCTGAAATGCTCAGATAGCAACTCCACAGCAAAGCCAAGCCCTGTCTGAGGCAGCAGGAGGTTCCTCTTACTCAGCCCAGGTTACTCCCCTGACGGCCCAGGACCCAGCTGTAGAATGAAAAAACAGAACACTCCCACGGGCTTTCAAATTAGTGAATCTTCAATCCCATTGTCTACACAGTCTCTACAAATAGTTGGTGAATCCGTAATTCAGTTTCTATTTACAGCCAAAAGGGAATAAGCACCATTAGGCCCCAGTGTTGCTGAGAGCCTGATCTCTGCTCCTCGTACTCCCTGGCACCACGTGTTGGGAGTTGACAAAAACACAAGATTGCTCTTCCCAGTATAAGCAGCGGGATCTCTGGAGCCCCTCTGCTGTGAGGACAGGCTGAGGGAGCTGGGGCTGTTCAGCCTGGAGAAGAGAAGGCTCCGGGGAGACCTTGGAGCAGCCTTCCAGGATCTGAAGGGAGCTCCAGGAGAGCTGGAGAGGGACTCTTGGTCAGGGAGTGGAGGGACAAGACAAGGGAGAACGGTTTTAAATGGGAAGAGGGAAGGTTTAGATTAGATATTAGGAATAAATTCTTTCCTGTGAGGGTGGTGAGACCCCGGCCCAGGTTGTCCAGAGAAGCTGTGGCTGCCCCATCCCTGGAGGGGTTCAAGGCCAGGCTGGATGGGGCTTGGAGCAACCTGGTGTGGTGGGAGGTGTCCCTGCCCAGGGCAGGGGGGTTGGAACTCGATGATCTTGAAGGTCCCTTCCAACTCTAACCATTCTATGATTCTATGATCTCTTAAAGAAGATACATGGTCTAGAAAAGCGGGATGAGGCCAGGTGTCTCAGTTTCATTAGCTCAGCAATGCTCTGCGGGAAGAACAGGAGGGAGATCTCAGTCCCTCTTTTCCATCAGGAGAGCAACTGAACACACACCTCCCCTCCAGCAGCTTGAGCCGTGGCTCCCGAAGGAGCAGAACGGGGCACAGGGATTTACTTGCTCAATCTCTGCGCTGTGCAAAATCTGTGCCATTCCCGTTTTCTTGTGAGTGCTTTTCCTCTGGGAAAACTGTAACCTGTTCCCTAGAAGATTTGGATGGCTGCCTCGAAATGGCTGTGGATTTGGGCTCAAACACCAAGGGAGGAGAAGCACAGCCATGAGGTGGCAATGACACCTGCTGCTGAGGAAGGCTGCCATAGGGAACACGGGAAAAGAGTCAAGACCCAGAGCTGAGAGAGCAGAATTATTCTCACTGCATACTTATGGAAACACAAGTCTACAGGTGGAGAAGCACATAAGGGAATGAAGGAAAAACTGAAAGGGAGGGGGGAGAAAAAGAGTAAACGAGTCAAATATGCTGTGTCGAGCTCCTATGAACACATGCACAAGGGAGCAAAGCGAGAGGTACCTGAAAACCCCAGCAGCTGCACACAGTGTATAATGGCTCACAAAAACCCTGCTCCAGCAAAGAGGCTATCACAGGTATCACAGCAATATTGGGAAAGTAAAATAAAAGCACACGCTGTCTCTTTTCCCTGCGTGATCTGACAGAATGCGAGCGTGAGATACTTTCTCCTTGTCCTTCTGCATCCTCTGCACGTCTCCTCTAACTGCACACCAGGCACCAAGGAACAGAGAGAGAGGCAGCATCCACCGTCGTGACGAGAGGCGGCTGGGGCTCAATCATCTGCCGTCAGACCCAGATGAAACCCGCAGCCCTGAGCAGTGATTCCACAGCGTAACGAGCAGCCCCGAGCACAGATCGATGTGCTGGCACGTCTAGCGAGAGGGTCTGTGTTTATTCCCCAAATACCGATTAATGCGCACGGGGTACTGCAATCCTTTGTCTGCTTCTTCAGGGTGGCTCCTGCTTTCTCCGAGTGAAGAAGTCAGGATGTGGGGAACAGCGATTCTCTCTGCCCAGAAGCAGCCAGGGGCTCGGGGAACAAAGAAGGTTAACAGCAGCTGCCGCTCGGCAGCACTAAAGGATGCCATCCATAGCGACATTACACTGTCCCTTTTGCTTAATAAGCACCGAATTTAAAAATAAACTATAGATTTCCTTTGATTTGTGGAAGCTCTGGAGGCTGAGACGAAGGGTGAGGGGGGAAGACGGGAGAAAAATGAGTACTTTTGTTGGGCAGTGATTGCAGAGCAGTTGGCAGATGGACTGAAGACAATGAATCCCTGCAGAATGAATGGAAATCCCTGTAACAAAACAGCAAAACCATCAAAGACGGGGCGACGACAAGTGTTTCACAGAATTCATTTTCTTTCAAAAAAGTAGGGAAAAAAATAAAATAAAATAAATCTGTACCTTCAAAATACAAGATGTTTTCAGAAGAGTCTCAGCAAGGCAATTTGCTCCAGACTCATGCACTCGAGCGAGCAAACATGAAAAGCTTTTCACACATATGCCGTGCCCTGGCTCAGACTATTTTTCCCTCCCATTGGGACACATCCTCTTGTCCTCAGTGAGGATCAAGTAATACTGGAGAAAAGAGAACCTGAAGGCAATCGTTAACACGTCAGAACCAACAACAGCAAAACCAGCGAGCGCAGAAAGTCACCTCTGCTCCTGCTCCCGAATGGAAACCTGACTGCTGGAGGCTTCGCTGCTCCACCTTCGCCTTGAAGCTGTACGTGTTGTAATAAGGTCAATACGTACAGAACCAGCTCTCTGACAATAATTCGATGCTCTCGGGGCCCTCCACGCCCCGTTCGCCTGCTCGTGAGCCTCCCGGCGGAGCAGGGCGGCAGCGGTGCCGGAGGGACAGCCCTTCCCTTCCAGCCTCTCTTACCTGCAAACACTGGGAAATGCAAACAGCCAATATAAACAAGAAAGTAGGTCACACTTCAGCGATTCCCAGCTTCAAAAATGTAAAAAGGACTCAACAAAGGAGCAGGGAGATGACAGGAGAGTACATCGCACCCTCCCAAGGAATCCATTTGATTCTTTTACTGATCAGACCTTTTCAGTGAGATCGCCGTCACACGCTTTTAAATGGGAAAAAAAGGATCTCACCGTTGAATTTATGCAGATAGATCCTTGAGACAACACTTCTACAGAAAACCCCACTGAAGTGCAAAGGCACTAAATTAGTAATGCAAACATTGAAGTGTGTATCCAGAGCCATTCTGAGGACTTGGCAGCTGTCAAATCCTCCGGTAACCCCTGCTTTGTCATTTTGACTTCAGGAGTAATTGGAGCTTTCCTTTAATCCTCCAGCCCAGGTGTCCTTATCCTTTCTGAAGAGACTCTACCGAAGAGGTCACAGTTTGCTGTGGGAGGTGCAGCCATCCCCTGCCACCCCTCCCGCATCCCCAGAGGATGACAGGCAGCGCTGGGGACACCGAGCCCGTCCCCACCTGATGGGCACTGGGCTGTCCCAGCTTCACACAGCGCCGAAAAATGTCACTGCGAAGGTTCAGTGGAATTAGGATCACTGTTAGATTAGTTAACAGCTGTATAATTAGCCACGCTAAGCCTAGATGTTTCCCCTTGAAACCTAGTTTTTGCAGTTATAAATAGCAGTGTTAATGATCTCCAGCATCACTGGTTACACTCAAAGGCTTCAGCCCTCCCTGCCTCCACCGGCCCTGGTGTCACTGAATGTCACGTTCTCCTGACTTTCTCGTAATGGCTATAGGAGACAAGAAGAAAAATGGAAAAAAGGCAGAAACCAAAAATAAACCCCAAACAGAAATGGATCAAGAAGGATTTTTTCCCTTAAACACTTCAAACGCTTCGCAAATAACAGCTGTAGCTTGTACTTAAACTGTACTTTCCGGCATGAACTTAATTACATTTCACAACAGCAGGAGGAGATGGTACCAGCATTCTACACACAGGTAAACTGAGACAAAGGAGTGAAACAGTCTGGAGTCACACAGGAAGATGATGAATGGGACCGAGAATGAGACCTGAGTGCCCAGCACATCATCCCGCTATTTACCAAGTGGTATAAAGCACCAGGGCACTCCAGCAGTGAGACGTCTTTCATAAACCTGTCACGGCACGCTGCATGCTAATAAGGGTATATGAAGAGCATTTTTCTTTATTTTGAAGCTATTCAGTACAGGAAAATTTCAAAAACTGGAGTTCACGCTCTTTAGATAAATTCAATGTGCCGTATCTGTGAAGGAGGCAGAACCCAGGTTTGTCATCTCTGAAATCTGAAGTTCAGGAGATGCAACTCTTAAATCCCCCCCTACTGTGAACTTATCACCAGCAATACTGCCACCTAATCGGAATAATCCACCACTTGCACCAAAGACTAAAAATATTTCTTTATAAACATTTAATCTCAGCAGAGCTTTCTAAAACTGCAGTGGGGCAACAGAATTTCTGGAAATGTCCACAGCACAGATTACAGCCACAGTCACTTAAAAAAAAAAATTAAAAAA
>VZRU01014290.1:488805-500117 GCA_013398155.1 Pedionomus torquatus
AAAATATATATATATAAAATACACAGATATTTACATATAATTTGCAAATATAATTTGCAAATAATCAAGTGAGAATTTTAAAGGCTGTTTTCAGGAAAATTGTTAGGACTTTAATGCAGTTTAGAAATGAAAATGTGAGATAATCCCAGAAACTGCATGTTGCTGCTCACTATTCCCCCTGCGGTTCCCACCAGAGCTGGTCTTTGGCACTTTTCCACTCCCAGTTTCCAAAGGTATGTTTGGGGGACACCTTCCTTCCAGCAGCACAGAACCCCAGGAAGGATTTCTACAGCACTCGGCCGCTGGGGAGGGATGGCAGACCTGAGGCAGAGGAATGTGCTTCCATGGCATTCCCTCCACAGCACTTATACACCCCCCAATATGCCCCGTCTCCAATAACAATGTGGGGAGGAAACAAATCCCTGAACAGCAGGGCTGAAGGGAGGTTGTGAGAGCAGAGCAGGGCTCTGCCGGCATCAGGCCAGGCTAAAATACACGATTAGTCCTTACACCTGCTGCTCCTCCCGAGTAGACCTTAGGACACTTCCCACGGGAAGGAAAACTGCTTGGCTTTCAGACGAGGAACACGCGGCACTGTAAGATGAGGTGGCCTCCCCAGGCCACCCCGCTATCCCCATGGCAGTATCGTGGCCGGGGTGAGCGCTGCCCCGCGCACTCCAGACGCGCTGCTTCATCCAGAGCACACGCCAGAGCCGCGTCCCCACCACAATTAATAACCCAAGTGCCAAATCACTAACGACTTGCACTCCTGTCACAGCGGCCGTGAGGAGCAGCGGGCGCTGAGCTAAGCGCTCCTCCACCACGAAGCACAGCACCCCCAGCAACTTGTGATTATTTCTCAGCACCCGTGCGAGACGGGCTTCTCCGAGCCAGGAGATCCGCTCGGCTATTGATCGGCCAACGAGGAGACAGGTCTTGATGGCACACCGATAAAACATGAGAAGATGTACCGCGGGAAAAAGTCTGTAAGCAAAACATTAAAACCAGAAAATAGGTATTCTGTATTCCGACCATTTGATCCCTGAACAAAGCTGTGAAAAACTCATTAACCCCCCCCCAGAACACTAACACACCACAAAGTCACTGGCTTGTATTTCGCAAACATGGCTATTGATTTATCTGTCTCCTTTTTCTGGGCTCCCTACTTCACACACACCCCATCCCAAACTGGAAACATTTTTACTGCTCCTCCTGGAGCCTCTTTGAAAGGGTCTCTCTCATCACAAGTTCCCACCAGTCCCTTAAGAAAACTTTGCTTATTATTTTATAGCGAGTGGAAACTTCCCAACCAGGCAACCAGGCCCGGAAAGTCCCTGCATATTCCCAAAAGAAAACAGTCTCCCATGAACAGAGACTGTTCCCGTGAAGGAATAAGAAAAAACTAAAGAAGGAAAACAGGCAATAAATTAGCTTCTTTAATGATATGCAAGCCCTGAGCAGGACGCAATAACCCCTGTGGACCTTATGTTCCGAATGCAGCAGGTTTTCTCTCCCCCCAGCTCCAACCTCCTGCTGGTCCCCTCCCTCTCTCACGGAGCCATCCCAACACCAAGCAGGGAAATCACAGGGGAAAAGCCATTCGAGAGGTGGCAGGTCATGACACATACCTGGGCAAGGGTAATTACCCTAATTAAAATACCGGTAGAGCATGTAAATCAAAACAAGTGACTTGCAGCCAAAAAAAACAAAAAAAAAACAAATAAACCCTCTCTGTTCCCTCTTTCCCNTCTGTTCCCTCTTTCCCCTTTACATCTGGTAACTGGTGAGAGCAGAAGCCACAGCTCAGGTAAGGTCCTTTGGCTCCCCAAGAACCTGTCCCGTGCCCTCTGCTCTTGCAGAGCCCTTGCCCAGCACCGCCTGCAGAAGCCACCGCTGCCACACCGGCAAAGGGGCTACCAAACGGAAAAACACCCGAGTTCCTGGGACACGGCTCCGCAGAGAAACAGGGGAAGAGAAAGTATGAGAGGGCCCAAGAGGAATCGATTCCTGTTGGCGTTCAGAGAAACACACCGTGCTCAGCAGCTTTGGAATCTGCCTCACATCATCCAGACCCCACCACAGCCACGCTTTTGGTTGTATTTCAAACACGCTGGCAGTGCTGGGGTAACGAGGGGGAAACACCACCCTGCACAAATTCCTCTTAAGAATTTTGGCCCCATGAAGTCACAGGGAAACGTCTATCTGCTCTGATGGGACCTGGGTTTGGCATCCAAAGCCCGACAGAAGGACCCATGAGTATTTGCATTACTGAGTTTTCACCTCTCTTTAGATCCCCTTGGTGCTGTGTCCTGTATAAACACGAGGCACTGCTCCGGCTCTGCAGGGCTCACAAATCCCTGGAACAAACACTGCCGAAACTTGGCTGCACACACACCGTATACGCTGTGCCTGCGAGAATTTCTGCATCAGCTTCTCCGCTCTCACGCGAAGGAAGGAGGAGCGGAGGGCTGTTTGCCTCGTGGCATCACTCCATTCTCTCCCAGAGCCTGCAAGGATGTTGCTAAACAAGCCGGGGATCTGGGGCTGTAAGAGCATTTGGCAAAATACTGTGAGGGTGGTGAGACCCCGGCCCAGGTCACCCAGAGCACCTGTGGCTGCCCCATCCCTGGAGGGGTTCAAGGCCAGGCTGGATGGGGCTTGGAGCAACCTGGGGTGGTGGGAGGTGTCCCTGCCCAGGGCAGGGGCATCTTGAAGGTCCCTTCCAACTCTGACCATTCCATCATTCTATGAAAAGCATTCATCTGATGCTGCTCGAGCCAGAGAGAGAGGCAGGGACTGGTGTGCTATTAACACAAGGACCCAGAGCCCAGCAGGGACAGCTCTGATTTGTGGTTCCCGAGGAGCTGACGGTTCTAGGACAAAAACCTTTCATCAAGGGAAAAATACATCTCCTCTTCTTGAGGCTCACAGAGGGACATTTTGTACTGGGGAAAACAAGCAAAGAGGAACAGGAAAATGGTATTTGCCTGAAATTGTCACTAGGGCAAACAAACTGACTGTGTCGTCTGAAGTACATCAGACACTTACGCTACACATTAATGCGAGAGAAAATTCAGCTGTTGATGTCCTTAGTAAAGCTGTACTACAGAAGATGACAACCACAAAATATTAGGTATGTAAAACAAAGGACAAGTGAAAAATCACAGGGGCTCCATCCCTCCAAGTGCCCAGAACCAAACCACGGCACGTGTTTGCCACAGGCACAGCACCGTGACGGGTCTCTGCTGCAGCGGCTGCTGAGACACAGCCAAAAAAGCATTTTTCAGCACTTAGACAGACACAGGGATGGAGATCTGTGAGGGGATGTAATCCAATGCACCAGCATCTGTCTGGCACACAAACAAGGCATGCTTTCATCCCCCCGTGGGCAGGGCTGGGATCACAGTACTCTATTTTTAACATCTTTAATTGCTTGCAAAGCCAAGGGGGCTGCAGGGAAGGAGGCAGCCTTTGCTCTCTGCCACTTCCCCAGCGCCCGCTCATTGTACAGGGACAATGACCCTCCCAGTGCCAAACCCAGCCCCAGCCTCCAGCAGCAGCACTAACACGCAGCAGGGATGTGGTGTCCTTCTGCGAGCAGCTCCAGGGCACGGTCGGGAGGAGGGGGGTAGGAGTGGGGTTTACAGAGGTAGGTGCATGTGAAGCATTATCTTTATCTAGGGTCAATCCCCCTCAAGTTTCCCAATTCCTGCCAGTGAGACACATTCTTGACTGAGCTGAGAATTGGCTTAATTCTGTTTTGTCTCCCAGTTTGTTTCTACCATCGCTGCCTTACACTGACACCTGTTGGGAGAGCTGCTGAATAATCAGCGAGAGCAAAACGCACCAATAGGGCATTTCTTTGTAAAAGGGAAACAAATCAGTGGCCACTCTGAATGGACCAACATTTGCTGGCATCTGTTACCATAACGAGTGGGCAGTTTGAGCAGCAGCCTCGCCAAACTATGAAAGAGTTAGGAGGATGAATAAAGCTCTCATACACTTCATGCAAGAGAAGCATGTCCTGAAAAGCAGTTGATTTTTGCTGACAAGAACACTCGACGGAACAGGAGGCGGCAGGAGCCAGGTGTTACCTGCCAGCAGAGCTCAGGCTCACACCTACCCCTACAGAGGGACCCCGAGCACTGCTCCACGCCGCGCTCCCCAGCTGGGCAGCGGTTCCTCTGCAGAGGGATGCGGGCAGCCGTGCTATAGAATGAAGTTCTGAAACCACCAATATGTTCAGTTAAAAAAGTTAAAGAGCCTCAGAGCAGCTGTGTTATCCAACAGGACTTTTTCCTACAAATATGTGCACTCCATCCTCTGCCACATGAAGCGACAAACGACTGTTTAAATACTCTGGCACACGTAGAAGGAACCCTTATTTGTATCATACAAGATACCAGGTACTGAAGAAGGATGTGCCTGACACAAAAAAAACTCAAACCCACACCACTTACCATCAGAGATGGTTTTATATCCTTGGATTGGAAGAACACTGGCTGGTACAAACTGGCCTTGTTGCACTCATTTCAAAACAAGTAATTCTCTATTTCACCAAGGACTGGCCCACGATACTTTGCAAAGATGCTCTTTCCAAAGTCCATGAATATTTGCACAATCAATAAACCCCACACATTCAATTTCTCCCCAACACGGGGTCAATAACTGAAACAGATATTAAGTTAGAAGCCACTCCCACAACAACATGGAAAGGATTACAGCACTGTTCTTCTTATCCCTGTACTCTTTTCCTCCTCACATCCCAGTCAGTGACTAACCTTCAGGGACCAGAGCAGAAAGAAATAAATAAATATGCCGAGACCAGAGGTCAGCTGAGATTTTGACTTTATAAATTCCCAGTATCAACAGCATTGCCCTTGAGCGTAAATCCAGGAGTGATGAGAAATGGGTTTCAAAACCAACCACTCCTGAAACTTCATTTGAACTTCCCCCTGATCTCTACAGTGAGTAGGAATAAAGGACCTTTATTAAACTGAGAAGTTACAACTGAGGACTGTTAGTAAATACAAACCCATAATAAAATGCCTGTAACACAACATCTGCTTCTTCTAATCACAATTCACGGAATTGTCAGGGTTGGAAGGGACCTCTGGAGCTCACCCAGCCCAACTCCCCTGCTAAAGCAGGGTTGCCCAGAGCACATCCCTCAGGGCTGCATCCAGGTGGGGCTTGAAGGTCTCCAGAGAAGGGGACTCCACACCCTCCCTGGGCAGCCTCTGACAGGGCTCTGACACCCTCACACCAAAGAAGTTTTTTTCTCATATTTTAATGGAATTTCCCGTGTTCCAGCTTGTGCCAAACCACTGAGAAGAGTCCGGCTCCATCCTCCTTCACCCCACCCTTCAGATCCTTGGGAGCATGAAGAAGGTCTCCCCTCAGCCTTCTCTTCTCCAGGCTCCAGAGTCCCAGCTCTCTCAGCCTTTCCTCCTCAGGGAGATGCTCCAATCCCTCCAGCATCTTTGTTGCCCTACGCTGGACTCTCTCCAGCAGTTCCCTGTCTCTCTTGAACTGGGGAGCCCAGCACTGGGGGCAGGATTCCAGCTGTGGCCTCCCCAGTGCAGAGCAGAGGGGGAGAATGACCTCCCTCCACCTCCTGGCCACCCTCTTCCCTCCTCAGCCCAGGATTCCATTGGCCTCTTGGCCACCAGGGCAATTGCTGCCTCATGGAGAGTTCACTGTCTACCAGGACCCCCAGATCCTTCTCCTCAGAAGTGCTTTCCAGCAGGTCCACCCCTAACCTGTACTGGTGTCTGCCATTCTTCCTCCCCAGGTGCAGGACCCTTCACTTGCTCTTGTTGAGCCTCATGAGGTTCTCCTCTGCCCAGCTCTCCAGCCTGTCCAGGTCATGCTGGATGGTGACACAGCCCTGTGGAGCGTCAGCCGGCCCCCCAGTTGGGTGTCATCAGTGAACTTGCTGAGGATACACTCTGTCCTCCAGGCCAGGTCACTGATGATGTGCTGAACAAGACTGGACCAGTTTCTATTATTCACACAACATTTTTGTTTCCTAAAAACCAAAAGAGGACAGGCTTTCCTCTAGATCCTCCATATTTCCACTGTAGACAGTTGTGAAATGCCATTATGTAACGTGGTTTTTTTTCCCACAAATAAACCCTAATGAAACAAACCAGAGATTGTTGCCACACTGCCACGCTGCAGCAACACTTCAGCCTTTGCCAGCAGTACAACACCACACCCTGTTATTTAAGATGCTAAACCTACAAATTGAACACTTCTAGATTAATACCAACACGTCCCACGCTTACAGCGCTACATTTTTTGCTGCTATTAATTTGTAGACTATGCATAAACAGTCTTTTATATGTTCTACATTATTTCACCTAAAATATCATTTTGCTGTTACAAATGGCTTGTCTCTCTTTCGAGCACAACTCGCTTCTGTTCCACTCTGATTTGAAGGATATGGAATCCACAGGACGTGCTTGAGATATGAGGCAGAACAAATTGTAAACCTAGTTGTATTTATCACAGAAACACACTATTTACCACTGTAGCCACTGCCTTTATCTTCATAGTTATTATTATTTGCCCAAGTATGATGAGAAACTAAATATACGCGTTTTCTGCTGGTGCATCCTGTCGTCAGCACCTTTAAGCTGACAAAGCAAGCGCAAGCTGGTCACAAGCGTGTTAAAGAAATAACTCATTATTATAAAGCATTCTTTCGATGAAAAGCTCTGCCCCATTCATAAATTTAGTTCTATTTATTGTGTTGGAATCGATGCTTTCCCTAGCTGGTCTCGGCGCGCTCCGGAGGGGCGCAGAGGGCAGCCGGGGCTGTGCCATGACTGCAGCTTGCCACGGGCAGCACCCGCTCTCCTCTGCTTCCAGAATGACTCACCTACGCGATTTTAACTCGCGATCTTCTAAAGGTAACGTATATAAAAGACCCAATGCATATACAAACATGCAGCGCGACCTCTACTTCAATAACTTTGTTGGGAATATACATTCAACACTGCCTCCTCCTACCAAATGACCACCGGCACTGAAAACCCTCCTCTTTAATTAACCTGACACAACGCGGCCATGGCAAAGTATTCACATACACGTTCTAAAGGCAGGTTACAAAACACTGTGACAGGTTACAAAAATGTGACAGTTCACATTTTATCTTCCAAACTTAATTCGGAGCCACAAGACAAACTCTTTCAACATAATTACCACTAGCATATGGGCATCTCTGCTATTGTACTGTTTCTAATTAGGACTGTGTACGTTACACATGTTGAAAGAGTTTGCAAATATGTTTTGTGGTTGACAGTTAAGCTCAGTATTTAAAGTAATGTGAACTTTTGTATGTTTACATTACATTTTCTGTAACAAATACATCATGTGCACAATAAACACACATATGTGCACATACACATGAACACAGACTATTTTGTTTTAGCAAAATAAACAGAAAACAGGTGTCAAAAATGTTAAAACTTGTAACTGGAATAAACACATTCACCAAAACCGTATTTACAACGCGCTGCTCAGCTCAGCTATTGGCTTCTAAAGACAGGATTCAGAAGTATTTCTCTTTACCACTAAAACACTTTCTTCATTGCATACATATATATTTACATACGTAATCTTGTACATGCCTCTTCAAATATGTAATTAACTTCTTCAAGAAGTTATCTGTATATCTATCTATTTACACGGAATTTTTGCCACCCAAAGAATGGTACAAGCAATTCAAAGGCAGAAACTGAAATTAATTAAGTTGAAATCCTGGAACGCTACAGCACAAAAGCCACTGGAGTAGAGGCAAGGAAAGGCAAAGTACCAACAACACACAGGTAACGAACAAAAGTCAATCCTTTACAAGTCTAAAGCCCTGGGCAATTAATTTTATTATAAAACCTTATACAAATATGCCAGGCATGAAGATGCTGTCTCTGAACTGCAAACAGAGCTTTGGAACTCTGCTTTCAAAATCATTATTTTATTAGATGTGTGTACATCTCCCTTTTGATTTGCAAGAGCTTTACAAGATGTAAGAGGAGTACACAGACGCATTTAATTGCTAATGATATTGTGCTATGTTTCAAGTTTCAGCATTAGCATCTCAAGGTAGGAGAGCATTACAACCCTTTCAAGGCTTTAAAAATCCACTTTTCACATTACTGTCTGAGTTTCCCTTTTGAGTCTTTTGTCTTGTGCTCACCCTTGAGTTCAAAGGAGTAAAATAACAAGATATTTCAATATTAAGATAGCTCCTGATACTGCCTTGAAGCGAAATGGACAGCAAAGCACCGTTCACACTTCAATCTTTATCAATAAAACACAGATGTCTCTGGAGCTTGACTCGCTCACCTGCTCACTGCTGTGATACACCGCAATTTTCAGTTACACAAAGAGCCCTTTATTGCACTCAGGCATCTTAAAAATGGATGGAAACAGTTGTCTTAATATTCCTTGCCCATGGAGAGGCACCAGAGGGCAAGTGTAAGGGCTTTCCATCATCTCTGCCCAGGGCAGAGCACTCCACCATCCTGGGGGTAACAGAGGGAATGCTCCTGGGGATGAGACCGAGCATAAACCAGGGCAGCCCCATGGCCCTCTGATGCTCCTGGGAGCCCGAGGTGGGCTAACATAGGCAGCCAAAAGCCACTGGTATTCTCCTTCTCTCACTCCAGAACAGAACTGGAGTGACCACCTTGCTTCTAGTGGAGAGCCAAGATGCAACTGGAATGCAGCAGGATGAAGCAAGCCCTGCTGAAGCTCAGCTTGCGAGTCATTGATGCACGGCAGCACTTCTAGAAGCAGAACAAGCCTTTGGTGTCCTGTCCCCAAGGCAGTATAATTAAGTCCTAACACACATTGAAATGCTCCAGTGTGAGCCTACCAATCTGCCTGGAACATCTCCCTTTCGATAGCCTGAAATGAAAAGCTCAGCCTAACACACTAACTGTCAACCCCCAGGTTCTCAACTCGCCCACCCTATAAAATGTAATCCAAGTCATGTTGATTTTGAATTATAAAATTACTTGCAACCACATGTGACTGATGAGTAGTGATCTCGGACACCAGCTGACCCCTGAACCCTGAAAGGAAGCATCAAGATAGAGGAGAAGAGCATAATGTGCTTCCAGAGTAAGACAGACTGCGGCATCAGCTTATTCCTTATTAGACACCCGAGAATCCAACCAGAATTTAAAGTCTGTAGAAACCCAGGCTGTGCTGGGTGTGTCAGGACTCTGCTCTTCATCAGGAAAGGGGAAACGGGAGAGAAAGATGTGAAACAGCTATTCTTCAGTTGCCATAGTTATAGCAGATTTACTAGAGAGATGTGCCCTTTACCAACTTTATGGCATTTCTCTAAATGCTTACAAATAAAGATAAAACCATTAATCTATGTCTTTTACTGCACTTCATGTAACTAGGTACTCCACTAGAAAAAACACATCATTTTAAACCTTCAACTTTACCCACATTTATAATGGAGATGTTATAATTAGTGATATCCACCACTCCCATCCAGCTACACTGAAATGTTTCTACACTTCTTAGACCATTAAAAAATAAGACTGATCCCAGGCAAAATGTAGTTTGTTGGTTCTCCTGCTGCTAATTTGCTGTGGCACTGGAAAGCCAGGGAAACTATAGAATGTCATAGTCCTAACGGACCCAATGAAATTGCAGTTCCACATTTCAGCCAGTCACTCTGAAAGCTGGTGTTTGAGCTGGAGACAACTGCGAGCTGGTGATGCTTTTGTGAGCTTCAGCCACATACACCAACACCCACAGGCGACTCCGAGAACAGGTCTGAACAGCCAAAGTTCTCAGGAGCTTCAGAGGAGGAGCAGAGGCACCCCCAGTTTCCCAATACATGATTTTTGTCATTTCCCGGCAGCAACCCCTCAGGCTGTGGAGACAGGCCATCACTCCCACCAGACCATGCAGATCTTTCAATGCAAAACCTTTCCTCCATTCCCTTCCTCTTCCAGGAACAGGAAAGCAATTAACAGTATTGACATTTACTCTGATTACTGGCCATGCCAGTCAGTGCCCAAATGAAAGCAGCAAGTAACACCTTTAGAAATGTCATTTCTGGTCCTCCAAGAACCAAGGTTCCAGCTCAATAATTTTACCGTGTTTGGTGCTAACTAAAGTCTTACTGGAAGTTGGAGAAGGATTCACCACTCGTTCTGAGGCAGCTCCAACCCAACTCTGTTGGAGCAGGCAGCAGGACGGGGACGGGGACGGGGGGTGGGGGGCAGCTCCNTCTGCTCTTGCAGATTTTCTGTTCTCAAATAGGAACATAAAGCAAATCGGACCCTTTAGCAAGTCCCACCTTCAGCCTCTCATCTGTCAATAGACACTTACACTTTGAGTTCCCAACATGCAATTAAACCTAGGTGAAGGCTCTGACTGTTCAGATTCTCACTGACTTCAATGCTGGGAGACCAAGTGCTGCTCTACACAAGTGATGCCAACAAACACCATATCTTTGTCCTACTTTGGTGAGATAAAATAATAAACTCAGGATATTGTGGAGCTCTGATTCCCTGTCAACCGATTCTCTAGCTGATATTTGTAACTATTTCACAGAATCATAGAATTGTCCAGGTTGGAAGGGACCTTTGAGATCATCAAGTCCAGCCATCAACCTAACTCTGATAAAAACCATCACTAACCCATGTTTCTAAGCACTATGGCAACCTGCCTTTTTTTAGTACCTCCAGAGATGGTGGTTCAATCACTTCCCTGGGCAGCCCATTCCAAGGATTAAGAACCCTTTCCATGTAAAAATCTCTCCTAATACCCAATCTGAATCTCCCCTGGTGCAACTTGAGGCCATTCTCTGGTCCCATCACCTGTTTCTTGGGAGAAGAAACCAACTCCCCCAGCTACACCCTCCTTTCAGGGAGTTGTAGAGAGCGAGAAGGTCTCCCCTCAGCCTCCTCTTCTCCAGGCTGAACACCCCCAGCTCCTCACAAGACTTGTGCTCCAGACCCCTCACCAGCTCCGCTGCCCATCTCTGGGCCTCCTCCAGCCCCTCAGTATATTTTTTTGTGGTGAGGGGGTCAAAACTGGACACAGCACTCGAGATGGGACCTCACCAGTGCCCAATAGAGTCTGATGATCAACTCCTGAGTCCTACCCCCCACGCTATTCCTGATCCAGGCCAGGATGCCATTGGCCTTCTTGCCCACCTGGGCACACTGCTGGCTCCTGTTCAGTCAACAGTCAACCAACACCCCCAGCTCTTTTTCTGCCAGGCAGCTCCAGCCATTAAGCTTTTGCTTTTTCTTTTGTTTTTTCAGGTAGCA
>VZRU01014290.1:509991-564816 GCA_013398155.1 Pedionomus torquatus
TCACTTTATTATACTGTCTTATATCACTTAAGTCAGAGCTTAATTTATCTCCAAGCAGCCTCAGCTGAAATTAATTTTTTGCTTAATTCCTTATTGGTAACATGCTTAGGCACTTTTAAGACAGCAATTGATTGCATCGCACATTTAAAATATCATTCACTTCCCAATACAGCATCTTTAATAATCATTTAAGTTTTCAATTAAAATAGGGTGCCAACATTAAAAGAAAAAAGATAATCCTGGGAGACAGTAACTGCTCTGTGCACAGTAATTTATTTTTTTTTTTTACTATTATTCTCAAGATATCTACTTGATTAACATAATTAGGTTAACCCAAAAGCCACTGTTTCTAATCTTTTCTCCGCTGGGAGTTCCCGTTGTGCCGGATGGAGCGGAGCAGGCAGCGGCACAGCCTCCCAGCAGCGCTCCCTGGTCTGGTGACAGAGGTGGTGACATCCCTCTGGCAACTCGGTCTCACAGCTGCACAAGCCGGAGCCAGGAGAGGAAGCAAGATGTAGCGGGGCAGATCGCACAGCAGTGGCAATATTTGCATTAGAAATAAAAAAAAATAATGCCAATATTGCTCATTTTTCTTCCAAGCCTGATCAGCGGCAGCACCCCAGTGAGGGGAGGCGGGAGCTGAGGAGCCGCATCCCAGGGGCCACCAGCTCACACCACCAGCCTCAGAGAAACACGGGAGGTACCAGTATCCCACCGTTCAGTCCTGCTTTCAGGTGTGACTTCAGCTCTTCCTCTCCCTGCCTTGGCTGGACAAGCTCTACCATCTGAAGGAACACCATCACGATGATCACACCCATGTTTGAATCCCGGTTAAGGGATGGGCCCCACTGCCAAATAGCCAATATTTCAGCCAGACTGGGCAAATGCCAGATTGTTATCGCATTTTAAACTTTTATTCTTCTGTGTCTGTGAAGAGGGAACCTCTGTGCCTGCTCTGGAGCCCGAGGACAGGAGCTGCTAATGCCCATTAGCTCCAGGGCAGGCTGAGAGCCGGGCGTATAATGCAGGAGCATACGCACAGGATTAAAATAGGAGTGTATTATTAAACAATTTTCAAGCTACTGAGTCTAACATAAAGGCATTTTCTGTTTCAGCTTCAACAAAGAGTACTGGGATAGAGTTTCCTTGACCACTGAGCACGTGCACTCACCCACAGCAGAGGGACACGGCAAAAACAAGGCCCTTTTTTCCCCGTTTCCTCAGCCCTGCACCTGATGCTCTCCATGGGGGAGCCATTTCAAGTCCTTGGGATTTCCCAGCCTTTATTTTTAGCCTATCCAGCACAGATAACACCCTTAGGAGTCAGTTTGACTCATGATTGACTTGCCTGGAGAAGAGAAGGCTCCAGGGAGACCTTGGAGCAGCCTTCCAGGATCCTTCAGATCAGGGCTACAGGAGAGCTGGAGAGGGACTCTTGGTCAGGGAGGGGAGTGATAAGACAAGGGGGAAGGGTTTTAAATTGAAAGAGGGGAGATTTAGATTAGATACCAGAAAAATTCTGTGCTGTGAGGGTGGGGAGACCCTGGCCCAGGCTGCCCAGAGAAGCTGTGGCTGCCCCATCCCTGGAGGGGTTCAAGGCCAGGCTGGATGGGGCTTGGAGCAACCTGGGGTGGTGGGAGGTGTCCCTGCCCAGGGCAGGGGGGTTGGAACTGGATGATCTTTGAGGTGCCTTCCAACTCTAATCATTCTATGACTCTATGATTCCTATTTCGAACACAGGCGAAAAAAAAAAGCGCACTTTACATGGCAACACGTACAGAACAATAAGATTGCCAGATGGTATAATGCCGAACGGAATTAATTTCACACACAATGTTTTCAAGGTGTTAAAGTATGTCACAGCTTCTGCTAATAAAACATCTTCCTCTTCCCTCCTCCTTTTAAGAAAACGCTACATTCCCACCAGCCCCTATTCTACATTATATGTGTTTTCAATTCTGATAAGGGCAGCTGATTGCTTGCAAACCTAATTACAGTCAAATGAAAGTCTTTCAGAACCATCATTAGCAATTAGGACCCGCTGGATTTGCAGCGTATCATTTAGAGAGGTATAATTCAATAGCTTATTGAAAAATTGCAGGTGAAAGCGGTGATTATAAGGCGGGGGGGGAGACGACTGCCTGTGCCACGTCACCGCAGGCAAACCCTCCGTCGAGCGGCAGCTCCTGGGAGCGGCGGATCAATGGATGCGGGTGTTTGCTCCTCACCTCGCCGGGAAAACCCTCCCCGCAGCCCAGCATCACCCTCGGGTGTAGGAATGGCTCCGGATCTCCCACGTCATGCCTGGTTTTGTGCTGGGTTTGCAAGGAATTCCCAATTCAGGGACTTCATTAAATGTGGGGAGGGGGGAGATGCGCGGTGCAGACCAACAGGCCCACAAAGCAACACGTTTTGCAGTCCTGTCTCTAGAGAACAACCATCTCTTCTGTGCCCATTGAGCTCAATTATATATTATCAAGGCCCAGAAGTTGTTTGGATGCTTTCGAGCAGCTGGGTGCCTTCACAGACCACGTGTTGGATATGGGGACTGCGGGTTAAGTGCAGCTGGAGATTTCTGTGGCCTCTGATCAGAAGCAAACAGCAGTCGAGAATCACAGAACGCTTGTAATTCGAGCGCTGTTTGTCACCAGTTTCTGAGAGGGAAACCAAAGGGACAACTGAACGGCAGCCCAGCTTTTAGAGAGGCGCTCTCTCACTCGCACAGAAATGCCCACGCTGTGCACGTCTGCAAAATAACGTGTGGTTCCCTCCCAAGGATGACATTACCCACTGGCCAACACAAAGCATTCATCTTCAATGTTGACACTGAGCTGGACATGAGCAGACACAGACGACATTAATTCACACAACAGGTCCCCTCTTCTTTGGGTGTATCCCTTCATACACACATCTCTGTGTAAGATTTACCCTCTGAAAACCTGCACAGCTCAGCCTGGACAGCCCCACCGCTCCTCCCCTTCTCCACTGCTTCTCCTCTCCCATCCTACATGAGCTTATCAAAGCCCAGATCTACCCATCTCCCTTTACTGCACAAGCATCTTCTTCCTCAATATTATTCCATCCACTCATGCTGTGCTGTAACCTCAAAGCACAGTTAATCTGTATATGGCTCTTTCTATACTTTCAGGGCTGCAATCTGACTTTTTTCCATCACTTCATAGCTTAAATTTCATATTAAATTTTGTTAATAAGGTGGATTGGCAAAGAAAACAAGATAAATGATGCCCTCAGATGACAGGATACCAAGACGGAGCAGACAGCGTTTCATTAAACTCGTGCCCTCTGCAAAGTCCTGTTGTGTGGGGTGACTTCAGCCTCCTGGCAACACTGGCACCCAATGAAACCACACTGTGGAGGCTGCAACAACCAGAAACCTGGTAAGTTCAAAGTGGTTGTGCTAGTACTTTGGAAAAAAAAATAAAAATAAGATAAATAGCATAGGAAGAAACGTTGTCTCAGTTCCATTACTGCGTAGCAGTACCACCGCTCCACCAAGGCCTCACTGCTACCACTTCTAAGGCACACAAGATCACCATCCCTGGAGATATTTAGAAGACAGGTAGACATAGAGCTCAGAGATACAGCTTAGTGATTAGGACAGTGTTGGGTTGATGTTTGAACTCTATGATCTCAAAGGTCCCTTCCAACCCAGACAATTACAGAATCAGAGAAATGATATGGCATTGGAAGGGACCTCTGGAGATCATCTACTCCAACCCCTGCCAAAGCAGGTCCACCCAGAGCAGGCTGCACAGGAGCATGTCCAGGCGGGTTTGAAATGTCTCTAGAGATGGAGACTCCACCACCTCTCTGTGTTCTATTAACAGAGGTGTGCTCACCTCTATTCCAGTGTTCTGCCACCCTCAAAGTAAAGAATCCTCGTGTTTAGATGGAAATTCTTATGTACAACTTTGTGCCCATTAGCTTGTCCTGTCCCTGGGCACCACTGAAAAAAGACTGGCCTTACCCTCCTGACACCCAGCCTTTAATTATTTATAGGTGTTGATCAGACCCCCCCCTCCAGCCTTCTCCACACTACAAAGATCCAAGTCCCTCAGCCTTTCCTTGTAAGAGAGATGTTCTAGACCCCTCATCATCTCTGTAGCCCCAGATTCTATGAAGTTTGTCCCACGCTCTGCGAGTCAGTAGCGATGCTTCCTTTATCTTCAGCCGTTACAGAGCCCGGCCTCCGACAGCGCGAACCCAGCCCAGCGCGGCCGGCACGGCTTGCAGACCCCCCCATTGCCCTGCCTGAGCTATTTTCACCACCCAGGTTCCTTCCTGATCCAGTTTTACAGTCACTGAAATCCACTGGCTGCCAGTAAAGTAATCCCAAATCCCAGCAGCTACATAAAAGGAGATTCAAGCCTTTATCACCCGTTATGGGTGCCTGGTATTTCCAAGGTTTCTGACCTCACACCGCACAAATATATACCCCATTTTTTTCCCCTCCCTGCTGGCCCAGGTCTACCAGTTGGGAGTCAAAGAAATGGAGCAGCTCTCCGTGGCTGTGCATAATACTTGTAGCTGCTATTGCACTCCCGAAGCCCACCCACAATTTCATTTTCAATTAACAGCTCTTAGAAAAGCAGTAATGAAAGCAGTTGCTAAAGAGCACTCAGATGTCATTGAGAGACTGCAAACCCAAACTGTAAATAGCACATTGTAAATCGCTTGTCACCACAGTCAGCTCTCGCTGGAGTCACACTGCCGGTGACAATCAAACCCATCTGCTCGGCTGCCCGACCAGTGTCACCACAAACCCGGCAGCGAACGCCCCCCTCCCGCTCCGCTCTCGTTACCTGTCATGTACAGGCTTGTCTAGGAGCGCGCAGAAGCCGTTCCTGCCTGGGAGCGTGATTAAAGGCAGCTCACACAACAGCTATTTCACCATCACACCACAGGTTTGCTGATCTGAAGCCCCTCTGCACCCGGGGACAAGTGTGCAATAACTACAGCTGCAACACAATTAAGGACGCGATGCTCGCGAGCGACGATGACAAGGGACCACAGCGGCCATCCAGACCCGCCATCGAAAGCCTTAGCAGCCCCAGACTGCAGATGTGCAGATGCAGGGTGAGACTACCAAGGGGACCACAGACTTCAATCTGAGAAGGAAAAGCTTCGGTACTTCCCTCCCTCCCCTTTAATTGATTCATGTAATGGACTACGGGGTTAAAGCTCATATTGTGTAACACGTGTCGTTGATGGCTGCCAGCGACAGTGAGTACCTTTTTCTGCCGTCCTTCCCATTTTTCCTTTATCTCCCTACAATTTACCTCCTAATTCATCTCTCCATCGTGCGTTTTTTTCCCCTTTATTCATCATCTGCCCCTTATTTATTTATGACCGGTTTGTCTCCTCCTTTAAACTCTCAGGATATCCGGGACTGGGATTTGATATTCTGCAAGTGTCTTTGGAATCAGCAGGTTGAGGCAGAGCCCAGCAGCAGTTGGATCTTGAATATACCTACACCAGCTCAGGTACCGCTTGCCCAGCACACAGATCGCCGCGTTAGAAGCATATGCCAAAGGCAATCTTTTTCTGCAAAAAGGTGTATGAGTCTCCCAGTGGGTAAAGAAAACAATGAAGGAAATGGTAGAGGTAGCAAAAGTCAACGTCTTCTGCTCGTTCCAGAACATACCCACTGAAAAAAGAGGAACGATCCTTCCCCCTCAGTATCAAAAGACTGTCAACGGTCCTTCTGCAAAATTCCTCCTATGCCCCACTCAAACGTCAAGGAACAAAAACTGATTAAACACTAGTTAAAAAATTCTGCTACCCTTTTACCAGTTTAAAACGTTCACTTTAAGATTCCCAAATGATTTTTACAGAAAACACCTAAAAACACACCATCACCAATTAACGTAAAGGAAATTAAATTTAAAACGCTGGAGAAATATTCTGATGAGTCTTATGTTTGCTTAACGCCAACTAAGATTTCCTTGAGGCATTTAATAAGTACATTTATAAAAGCTCACAAAGCAGAGTTCAAAAGTCTTCTCGCTAGTAAAATATGAGCCTTAATTAACCTACAGTTTCACATTTTCTGGATTTCAATAAACCTGTAGGCGTTTAAGCATAGCTGGATAAATACCTGCATGAATACTGTAAGGATTTTCTCTGAAAACTAATTAGCAGTCCTTCCAATAGCTGACTTCCACTAAATCTGTTTGATGAGGGAGCTTCAGACCGTAAATCCTGCGCGTGAGAGTTACTTCCAGCAGATAACAGATCTCCCAGAAAGGCGCATCAGGCATGGCCTGTTACAAGTGGTACAACAACAAACAGGATCCTTGGGTGTAAAATGTGTCCCAAGAGGGACAGATGGCAGCCAAGGGCTTGGGCCAGGACAGGAAGGCGAGGGACAGCACCGAGATTGCATCCTGCCATCCGCTCATAATATTCCAGGATCCCTCCAGGGACAACAGGGGCAAGATGCATTGTTTATGCATAAAATATCTAGCCCTAATATAGCAATGATACCGCATATATCCAGAAGTGTACTGGAGTTTAATTGGCTTTGGACACTCGTGCTTTGCCAAGCACAAAGCCCCAGTTTATGGCTTGTTGTCATCTGAGAAGGCTGACGAGTAACTTTTTTCCCATCGAAAGCCCAGGAATTCAGTGGGATGGAGCTGGGTGGGGAAAGAAACCCAAAATGTGCAGCCAAGGGTCACTTTGGGAGGAACAGTGCTGTGTGATCAGAGAAAACATCCTCACAATTTATCATTCTCTTCCTTTTTTTGGAGGTCTTCTCCATTTGTCTTGAAAGAATACAGAAAATGCTAACCAGAAATGCTATATATAACGGTCGTGGGCATGTCTTTTCAAATAAGCTTTATAGCCTTTTCCATGATATCTTTTTTCCACGTCTAAGTGCCAAAGCCACTAGGATTTGTCAGTACCTAAACTGTTCATGAGACTAAAATGTTCTTATCTAAGAAGCTATACCCCTACCAAATGTATTAAATTTATATTGAGCAAGATATTTTATTTCCTCTCAGCCTTATCCCTCAGGAATTAAGCAGAGTACTCAGATTTATCAGCTGAAAGGAAAACCATTTTCCATGACATTTGTCAACTCAATACCTTCCAAGTCAGTGTATATTTATTCCTAAAAACATAACCTCACAAATAACCTCCAGCAGCAGCGAGGCCGATTCCTTCGTAGCTTGAGCAGGGGGTGGAGAGGTTTCACCTGCCAGTAGGCTGTGCCAGGGGAATCAAACCGTGGAAAAAGGCGGCTTTTACAAAGAGCAGTTCGTGCCACACAAAGCAGATACATTTACCATTTGACATCCTAAAAGGGAACAGAGGACCACACAGGTGAACACAGAAAACAGCCAAGGAAACACAACAGCCCTCGACATCAACTTACAGCCACTGCATCAACTCTCCTGAGGAGTCTCCCCACTTCCCTTTGAAATACAAAGTAAAATTAAATTGGAAGAACTACCTCTAATTGGTGTGGTAGTGCAGAATATGCATTTTACAATCAGTTTGCTTTGCTGAAGCACCGTAAAAACTCCAAATATCAAATTGCAAGTCCACGTACTTGTCATCCTCAATGTTCCTTCCACGCCCCCGAGCTCACCAAAGCAGCAGCAGTGAACTTCCACTGCTTTCGAAAAGTGTCTCTGCAAAGCAATGGTTTTGCACCAAACAAGGATGAAGACTCATTCAATGAATATCAACCATCTCCATTAGGCATATAATTTCTGCTTAAAGAGTCACTGATATCACTCAAGTTTAGGCCAAAACTGACCCCTTTATTGTTATGTTAGACTTCAGTTTTGCAGACAGTGAGCCAAATGACCATGTAGGCACACGCTCGACTTAAAACACCCAGCTCTCATTTAGTCTTTTCTATACATCAAGCACATAAGGGATATTTACTCAAAAAAACCCAAACCCAAAGCGTGGGTTTTTCTTCATCCTGCTCACCAGAGAAACAACACTTGTCACACTTTCTTCTTTTGTAAAACCAAGAACCACAGCACTGCGCAGTCCTGAACCAGAGCCCAACATGTCCAAGCCCAAGCTCTGCCACCCTGGACACTCTCCCGTGGCACACGTGTGTCACAGCTACGGCAGCAAGGGAGTACTGGTGCTGGGAAGGCAGGATGTTCTGGCTAAGGACAGGTGATTAGTCACCCAGAAGAGCACACACCGGTACAGCTGACATCCTACAAACGAGCTCCTCGAACTTAATCAGTCTTAGAGCTTTGTCTTGATTAACAGCTGCCGCTCTCGCAATTACCTCACCTTGCCCTTGATGTTCAAGGGAGTCTTATGCTTCCATGTACCAAGTTTAAAGAAAAGAAGGCATATTTATAGCACAAAGTTGGCCTAACAATGTAATAGAGAGACCACATTTGTTTGCCCTCACGGCCTCAGAGCCAGCCTATGGAATGCTCTTCCAACCTCTGCACGTTTATTAATCAGCTTGGCTCTGGCATCAATACACCACTTGCTTTCCCACTCAATTCATCTCTTCTAGGACCAGGACACGGTTCCCTGAGAGCCCAAGACTAAAACAACTACAAAGTGGTTAAAGTAAGGCCAAAACAAACATGCCACAAAACAAGAAATCGGCTTCTACTCCCCAAGTGCCAACAGGCAAAGGCCCCCCCTCCCCGCAGCAGAAAGCTCCTCTCACCTGTCTGAGGCCCTTCGGTAGTTTCTTCCTTTTCCCAAGGTGCTGGCAAAGATTACGATCATTTTCTCGGTCGGAGCTGTACTGGTGGTGGTGAAGTCTGTTCTTTTTCGGCAGATAGGACAGCCCATTGGTAAGTGCTTCCCGTTTTTTCTTGGCTAGAGGATTCTGTCGCTTCTCCACGCGTTCCTGAGGTTTCAGAGCTACGTCCTTCTGCAGAGGGAGGGAGCAGGGGAAGGAAGAGAAGAAAAACACAGTGGTTAAGGCACAGCTCTGATTTGGTTGACATCTTCAAGCAGCAGTTCCAGGGGACAAGGAAAGCATTCTCACAGCAATGCTACAGTCACCAGAACAGGAGAAAGCACTGGTGTCTGCTCCACCAAAGGACAGGCACATGTAAAAATAAAATCTGTAAGATGAAGAGAGCGCACAGACGCAGACACGTACCCCTTTAGATTTCATACCATCAACCTCGTAACTCTCGACCACGTCTCATATATCAAGTGAGCACGCATTCAGAAGACAGACAGCATGTGTTCGTAATGTTTAAATTGACAATTGTCTTTGATTTAGCAAGGCTTAGCTTCTCACATTTATTTGTATTATTTCTTCTATGTGACAGGACAAGGCGAGAGCTGACCTAAATCCAATTAAAGCCATTGAATCTCAATTGAATTCACCGGAGGTTTCCCTCAGGCCTGATCTAAGCAGAAGATTTCCAAATCTCAGGGAGGTGGGGAAAGCACCAAAAAAGGAAAACTCAACCCCAAAACCAACTTGTATTTTAAAACTTTGTTACTGACCCTTCTTTAAACCCCGTAATCAATGTCTGTCTACAAAAAATCACTCAGGTCTTATAACATAAACACAAGTTTTGTAACTTAGCCTACAGCTACTGTATTTTTTTACTGACAACCTAAAACACACCTAAGTCATATTTTTGTTTCAAAATAAATCTTACTTGAGAAAAAAACTAGTTCAATAACACAACATTAAAGGCAGAGGAAGAGGAGGCTGGAGGGTCAGTGGGAGAGAAGAATTAGAAGCTACTGGAGAGGTATAAATCATAGAATGATGGAATGGTTAGAGTTGGAAGGGACCTTGAATATCATCCAGTTCCAACCCCCCTGCCCTGGGCAGGGACACCTCCCACCACACCAGGTTGCTCCAAGCCCCATCCAGCCTGGCCTTGAACACTTGACACACACAAATGACAACGCGTATTGTGGATCTAATAAATCAAATTTGCTAAGGGACATCCGCTCCACTACGTCCATATGGAGGGGTACAGTATTTCCATGTTGGTGGCATATTACTTAAGCAGCGTCATACTTTAAGCATACCCTAACATGCCTCTAAACCAAAAGCTCTCCATGCCCTGCCATCAAGTACTCTATAATCTCGTAAGCCTTCACGCTTCTGTTTATTGTCACTCAGTATTATAAGTGACAGCAGGAAAGAAATTGGGTTGCTGGCCCCAGTGTCAGATTCAGGAGAATATAATTCAAATTATGCCACCTTTTAATGCAAAAAAAAAGCCATGCCTCAAGGCAAAAATAATTTTGGCTTTAATTAAAGAATGCTCCCTAAATGCCTATCTAAAACACAAGAGCTTCACAATATTCATAACTAAAAAGCAATGAGAACATGAATTAAATTGAAGACCATCAACATTCAAATTTGATTTTTGGCGTAAAGAATAACCTTACAAGTGTTAAAGAAAGGAGTATGGATCAGAAGCTGTAAAACACATTTTCTGTCTTTCCTTCACCTAAGACACCACAGGAAATACCCTGTGCTTTTCTTCCCGTAGCTTTACTCATACCAGGAAAGTTAGAAGCTTTATCCAAGCTCATGAGAAGAAAATTTTGTCACTCTTAGTTACAAAGCAGGATCAGTATTTTAGGAATGTCATGTCTCTCCTCTCGGGTTCCTCCAGCTATGAAAAAAACCAACCCCAAGTCAGAGGTAGCACCAACCATCATAACCTGCTTGGAGTGGAAAGCTCTACACCAGCAGGGATCCGGCAGAGCCAGCCCAGGGGGAAATAAAGCAAGAAGAAGGACTTTGCTGAGCACACCTTCTGTCACCTTCCCCAGGAAGGTTTCAGATTTAGATACAAGCCATGAATGCACAAAGGCAAATTCTCGGGTGTCATGTATTAAGGTTACTATTTCACCAATTGTCACCATCAATAGCTTCGTAATATAGAAACTACAACAACTGCAAGTACCCATTGACCTCCCGGACAGCAAAGGCAGAGCCTCGCACAGCCAGTCCTGCGCTCAGCCCCACTCAGCTACACTTGGTTAATTAAACTGGAAAACCAAGTCAATTAAACTGGGAAACCCTCAGAGCACCTTCAACGCAGCAGAAAAGCATCAGAACTACAACTTCTTCCATTGAAACAACAAGAAATTATACCATAGAAGAGATTTATGCCTTAAGATAAGTATCATCACGCTGCTAATGATTAATGTAAATCTTTATTTTTTCAGATCCATATCAAAAAGCCCCACACTATACCAGCAGAGCTTGTAATTCTAGAAAGAAATGCAATTAAGAGGATTCTCTCTAAATGTGAAAGGTTGAAGAAGTGAAGAAAGGGAAATTTTATGGAGAAAAAAATATTCTCCTAATGACTAAATAGCTTTTGTGGGACTTTTTTTTTTCTTTTTTTTTTTTTTTTTTTCCAGCTAGAGATCTAAATGAAGTGGTGGCAGGCTTCCAGAAACTTATAAAATGTCTAATGGGGCTAGCACTGCCATCAAGAAATTACTAGCTCCCATTAGCTTTAAGGAGAGTGTAAGATGGGTCAAGTTTTGCAGATCACTCTGGGCATATCTGGGACAACCTCCTCCATAAGAAGCCCATGTTGTAGCCAACCGCATAAAGCTTCATGGATTGTCACGATGCACCTCAAGCCAATTTGAGCTCATGTCAGAAATAAGATGAAAGAATCTGCATATGCACCTACAGGAAAGACGAGCTGCAGCTTCCCAAAGCCTTCTGCAAACTCTATGAAAACGTGTCTACCAAGGCAGGACAGTTTGCAGAAACCTCCCCAAAACAGGGTGCCTCTTCTGCTCACAATCGAAGAGAGGAAAGGGAGCTCCTTATTCTGCAAATTGTGAAAGCAGGCCTTAATTCCAGTTTGGTGGGTGAGCGTACTGTGAAATTTAGACATAAAAATTGGTGTTTAGACAACCATGTTTCTCCAGAAGAGCCATCTGCTTTTCACCAGCTGACACCTCTGCAGAGAAAATTACAGAGTGCTGCGGGTCAAACCCCTGCGTTATTGAATTGTATGGTAGAACCTCTCATTGCTATCAAAAGATACACAATTTGGCCTTAAAATATATACATCTATAGAAATACATACTAAATTCTTCATCTGCAGACTGGAGTGCGACAGGGACACGTTAAAAAAATAAAAGCTTAGACACAAGTGGATAGGATGTATTAAAATTAGCTTGAATACTTGACTAGAGATCACCGGGGTGTCGACGCTGCTCGTGCTTGAGGTTGCAAACTGTCTGGGATTGTTGTGGACACCCGGTGGGAACGGCAACGCACGGATCCTGCCCTCTGCGGAGCTGCTGGGCTGGGCGGAGGCGGCGCTTGGCTGGGAACTGCGATCCTACATCAATCACTGCCCCGCTTTCTGCCCTTTCTCCCTCAGCCCATTTTTATCTTTCTGTTGTTTAGATAGGACAATAGCTGTACCATGCCGTGTGCTAGTACATTAGCCAGCACAATCTTAATTACAGACTTCAGGCATCATCATGATTAGAGTAATAAGCTGTAATTACTCTAAGGTGACAGGACTGCACAGACCTTATCTACATAGATAAGGAGATGTAGTAATATTTCATGTCGAGACGTATTTTTCAGCAGCTACCCACGGAGCCGATTCAAACCAAGCAGCAGACCCTGTGAACAACACATTCAGACTTTAATGGAGGTTTTTCTCCTCTCCTGCCAGCATACAAGCCCACACATTATTAAATAAATCCTACAAACATATTAGGCATGGTTTAAAACCATCTCTTTCAGAGATATCTTTCATCAGTAAAGTGCCTTAAGTGTATCAGGAAGGTGACTTAAATATATAAATATGTAATTACATGTGATTCAATACAAAAGGGCATTAATATTTATGAGTGTACTGTATAATCTAAAAAAAAATAAATTCCATTTGTTTTATTTCTATTGGGCACATTAATCAACCTGCTCGCAGTGTCCGTGCCCTAGCGGGGAAGAGCCGCCCATGCTGCACAGCCTCCCGCCGCGACGCCAGCGCGCAGGAGGGGCGGCACAGCAATCATCTTGGCGCCAATTAGTATCAACAATTTCAATCCAAGCCCTGCATTTGGCACGGGGAGGAGCAGCAGGCTCCGTGGGTAACACGGGATAATTTCTGGTGGCGGGAGGCCCGAAGGACAGGCAGCGTTCTCATCAAGTGTTAAGTTTTCAGGGAGCTCTGCCTGATTTATTTCAGGAGAGTCCATCTTCTTGCTATGTAAATGACAGCTCATTAATTATTAATCAGATCCTCAGCACACTGCTTTGTGGGGTACACACCTCACCCCTGCGAATCCCACCCGAGAGCCCGTCCATCGCTGCTGCCCTTTCCTCCGGCCACCTCCCTTCTGACAACGACTTAGCAATGAATGTAAACAACAAAAGCTCTGCTCCATCCCTTATTGCAGGATTTCGCTGTGGGAACCTTTGATGAAAAGCCACGATGGAATTGTACTTGTGTCGCAAATTCACTGCAGGCACTTACGGGGATGAACATTTCAGGCGCTGCTCAGGGATTTCAAGCCTTGACCTTTCCAAATTGTTCCCGTGGATTATTGTGGCAAGAACCTACTTTCTGAATTCCCACTGAACTGACCCCAGGAAAGTGCAACTGTCAGAAACTTCTTAAAAACAGAAGTAGATTACAGTGCAGCACTAATAAAAGCAAATCACTGCACCCGTCTACAGCTATATTCCAGGTATTTGCTCCTCAGGTTCCCGCTCGAGTCCACAACAGCTTCATGCCAGAGCCCAACAATTTATCCTTTGCTCCAGCAATAAAGTACAAAGACATAAGACACTTTTAGAACCCCAAAATTATTAAATGTCAATGTCATGCGCCACTTAAAATGCAAATAGTTAGAAAAGCGAGCCAGTTCGTCCACTATTTATTCATCCAAGCATGAATAGAAGTGTTTAAGAAAGGTATTTCTGGAGCCTTTTGTCTATTTTCAAGGTTCAAGCAATTCAATCCCATTTGATCAGGAACACTACTGCAGAGGGAAGAAGCCAATCAAGGGGGGGGGAAATAAAATCTATTTTGACTAGTTAGAAAAGGTGATTTGAAATCCTTGCTGAGTTACAGACATAACCGTAACACAGACTCGAAAAGCGACACGGACACAAACCCTGACAAAACCACCACCTCTGCATTCGCTGGGAAAAGTTGTTACAAAAGTTTGGCTTGTGAGAAATTCGGCTGCTCAGAGAGTATGGCTGAGAGAAAGAAATGCAGCAGCTTCAGCAGCAGCACGCGGTGGGTATCCTTAGCTGGGAATCCAGTAGAGCAACACACGGAGGAGGCTGCACAAACCAACCCCAAAATCAGGAAACCACGTCAGTCGGAGGGTACCAAATTCACCATCGCATCTTGACAGTCTTGATCAACTCATACTGGGGTTTCTGTTATATTGTAGACAAATTTTTATAGCTGATGGATGAAAAGGCCCCAAGACTTTAATACCTCTTGCGGGTGTTCCGTAATTTTAGTTCTGGCAGTAACAAGAAGACATCAAGGTCTAAAAAACAACGCACTGACTGTCCCTGCAATTTTTCAATATCAGAAAATAAACCCAAGATGTTTGTAACAGTCATTCCTTTCCCTCCAGATAGGACGGTTAAATGCACTCTGTATTCTTCTGAATGCACCATTAGTTCTTCAAAAGCACTTACCTAGGGGGGAAAAAAATTGCAAACAATCTTAAAACAACACCAGGGAGAAAGGAAGGCAGGGGTAAAGTGCAATGCAAAAGAGAAAAGAATTCTCAAATGGTGGAAATTACAGTATTTTAGGACACAAGGAACAGGTGGAGACAGCCAAGATGTCAACTCTAGCGGCTGCGGCAGCCCATCCACTAATCCCAGCAATTTCTATAAGTTGCAAGACCTCTGCAGAAAGGTTTCATTTTATTCCGTTTTGTTTTCAGAAAATTACAAGCCACTGCCTCCTGCATCTCTCTGGAATCTGAAAACAAAGTAGTTCAGCCTTGTGCAAAACTGGTTGTGCAACAGCCTGAAGATGAAGCGCGGTACCCGGCTGCAGGACACCACGTGGCGGTCGCAGAGGAAGGCGAAACAATAGGAAAGCAAGTTGCTGTCTGCTCGAGATACCTTTTATAAAAGCCCTCCAGGAGCAAAGAGATTGCTTTGATTTTTTCATCCCCAAACCATTTGTTAACAATATTGTTGATAAACAGAAGGTTCCTTTTCAGGTGCTGCCGATTTAAATTACACACAAAAAACTACATTAAAGCAACATTATTGAGGTTATGAAGTCAAGGAGTTGGAAGTTATTAAAGGCCAGGATTAAGGCTGCAACCACCCCCTTAATTCAGGCCTCTTGCGCATACGCATCATGATACAATCTTTAATTACCCGATGGCGGGCTCGCGTTCCCCGGCGCAGAGTGGAAGGCATTCAGCTAATGAGCAGCCACTCAGGATTTTGCTTTCTCCTCTTTGTCCAACGTGTGGGTCTAAAACTTGTTTACTTACACTCCATTCACACCCTCCTCTGAATGCACTATTATTAATTTCCTCAAGGGCTTTTTGATGCGTTTCCTCGCTACAGTATCAGACGCCCAACAAATACCAATGACCTATTTTACAGTTCAGCCAGCTGACGGTATTTCACTAGTCCTATTTTATAGGTGGCAACGACAGTCCTGACACGTTCGGGTCAAAAACATCTGCTAATTTTAAGCACCCATTAGGAAGCACCTAAGATTAGATTTTTCCACCGGATTCAGCTCCACAGAGCAGTTTATCTAATGAAGCACAGCCTTCATTGATTTCAACAGCTACCGGGAGTGCTGAGCACTTCTCCAAATCAACCTCTGGTAAGCACCACATATTTATTATAAGGACATGGATAATGACTGTTTCTAAAATATGTGGCGCAATCACCTCCCTCAATGCCACATACTAAGTAAGAGATGGAGGCAGAGGTAAAACTGAATCCTAATTACATTCAACAAGAGGAAAACTTCCAGCAATCCTCTGCCTCACTGGGCACCTTCCAGCTTTGCTAATGGGTAGGAAAGGGCTTTCAAAGGAGAAGAGTCTCCCATTCCAGAGCAAAGAGGACCTGTTTGAGTAAATGGCTTCAGGATCTTCAAGAGATAAAGTAGGCCATTATACCATTAATAGCGGCATGAACCATTAGGGCCAAATAAATTAAAAATCCAAAACAACCTGGAGGAGCTTAAATCTGTAGCTGCCTGCTACACACAGCCATCAGGCCAATGGAAACGCGTACAACTCCCCAGCTCAGCCGTGGCTGTAACACTCTAAGCTGTGTTCTACCCAGCACTACCTAAAGAATACGTGGCTGTCGTCCCACCTCTGCTTAGATTTTACACTGTTTATTGTTGTAGTGGGACAGCAGTCACTTTTTAGCACAAGCAAACTGTGACCGACCTCTGCTAACACACCAGAGCTAAGGCAGCAATCTAAACCAAGTATTTTACTTGGCGAAATAACTGTCCTTCCCTGTTCCTAAGTTCAGCCAACAGACCGTGCCTTTCCTCAGCACACTGCGTGTTTGGATGCAGGCTCTCTATTTCTCAATGATTTATGACACTTGATACTTCAAATGAGATCTGCGTTGGTCCTTTGCGATTACTCCCACAGGCTGTGTAATATTCTTTCTGTGCCCTACCTGAGTAACTTTCTCATACTTAATTACACATCGTGCGTGTCTTAAATCTCACTGCAATCAGTGGGATTTTAGGAAAACCCTTCAACTTCTTCTCTGTTTAGAGGCTGCTGAATACGAGCACACCCTCTTTTTTTTTTTTATCTTGACATGATAAAGAGCACGTTTAAGAGGAAACTTTATTCAAGTATCTGAGTACAAAAGATTAAAACTTACTCCTACACGCCAACTTTGACAACAGCAGAATGGAATCACGCAAGATTTCAACAAAAGCACCCAGTTGTACACGACAGCTGTAGTGACTTAGCTGAAAAGCAAAAGGGACAGTCCTATACAACATTTTACATAGTCCTCACTAAGCCTAGAGATGCTACACAAAATAAAGGCGTAGCTGCCATCTCAGACTACCCTGCCAGCTGCTGAGCTGAAGCAAAGCCGTCAGCAACTGATGTCAGACTTGACAATTAATTGATTCTCGTTCCATGTATTTCGTCTTTTTCAAACATGACGTGGTATTCTCAGTTTTCTCCCTCAAAATACTACACCATACCACACTACACTTGTGGAGAAGAGTCATCCAAATTACTGGAGTCCATGCAACCACAGTTAGGAAAAAAACACCCTCTTGGATCTCACAAGGAGAAGGTGCCGAGCGATGCCAGCTCCCATTCCAGACTCTTGGCTGCTTTTCTTGGGGCTGCCCGGTTCTGGGGAAGGTGAAGCACACACGGCTGCCTCTGCTCAGACTGACCTACCCAGCCACCCGTGTACTCCTGCCCAGAGAAAGAGATCCTGAAGCTCTCACTCCACCCAGCTTCTGCTGGCCTCCAAGTCCCTTCAAGATTTTTCTATAGATTTTATGCAAGTTGCTAACAAAATTCAAGGCTGCCTCTTTCTTGAGGATTTGACTGTATCACCTGACTTCATTACACCCATGACTCTGCCTTTTTTGAGTACGTGCTGTCTGAAAGATCACCTTTCAAAAAGATCTGAGAGATCTTTCCTAGCAAGAAATACGTGACCTCCACTGGCACCTGGAATAGTCTTTGCCACGTTCTTTCCAGCTCCTCCACGTACAGTCTTTCCAACTTTTCAAATCATTTTTGATAAGTACTTTTATTTCATAGGCCAACAACCTTTATAACTTGGCCCAGCACCAGGGCAGATCTCCCAGCGAAGAGGGGCTGTTCCTGCCCTTCTGGCCCATCGTGGCTCCATGAGCAGAATTCAGGGCACAACCCCGACTGCTTCCAACACACCAGGCGTGTCATGAATAACACACCACTCCATCCCAGACACGCTTTACAGACCTTACAGACCCCAGAGCTCACACAGTAGGCAGCCCTGCAGCCAGGGAAAATCTATTCCCACTGCCCCTGGGTTGATTTCACAGCGCTGGGCCTTAACCGAACGGGCTTGATAGACCCCACGAGCAGCATGGCCACATTCAACAAAGCGCTTATTTTCTTTGTCTGAGGAATGAAAAGAAATAAAAAGGGGTGTGGAGAAAAAAAAAAAGAGTCTCTAGGGATGCTCTTTTTAAATCTTTGTGCCAACATAAGAGGGGTTCTCTGCTCCCGCACTCAGTTACAATTACGGATTAGGCAGCAAGAGAGCATTAAACCAGCTCCTAACAGAAAGGTGAATTTGGTTTGTTTTCTGTGCTACAACATACCAGTTGCACATTTACAGTAACGACTTCAGTATCTGCGTACATCACTGTTATTCTATACAGTCACCCCATGCACAGCAACGTCTTGATCTGCTGCAGAAATGCATCCTCCTGCGGGCGGAGGCTGGGGCTGGGCACCTTTCAGGCAGATGCACCCAAGTTCAAGGGTCCGTGTCCCAGGAGGGACAAAAAATTTTCTCCTTGGAAAATGGGATTTTCACGGTGGAAAGAATCCAATTGAAGAGTTGTCAAGTACCACACCGAGTAACGTGAAATACAAATACTTTCAGTTTGTCAAAAATAATCAGGCAGCTCTTGGATTCTACACTGAAACTTCTGGAATTATTTTTTTTCCTTTCACATAGCTTTTAAATTTGCACTTTTGGTTCCAATCTGGAATGGAAGCAATAGTTTAAATTTTAGACTTTCTACCAAAATAAAAATTTGTCACGTCTGTATATACAAAGTAGTGGTACAAAATCTGCATGTGCTGGCCAGAATACACATGCTGCCTCAGGACCAAATCAGATTGCCGTCTCAAACACCACTTTTTTCAAGTAAAGAGTACGTCCCATTTTAACCTGGTTTATTCCATGTCCAAAAGCATCAGTCCTTTATTTTTGCCCAATGTCCTGCCAACTTTACCAGGAGACTTCTGCAATGAAAACCTATTTCCCTCCGGCAGAGCCTTCAGCAGGAAGGTGCCTGTGGGCTCCTCATTCTCCAGATGCGTATGGCGATCGCTGAATAATTCAAATGGCTCTTTCGCAGGCAGGCCACAGACAGAGGCGAGGAGTTAGCGGGCCAATAAATCTTACATTTAAAGGGTATCCCCCCCATTACTGGTAGGGTAAGAGCAAATGGATGTGGGCTTAGACAGCTCTCATCCTTGCTATTCCTGCACTAGGGCTAAACAGATGACTTCAGCCTCCAGGCTCTCACACTGGCACCATTCATTAGCACAGCACTCAGCATTCATAAAAAATGTATTACGGTTTGTAAATCAAATCAGAAGCACCTCTGTATTCCCTGGCTTGTGGAAAGATGGTACAGCACCAGGAAAGTCCAGCGTATTCTAAAGGTCTCACAACACCCACTAAAATACTCCAGCCAGAAACAAGAACTGAGTGGGGACAGCACAGAAGAGGCTTTGCCGCTTCAAAGCAAGACCAGAAAATCTGCCCTCCAGGAGTCAAGACAAAGAAACCACCCTGAGACAACAAAGGGAAAAACAACCAAGGAACTGCACTATATAGGGAGAGACCGAAACTTCCATATCATTTACTTCTGTCACAAATGGAGCCGTATAAACGTGCTGGGAAACCAGAGCCATCCCTCTGCACGTGCCAGCAAGAGGGCAAACCTAGCTCTTTGGACAGAAAGCACAGACATAGGCAAGGGAAAGGACAGAATCAGAAAAACCACTCAGGGATTTTGCCAGATGGTAAACGTTCCAACCTGCAGATTTTTTTAACCAAACCAAAAGCCTCCTCGTAATAACAGGTTATAATTACTGAGCTTTTCAAAATAAAAATCTATTTTGAAACAACTCTTTTCCATTTTGTGGGTCAGGAAGTCAAACTACTTAACACGCCAGCTTTTCCGTCTTCTAAGCTTCTACTGTCTCATATTCCTCTTGATTTTCTTTCTCCTTCTCTGGGAACCACTTAACTCTACCGCTGTTCTTGGCATATGGCATACAACCTCACACAAAAGACTGATGAAGGCAGATTTTAAAATGAAAGAGCAGTGATTAGAAAATAAGGGGAAAGAAAGAGAGAAAAGGAGAGTTTAGATAGGACCAGAGGACTGCATCACTTAAGGCAAGCTCGGTAATACTCTTCATTAGGAAAAGGATCAGAACCTTTGGGCATTTAAAGGGAAAAAAAGAAACAATGGTCAACTTCCCATCTGCAAAAGAAACCTCCTTCTAGCATTCACTGAAAAAAATACTAAAGAACTGAAGTTTAAAAAATAGAGCAATATGTAACCTTTCCATTTGCTGGCTTATTCTTCCCCTAGGAAACAGATACAGTGAAGATAAATTTGATGATCAAAAAACCAGAGGGATTACATTCTTGTACAGTGCTGATCACTGGCAAATCCCCCTCTCTGCAGTTCAGAAGCACAGCTTAGCATAACAGACCAGATTTATCATTGCCTTGTCCTTCGCACCACTTACAAAGCAGATATAAGTTGCTCCTATCTCAAGAGTCCTCATTCACATACTCAGAAGAAATAAATACCACAACCATTTTGTTGTTACTCTACAAAGGTATAAGCCACCGTACCACATGCAGAGAATCTGACGCGCTGGATAAATGCCACCTGTCTTTTCTGTCTTTATTTCTTGGCTTCTGCTAATTCACAACACAGCTTTTGTTTCAGCTTTAGGGCAGTGGATGCTCCACAATGTGTGGCGTCACCCCAAAACCCCATGGGGTGTACTCAGCAGCTCCTACAAGGTGAAACACCGTTCTTCCCTGCCACCTCATTTTTAGAACACAAAGCCTCCAGTTAAACGGGCAAAGATGATGAATAAATAAAAGGGGAAACCTAGAGATAACTACTTTCTTCATTTTTATTGCAGGGCACACACCCTGTAAAGCTACCTCATACACCAGAGACAAAGAAAAAGATTTCCTTTACAGTTGTGCTGTGGCTGAAAATATGATGTCTTCTGCAAATATTCAACCTTTTTAAACTACTTTGTGGATAGATCTTTTAAAACTGAAGTGTCATCTAATATTCAGGGCTATTCAGCATCTGGAAAAGCAGTTTCTGTCGTATTTCTTGTTTATAGCCACCTAGAAGCTACAAATTTAACTTGGGAGGGATGCAGAGTCAGGGGATGCGGTTCCAAAACAGAACATCTCAAGTCAAGAGCTTTGCTAATGCCTCCAGCAAACTTGCGAGGAGTTACAAAAACTGTGAATCATACCGCTTGAGCAATACTTACATTCAAACCACACTTTATCGTATACCCGGCTGTCTCCACTGAACTCGTAACCATTTCTTCTGTAGAAAGCATCCAAACTGCTGTCTCTCTGTAAAAACTTGCCTGGAGCAGAAAGCAGATAAAGCTCTGCAATGCATCTCTGGAGAGCTATGGAATATGTTGAAGAGAATTAGAACCGTAAGCAGGAATCAGTCTGTACTTGGAAGGAAACCTATGCTGCTAAAGATTTGTTTTCTAAGCTGCTTGGTGGTGCCGGTATCCAAATCTCTCCTGTCTGATCTTATCACAGCTTGTACCCTGCCAGGCACAGGCTCAGCGCTGGCTGGACCGAGGTGGGAAGTTACTGATGTGGCTACCGGGAGCCGAGTGCTGAGACTCCTCATCTTCCACCGACGCTCCGTGACCTGCAGCAGGCGGGCTAAGCCCCAGGCCACAAAGCGGGCATTCAGGGGCCTAAAACTATTTAATTCCCATTGACTGGCTTTCCAAAGGAAATAAATGGCTTTGTGAATTTGGGCCTTTAGCCTTTCCGCGCTGCAGTGCTCATCTGTAAAATGGAAGTTAAAACCACACACTCTTTCATCAGTGCCTCATAATACGTAAAGAGGTAGATGGACCGGGCACCACAGGAGCAGCGGGGGCTGCCCGCGCTCAGAAAAAGCCAACAGGCGACACGGGCTCACGGCGTGGCTGCCACATTTCCCTCCAGTCAGGCCTGGATCGAGGCAGCCAACTTCTGGATAGGGAAAAACAACAGCGTTCCACTGCTTCACGCCATAAAATCATTCAGGGCGTGTGCTCTCCCTTCATTTCTTTTGGAAAACACAGTAGCAAAGTCAGTCTCTCCTCTTCCAATTCTCCGAAGCCCTTCAGCTCGGTGAGGCCAGGCCACCACAGGCGCGTGTGGCTGGCGCAGGCGTGTGGCACCCCCAGCTCTGCCCCTCTCTCTTGCCCCTCCTGGTCTCCATGTCCTGCCCTCCCTCACCTACACAGCCCCCTGCCCCTTCCAGACACACAGGGCTCACAGCGTTTCCCCTTCCCTGTTCTTCATCCTAATTCCAGACACCTCTCCATTCCTGTCCCCCCCGAGGAGGATCAGTCTCCTCCTGCCTCCCTCGCCACCGTCTCCCATGTCCTCCTTCTCTGTCCTGGCCGGTGCCTCTGCTTCACCAGGAGCCCTCTCAGACTGTCATCACCCCCAACAACAACTCCACACAAGCTGCAGCCTTTGAAATCAATACAGACCCTTCCTTCTCCTGCAGACTGAGGGCTTGTAATGCCTGCACAGGACTGATGAGGGGGGAAAGAGAAGAAGAGACTGCACTAAGCACTAAGTACCCCATCAACATCCTCTACCCGCTGCTCTGGAAGAGTGGCACCGCTTTGACACAACACCAAACAGCAAAACCGCACAAGAAACGGTATCTTAGCAGCCTGTGCCAGTCCCCTCTTCCCTCATAACACCCGAGGGTCAGACCCACCACATCTGCAGGTGCCCCAGACGGCAGGAGCCCCTCTGCTCCGAGGATGGGCTGAGGGAGCTGGGGCTGCTCAGCCTGGAGAAGAGGAGGCTCCGGGGAGACCTTGGAGCAGCCTTCCAGGATCTGAAGGGGCTACAGGAGAGCTGGAGAGGGGCTGTTCACAAAGGCTGCTGTGACAGGACGAGGGGCAATGGATTTAAGTTCGAGAAGAGTAGATTTAGGTTGGATATTAGGAAAAATCTCTAAGGGTGGTGGAGCACTGGAGCAGGTTGCCCAGGGAGGTGGTTGAGGCCCCTTCCCTGGAGATATTCCAGGTGAGGCTGGATGAGGCCCTGGGCAACCTGGGCTGGTTGGGGGTGTCCCTGCGACTGCGGGGAGGTGGGACTAGATGGCCTTTGGAGGTCCCTTCTGGCCTGGATGATTCTATGATTCGGTAACACAGACATATAAATGCTTTCCTCAAAGCTGAGGTGACTTATGGCTCTGCAGAAGATGTTAGCAAAGTCAGGCAGGAATGGGCAAAGGGAAGCTGTTCCCTTAACAGCACTTCCCAATGTGGTTCTGTCCTTGTTTTTTCTTTAGGAATAAGCATCAAAAATACTGAATTATTCTCCCTGCCCAACGTCTCAGAGATGTGTGGATCCTCCAAGGCAACCGAGGCACTCTCAGTCACAGGGAATTTAGGCGCCTGGGGCCAATATCATCCAGCTGGTACAAAGCCCCTACTCAAGCAACGCTCCTCCAGTCCCCTATGGATCCCACCAAACACACTTTGGCACTTGGAGTACAGGACACAGATCCTGAAGGGAGCAGTAGGAACAGGTCTTAGAAGAAGGAATTTGAGAAGGTCACCTCTTTTTTTCAATTCTATAATGGGACCCCTGTTCCCTGACATGTTTTACATCTCATGTAACTAGGGCACTCCTTATAAAAGAAGTTCAGGACAGAAAATCCAAACCAACACTTTGAAAAGGCACCCAAACTCTGTAGTTTTATAGGAGGCAAAAATGACCTCAAAAAACTGGACTACACAAATGCCTGGAGTGAAAAAGATGGAATAAATTAAAGGATATAATTATGGCTGAGAAAAGAGGGAAGGAGGTTGCTCAATAGGATGAAAGACAGATTTGAGAAATAAGAAATGAAAGGAGGTGTCAGCTTGAATCAGCCAGGCTGAAAGCTGCTGCTGATTCTGACTGACATACCGAGAATTTCCGATTGCAAACTCTTCCTCTAATAAAGCTGCAAATTCACCTCTACACTTTTACTTTGATCTTAATGCAAATGTTTAATAATGGACAGATTTAATGATGTTCAGGTGCTTATTGGTTCTATCGGACGATACTGGAATCAATCTCCCCCTTTAGAAAGCTTGGGTTAATGGCCAAGTTTATTAAACTGCATGCAGTCATTCAGAAAAGATCAATAGAGACACGATTACAGAGCAACCAGAGGATTAAACATGAGATTTATCACAAAATTAAACTGAATTAAATGTTCTCTGATAGCACTTGAAATGCTGTCGATACTCTTAACTGATAATCTATGATTCTGTGTTTACTTAACAGGCAGCAGGGATGTCTGACTCAAGAAAATGACTATAATGTAAAAACATAAACTGCAAAGATTTGCTGAGAGCATTAAACCTCACCTAGAAAACCATTATTTCTTCCTGCTAGAAGAGCAAAAGCGTTTTGCTTCTTTGCCCATTTCCTGTTTCAGAGGGAGAAGGATACAGCCCTCTCACATACCACATTTCTGCAACATCCTTCTCAGGACTATTACAGGATGCACAGGACTCTAAAAGATACCTATACAGGGTTTCAACAAAATATTTTACTGTTTGACCTTAAGAAAACTGATTCCACCTCCTGAGAAATTTGCCAGCCTTCCTGCTTTTCCTTTCCCTCTGGCTTAGCCCAGTTCCCTCCTCAGGCTCAGGCACTCAGAGCTCTCCTTAATTAGGCCGGCATAGCACTGTGCAAACTCTACTCAATGGTCTCTTCCTAAAAAAACCTCAGTTCCAAGCATAAAAAAACTAGGAGCACCAGCAACACAGAAACAGTAAAGGAAGTCCATGAAAAAAAAATAATTAAAAAATGAAGCCAGTTTTACAGAGAGAAACAGGATCTAAATTCAGACACTAGTCTTCTGGGATGAGATCCCAAACCCTGCTGCGTCCTGAGGTCTGTTATCAGAATCACACACAGAGATTATTGCCATCTGCACTATAATAATGTGGTTGGCCTGGTTTTGAGGACCAAAACCTCAACTCACAGCAGGAGTGAAGGGGGAAGGAGGGAAGGAGGGGAGGAGCAGGAGCTCACAAGCACACAAAAGAGCAGATGCAAAGTAATAACCAATCACAACCTCAACTTTGATAAATTTTGAGTGTCTTCATGTTTCTGCGGCTTTCCAAAATGGTCACGACATATAAACTCTGCTGAAGAGCTCCTATAAGAATTAATTTTTGTGTTCAGGGAGGCTGAGGGACGTCCGCTTCCAGGATGCCTTCTTTTTCCTGTTTTTCAGAGGAGGGTTGAGTCCCGCCATCCCTTCCACCAACCTTGGTAAAACATCTCAAAGGGAATATGACCATCCAACAGCAAGTAAACCACCCAAAACAAAAAACACCAAAAAATCCCTCATCAATTCTCCTGAATTGAATTTTTACTGACTCAGAGGGGCTTAGCTGCTTTCTGAACAGGCTCAGCTATCCCCAGCGTACTTCGCGGAATTCAATCCTGTAATCCAATCCCAGACGCATTTCGTGAAATCTTATTTCTCCAAGCTCTAGAAAAGAATAAGCAAAGGAAGTCTTTAGGAACACTAATTTGCCAATAAATACTGACTGAGCCAATTTTGCTTTTGCTGATTTTTGAGTAGAAAATGAAAGGAGAAAGGAAAAAAAAAGAAAAAAAAAAAAAAAAAGGCTTCTGTCTCAAGTACTACATCCCCTCATTAAAACTTCACTTGTGGATAGAAAAGATGCCATGGAACACGTACCCTGAAATTAGCCCAGCATGCACTGCCCCAATAAACAAATCCTCAGAAACTAGATTAGAGCCATTCTCACTAGGTTTTCACTGCAGAAATCGCTACTAGTTCTGTCCAGAAAAGGAAAATCTCTGTAATATCTAATAAATGGACCAAAACAACTAAATGAATAGCAGGGCAATAGCGCAGCGTGTTCTAGCAGCAGCCAATGGAGCTATAGTCAATACACACACCGGCTGTTAAATTTTACATCAATACCATCACACAATTAAGTCACTGAACGCCTGAGCAGAGTAGTAAAGCACTCGGCATTATGTGAGCTCTGAGACCGCCTGTGAGAGCGAGGGAAGCGAAGATTCACCGTGGTGCTTCAGCGCTGAGAGAAAGGCCGCGTTTATGGCTTCCTCTGTAGGCTTTATGGGACGCTCCGCAGATGACACAGATGGTATTAGTGATACATGAGCGCTGGCGATCACTCGGCTCCTCGGCTCTGACGCTAACCTGAACCGGCAGCTGGTTTGTCGGGAGGGCAAGGACCAGGCTGCCAGCTGCACGTGACATTGCACAGCCCGCTGACAGCATCCTGCTGTCTTGATGCTCTCCTGCAGGACCCTGGTTTCTCCCCGTCTGAGCTGGCTCACCGGCTCTCCCCACTGCTGCCCGGCGGCAGGGAGACACACTGCCCTTAAAAATTGCACTTTCTTTACACCGGCATATGGAAAAAAAGGAAGCAAACCCCACAAAAAATGCAGCTGCGCATCTCGATGCAGCACCTAAAAGGCAGGCTGGAGCCAAGCAGGTAACAGGCAAACACAGTCTCTTAAGAGTGTGATTTACCGGGCAGTCGTTCCCCTGCGTCTGCTGCTCGCTGAGAAACAAAGGCCGTTACTACCGCTCCTGCTGATGGGAACAAGCAGCACATTGGTGCTCCTCAAAGCACCTACCTGCATCTGCGTGACGGACCCAAGTGCTGCCTGTCTCCGCCCCGGTGTGTGGTAGTACCAAGCCACAGTGGGAAAGGTGAAGGAAACCAAATTATTTCCAACGGGAGGCTCATCCCTGCCAAACCTGCCCCCTTCCTGTCCCGTCCCACAGTTAAGAGATGCCAGACCTGCTTTTTCCCCACCTCTGCCAGTCGTTAGTCATGGGAATCCGGGACAACAAGCAGAAGGCACCTCAGGACATGGAGCAGGAGAAGTTTCTGTGGCACAAAAAGAACTGATAATCCTTTCCCTCCAAAAGCTGTTGCGGTGTGAGCTGTGTTTTATTAATAACAGTCAGGATAATAAATTTGTCAGTAACGACAAAGAAATTCCCTAGAAACCAGAGTGCTCAAGTGTCATTGAAACTACATCTATTTAGCAAACAGCTGAATGCCTTTCAGCGAAGGCTGGCGGGTGATGAAGCAGCTGTCACTGCTCACACAGGGGCTGTTCCCACCTCGGTGCCACAGGTACCTGCACCGCTCTCTTTATCACCATAAGGATGATCTGGATGCAAAAGGCGATCAGCAACCGAAAACCCAATTAATGAACTGACACCTAAGCAGAGGGTAATTCCTACAAGTCTTCTACTCCCTTGCCCAAGCTGAAGTTTTAAATACCAGATTCATTTCAGTTTTACGAACAAAAGAGAATGGATTCTGCTTTCTGACTTAATGAAGTTTGTGTCAAATGGACTCAGACCTTCATCTCAGAGCGTGAGATTTCATTTTAGAAGGATTTTTCTTTGATTTTGGGGTATATTTAAGTTCTTACAACGTTTGAGATGCTGAATCTATGTTAGTAGCTTGATTTCTTAAAACTTTGGGGTGATAACTCAGTCAACGGTTCCATTTCTGTTACTTTCAGCCTTCTAACAGAGGAGTCCTCCTCCCTCGTGCGCCTGCTCAGCAGTCACTGAAACTGGAGAAAGCTTTCCACGGAATTTCCATGGGCTCTGCTTCCTAATGCACATCCCAAGAGGTTCAGAACAGAGAATCCACTGGTGAGTGCACAACGCCCCGCTCTCCTGTTCTCATAACTAAAAAACCAAGGGAAGTCCCACTGAAAACGTGGCTGAATTGACAGAGATTAGCAAACTGGGTGTCCTGGGGTAGGGGATGTTGGAGATAGGGCTTGGTCCATTGGAGAAGAAAAATTAAAAATGGCCAGGAAGAGTCTCTCAAAACAAGAAATTGAGAGAAGGAAGAGAAAACTGTAGAAACAGTATTAAAAACCAGCAGAAGACAGTAGAAAACTGCTTGTACAGAACAGGGCTGCACCTCAGAGCAGTGGTTTGACAACCACTCCCCGCGATACGAGATAAAGAGAAAGCAAAGCAGTGGTCAGAGCGATAGTCCTTCTACCTGCAAACACACGGATGCCGTCATTCGAATTTACACCAGCTGAGAAACTGCTCTAATTAAAGGAAATATTTCTGCACAGAAGAAAATGAAGCATGAGATGCTTGACCTAAGGCCAAGCAAGTGTCAAGAGAATATTAGCTGCCGAGGCTAACAATTACAGGGACTACTAAATATCAGGTGGCAGGGCACAGATGGATCACCTCAGGGACAACAAGCAATAACTTCTTCCTAACTAAATGATGGCTCTAAGTCCACACGCTGCTTACAGCTTATTAGAAAAAGCTCAGAGCTGTATGAAACAAGATTATCAGAAATTCTTCTGCTGCGGATCCTAAACATTTAGACCGATATGTTTGAAAGCCTGGTCTGCTGAAAACCATCATAAACTTGGAAAGCTTCCGAGCGAGGGAGAATGGCCGTGGAGGAGGACATGGGGGAGCGGAGCCCCTTCTCAGCACATTCCCAGCCAAGCACAAGCACACGCAGTACCGTTTGGGAGGCAACTTTATTTGCTCTTAGTAGTAGATTAATGAATGTAATTACCCAACATTCTGGCCGTGAATGCCGCAAAACTGTAATTTATAGCATGCTGTAAAGTTCTAATGTGTTTTTATGTCCATAAGCTCCTTAACCATAATCTAATGCGTTTGTACACAAACACCCTCCTAAGTGGCTCTCGGCTAAGCAGCAAGCGTGAGTCCCCCTTGCCTGGATGCTTCTGCTTTATGTCTTTATAAACCAACCTTTCATGGTGGGCATCTGAGGAGCAGCCGCTGCTAATGATCGGGAAAATTTTAAGTCCAGTGGCAAGAACTTCTTCCCTAACTTGATTAAGTAAGTTCCTGGCTGGCCCAAGCGTCAGCACTGATAACTAAAGCACCGGTCTCTTCCAAGGTGGAAGCAGAGCAGTGTGGATGTCCCTGGTGAATGAAGGGATGAGACATGGACCCTTGGTCAGGTTTAGAGAGAGGACTTACCCCCACTTCTTGCTCCCCCATTTTGGGCTCTCAGGCCCCTTCCGTCCCTTGGCCAAGGCAAGTAATTGCTGTGGATCTCAGCAGCCAGGACACCGAGTGATAATATTATCCATCTACAGCATCGTGCCATTCCCAGAGAGTATTCACAGAGAAATACCTCAAACAAAACACCTTCTTTCAGCTGTGACACTCCTCCGCTCGCTGCTGGCAAGATGCTACGGTCACTCGATACCTTCTCTGTTCGAGAGGAGCGATGTGGTCAGGACTCCTGACGTACACGCTTATTGTTGCCACTAACTCATTTAGGCAAACCATTTAACTTCTTTATGCCCTTGCTTAACCATCTGTAAAATGGGACTAATAATAAACCTCAGAGGGATTTAGTAAGGCTTAATTAAATGGTTTGTAAAGTGCTTTGAGATCCTCAGGAGAAATGTGCTGTGCAAGTGCAAATTATTATTATTGTTACAGTGCTTTCTCCTTCCAAGACAGTTAAATATTAATGACCCAGTCCTCCTAATGCCCAGTGATACAACTTTCCTGAATAGTAATTTTCTCAGCTAAAAAGAAACAGGAGCTCGTGGCAGGATGTAAGAAAATTTTCTTTGTTGCTCATTCATAAGTAATCTGAAACAGCAGCAGATAAAAGTAAATACTTCTGTATGTATTCAACTAAGGATGTGGATCCCAAACGCACACGTTCTGCACACAGTCAGTTCAGAGCCAAAGCCTAATGTCAATTAGAATCATTAAATCACACAACGTTCATATTACACAGTACCAGAAACCCATTCAGGAAAAGTCAGCATCATGGCTAATATATAAGTGCTTTTCCGTGTTAAAAAATGTACCGCTTCACAGAGATCATGGCACGAGTGATGTGACTAACATCCAACTAAAAGCTTCAGCTAGTCAGAAGGAACAGCAATGTCCTGATAGTAAGACTGTTGTGGCTTTGGGAGGTTAGGGGAAAGAACATCCTAGATTTTAAATAAGAGATATCTATTGTGATCCAGCAAAAATGATCTGTAAACTGCCTGCAGGCAAAAAACAAACAGCCACGGTTCCTCCTGCTTTGTCGGCCTCTCCCAGGCCAACCTAAAGAGAAGAGAAATGAAAAAAAAACTGGACTTATGGCTTCAGGTCATAGGAGCTGAGTGACTGTGCCCTAGTGCACAATGGGCTGCTCCTTGCTCGCCCTTTGAGCCCATCGAGCTCGTATCATAAATTGCAGCCACCGGTACAGCCAGTTCTTTCCCAAACAATGAACTCCCAGCCTCTCTGGAACAAGCTAGAATCTGTTAAAACAGAACCTTAGATTGCCACTGACAACTGTTTTCTTAGTATTTCTCGGTAGTTAATTAAAATATATAATCATATATTAGAAACCAAATCAAACATTCAAGAAAAAGCAATGCCAAGGTATCATGTTACCCATGAAATCTCCATTGGTCTCCTCTTTGGAACTGTGGTAGGATGCAATTATATTGCAATTATTTGCTGAACGATGATTTTTTGATCTGATCTTCAGTATGAAACTAAGTCGTGTACGGTATGTAACTAAGATATGCAAACTATTAATAATGAAGTGCAAATATATGTTTCCCATCCTTGTACACTACAAATTAAGCCTATCTAAAGAAAAAACTAGCTGATTAGAAGCACTTCAAATTCACTTACTATATTACAGGTCCCAAATGTGATTTAAAAACTTCCCCCTCTACCTGAGGATTTTAAGCTGTTTCCCAACAAGGCAACTCATAGTCTGTGGAGGTGGCAACAACTATGCCCTCAGGTCTGTGCTAAAAGTGCAGAGATAAAGAAACTTCACCAAGTCCCATATGAAGTTTGGGAGAGCACCAGGACTGAAACCCTGCAACCAGTTCTCTACCCCCCCACTTCTTCATCATGGAGTAAAAACCATTTTCACTTGGCTTTGGTTTTAAATAACCCACTCACTGACAGGCTGTTTACTGCCCATCCACACAGCGATGCTGCGCACGGCTCACCCAGTCTATCTGTAGTTTTAGACTTCATAAACACAAAAATGCATTGTTTGGAGCCTCCCTAGCCTTCAACACAGGATCACTTAGCCAGCAATACTTACACAACGCCAAGCTTCCAGAAAAACGTTCCTGAGGAACGAAAATCCCAGCTCCATGCAAACAATCTCAAGGTGACCTGTGTAAATCTTTGACGCTTTCAAAGCAAGCCAGAAGAGCCTGCTACCGCAGCAGGAGACCCGGTAGATAGCCAGTCTGGTTTAGAGCCCATGGACGAGCCAGGAACTGGACAAGAACCTTTAAAATACTAACCTGAAAACACAAACCCAGGTAACTCCACAGCCACAGTCCCCTCTCAGCACACAAAAAGCGCTGGCTGTTGCTGTCACAAAGGACTGGTGCTTCTCAAGACCTGAAGTCAGTGGAAAGTATCCCCTCATCACAAACTCCCTCTGGAGTACACCTCCCACGGGCAATTCTTCTTGCCACAGACTGGAAAAAGAAGATTGGTGACAATTTTATGTTCCTAGTAATTTTAAACCCATCAACTTCAACATAAGAATTTCTATGTATTTCAATATTTAATTTATTTAGCCTTCCAGTGTTCTTAAATTAGGGGGACATTTCATTGCTCTGGTTGGCGTCTTTACGACACCTGAAACTTGGCTTCATTTTTTAAGTGAAATTTCTGCACCTGAAAAGCTAATTAGCGCTTGTGCCCACCCTAGAAACATGGGTGAAAAAATACAGACAAGAGCTACGCACACACTTGGGTGGAAAGATGAATATCCTTTTGAGGACTTGTATATACACACTCTATCTTTGTCACTAAAATAAATATCGAAGAGCGTAATCTTCTCCTACTACTCCACAATTAAAACATCTGCATCCGCAATCGAACGCTACAATCACTGAATTTGCAATTTTTCCTAAAGAAGTGTTAAAGAATCACTTTACTACATGGACTGGCAGCCAGTTATTATCTTAATATACTCTATCTTGCCTTACGCTGGTTTTAAACTGTAAAGGAGTGAGAAGTGCTCTGGCAGCCTTGAGCTCCATCTCTTTCTGCCTTCAGCAGCTGATTATTTTCAGGATAGAAATGTTGGCCGCCGCCGGTACCCGCGAAGAGCCTGACGGCAGGTAATGATGATATACCTGTGTGCTGGTACCAGGCCACCTGTTCCCAGCCTCCCAGGAAGCTTTACAGATAGATAAAAAGCTTCCAATATTTTTCTCCGCATAAACTGCAAGCCATCCATCAAGTTGTTTACATCACACTGAGATATATGCACCTTTATCATTAGAAGAGCTGTCTCCAGAAATGGGATGAACACGCAAGACATCATAAATCTCCTCTTGAAAAAGGCTTCCTGGCTCACATTATTTTTGTTAACAGGAAACCCACCCACCAGCATCCCAAGAGCAGCCATTAAGGGGCACGGCCCAACAGGAGAAGGGCAGGAAAGCAGAAGGTTTTCAAAACACAACCCAAATGCTCAACACAGGACGTGATAAGGTCTACAGTGGTGCTATTTTGCTTGGCTGAAGAGTTATCGTTCCACAAGCACTCTCGAGGCCAAGCAGCTTCTGCCAAGATTTTGAACATCTACAAATCTCCTAGCCTGGCCCTCGGATTCTGCTAGGAGAGCAGCCAGACCTCTCAGCACGGGAGAACGCGCTCTACTGAGACCAAGTCCTGAAAGCCTGGGAGGGGGTGGAAAACACACCTCGACTGAGGGGGATGAATTGCCACCGTTTCCACACCATGGGAAACACCTCTTTTAAACCCCAAAGCTAGCGGCACTGGGTGTCGTGCCACGGGTATGACTGGTTCTCCTTTGAGTTCCCAACTCACGGCTACATCGATTCAGCAGCTCTTCTTTGATTCAGTAGTTCTTCTTGTAGGCATCCCCTAAAGAAACGAAGTAGAAAGGGCCAGAGGAGCCCAGAAGAAGATAACCAGCAGCGCTGCAAAAAGCTGTCCAAAAAGGGGGTGCAGGTAGGGGGGTCGACAGAAAGCTCACGTCTGCATCAAGTCCGAATCGACAGCCCAAACCCTGAGTCTGTACTTAGGGTGGGGGAAAAAGGAAGCCTCCCATCGGCGAGCCAGGGGACTTTGACAAGTATCCAAAACGGACCTACCATGGATTTGCTTTGAAAACTGCTTTCCTGTTTATCTGCTAAAATAAATAAGGGAAACCAGAATTTGCTCTTGTAAACTTCTTTCCTTTTCTAGAGACATAAATTGCCTCACACGCTAATAATTTCTTTCTAATCACAGTATTTAGACAAAATAAACCACTTGAGAAAAACAGGACATGCAAAAACAACACCAGATTTTAAATGAAGTCTGAACCTTAACATGAGCTAGAGACATTCAACAAAGGCAGATTAGAAGTGGGAAGTGGCAAAAAGCATTCTGAGAGAAGCACACGAAATTACAAAGACAACCAGAACACCACCTGCTGTCTCCCTGCCGTGTCCCTTTGCTGTGACCCATCCCGAGCTGCGACCCTGGGAGTTGGAATCCGTCTGATTTCCCCCCCGGGACCCTGACACAGACGGGGACAGAGCCCAAACCTCCCGACTCCACCACGGCAGAACGGAGCTGGTTTTGCCGCTGCGTGGGAATGGGTTCAGCTGCTGCTCTGAGAAGTCTGAAATACACCAAACGGCTGCTCAGCTCGCTGCAAAAACAAGCACAACACCATTTCCCTCTTTTCTTCCAATGCAACTACATACAAAACTACAGCACGCATTTGCTACTGCTAAATTTTTAGCCATGACATGTTGACGAAACAAGAAAGAGAAGATTTCAGGGAGAAGTAATGGCTTTCAAGAGACCCACTGATATCAGAGGAAGGACAGAGAAGGTTCCGGGCACATACGTCCTCTACGAGGCTGAACGCCCGCCTGGTTTTCCCACATACCAAGGGGTAAGGATCAGTCAGATGAGATGGGAAGAGGGCCCTGAACCCTGGAAGAGTAGAGAAAGACTCCACTTCAGTTTCTTCTCCTGCCAAAAGCAAGCCATCTCCTGAGCAGCAGGGAGAAAAAAACTCCCGTGAACTAACACTAACGTTCAAAGCATCTCTGGTGCTCTCCCCAGTCCTTCACTGGAGCCTTGATAAGCAGCACGATAAAGGCCAAACAACACAACTGTCAGTGAAAGGCAGCTCAATGCAGAGGATAAGGCTTTATGTACTAAATGAGTTTCCTTTTCTTCTCTGTCCTCGGGCGCTCTGTTCTGCGGTGGCAGCTTGCTCCTGTGCCCCTGTGTGCCTGCCACACACGACACCGGGCAGGGAGAAAGGAACACTTTCTAGCAGTGGCAAATAAGCAGATCATCAGTCGCCACTCCCCAGGCTGTATGGAAACCAGTCGGAAGAGCTACTGAAGGAGTGGACACTCCAGCTCTGGGGAAACCAGTTTAGATCACATGGAATAAAGTACTGGACTCCAGTAACCGCATTTGCAGAAATACAAGCCTAAATTTAGTTTTACATTTGCAGGAAAATAAGAAAAATTCAGCTTCCCTAAATAGTGTTCAGGCCGGTTTGTCAAAGTCCGATAACTGGCATGTATTTTACAACGTCCCTCCATTTAACAGCTCTGCATTGTCATCTGAAGCATAAATTGCATCTCTTTAATCTACAAGGCTATGATATTTTTGGGGCACTGACATCTTCCTTTCAAGCATATCAGTTCTTCCTTTATTTCAAGTGATAGCTGCTCATTTATCTTCCCTTTAAGTGTTTTAAAAGATTCGAATTGGATTTAAAAACAACAAACAAACAGAAACAAAAAAACAAACCAAACCCCAACAGTCTCTTCTAGATTTATGTGTTTTTCTGGTGTGTTTTCCATGCTGTAACCCATCAGATAAGCTCCTCAGTTCCCTCCAGTGAGGCATTATTGAGTTTTTATTTATGTTTCTTCTTGTTTGGCCTCCCAAGCACCAATACACTTGTACCAACCTCTCGGCTTCAATTCCCATTAAGGAAAGAAAAAGCTAACAGATGTGATCAGCCTTGGAAACTTCCCAGGCTGAGAGAGTTTCTAAACCTTCTACTCTGCTCTAAAAAGCTTTGGTCTGACTTTGCAGGCTCAAAGCTCTTCTCCCCACTCGCCCCCCCATACGGGTTCAATACGGCCAGAGAATCGCTGCGTTTCACGCTCCCTCATCTGAGACAGGAGGAAACTGAAGAGAAACAGTGGTTTTATACCAACGGTCAGCTTTAAAGGAACACGCTTTTGGGTTCTTTTATATTTAAAGCCAATCTTCAGGTATTTGTATATTTTAATCGGTGCAGAACTGTTCTCAAAAACACTGCATCCCAAAAAGCTCCCTCAAAGTTTGGAGATATTTGGAGTGTGAACAGAATGATGATCTCCCTTCCAGGTAAGGGCTAGTCCCTTCCCACAAATTTAGCTTTGCAGGAGGGTGGAGAGTTAATTGATGAAGCAGCTCCTGGCACCGAATAAACCCTGCCTATATGCTGGACTGACATCCATACGTATATACATAGATAGGTATAGGCTATATAGCCTATATGCTGGCTTGACATCAAGCAGTCTGTGCTGATCCCCAACAAGAACATGCTGAGATCTCCCCTACCTGAAGGGCACATTCCATCAATATAAAATCTGATTAATTCAACTGGTAACGCTGATCTTTCTTCTGGGGTTTTATGCCTCATGTAAGTTGCTCACCTATGGCTGAGTTGGGATTTTTCCCAAGGTCAGACAAGAAAACAGGCAGAGCAACGTGCAGGGAGCAGAACTTTCCACGAGTTGGAAACTATTAGTTTTCTGGGCACAGAAGAAACAGAAAAAGCGCTATATATCATAACCTCCTGGAATTAAAGTTCAGCACAAATCTCACTGCTCTGTACTCCAGGTGGAAACCACATGAATTCAAGCCTAAATATAGAATGTGCCCTACAAAAGCGAGACACCCACTGCATGCAGACATCTACAGAGCAAGCTGCACGTCAGTCCTGGCACCTCATCTGTGCTGCTCCGACTCCTTTGAGCTGGGACCAGACTGTTAATAACAGCTTGCTTTCACCCTGTACAGGACTATTGCCTTCCTGCCCCCTCTAATCTTTTATTTTCTTTATCGAGCTGTGTTCTGCGTATGGTAATATTATGTCACATTCATCATCCCAGTATCACTGAGGTCAGCTCCTCACTGACAGGTTCCCAAAAGAAAGTAAAGAAACAATTTTACCAGATTTTTACTTGTCACCTCTGCAGTTACATAAAGAATGGGATAATCCTGCAGAGCTTCATCCTTGGGATCCATCACTACAAGACAACAGAGACTCCTGACTCAGCTGCTGCCTGTTATGACCTGGAACCCACTAGGACAAACTTAACATTTTCAGGAACCTGACACCTGCTAAATTCGTTCCAGACACCTTCCAAGATACACAGCAGACATCCTCTGATGCTGGCAGCTGCTGCTCTGACAAGCCGCTTGATTTTTCTAAATTGAGAATGCTTCTAAATGGCAATTAACATCTGCGAATAACAAAGAGTAAGGAGATATTGCAGTGTCAGCAAAACGGCCGTCTCCTCTCCCGTATAAGGGATGGTACTATACATTTCAAAGAATTAGTTTACCATAAAAGACAGCAAATCAACTGTAAACAAAGTTGTTTATATAAGCCAGGCTGGAGTGAGAGGGGAGTCCTCAGTTCCAAACCTTTCAATCACACACACACAAGATCAAAGCAAGGCTCTCTGTGGTCTGGGGACAGATAAAAAGATGCTGCTCTCTATCCTTGCTCTTAAACAAACTGAGTAGAAAAATAAAAATAAACAAACAAACAAACAAAAACACCTAAAAGAAGCCCCTTTGATTTTTGCAGCCCTCCTGAATGCAGTCGCCTCTGTGGATGTCCACACCAGCAGCAGTCACCTGGTTCTGCAGCACGTGGCGGGGTGAGAACTGGATGGATATGTAACTTCAGCAGCACACGGAGAATCACAGGATGTCAGAGGTGGAAGAGATCATGGAGCTCCAAATCCCCTCCCTCCAGGGACACCTCCCACCAGAGCAGGATGCTCCAAGCCCCATCCAGCCTGGTCTGCAACACTCACATACAGCGTACGAACCCATGACCATCCAGTGCAAGCTTACACCTGCATTTACTTGTATTTCTGGTATTTGTTTTCATCCTACAGAGATATTAAGGCAATCTCGTTCCAGAGCAGAACTACGTGTTTAAGACGGGGCAGAAGAAATATAAAATCCATTCAACGCTGAAGAATGCAGTGTGGGATGCAGACGGATGGCGATGTCCGAATGTCCTCGGGTTACATTCTAGCTCAGTCATCATCATACTTGGAGACATTAACTCTGGCTTGCAATCTTGGATCACCATGAAAAAGCAGTAAGGGAGGAAGGCAAGCAAACCTATTACCAAAACCATGCACAACATCTCAGTTCTGAGCCGTATGAGAATTGCCTTTTCTTGAAAATCCAAGGCTGCAAGTCCCAATTAATAGACTCGAATACATTGGATGACTGAACCAGGATTTACCTGAAAATCATTCAGCTATTGCCAGTAGTTATTATTCCGTAGGAAGTGCCGAGACATAGACATTTAGTGCTTGCAACTGCCAACAAGTAGAGGAGAGACAGCACACAGAGAGGAGGAGAGAATGACGGGGAGTGCGAGAGCTGCCTTTGCATTCAGCTGCATCCGCTCGCTGTGCAGGGCAGAGAGAAGGGCAGTTTTCGGAGCAATACCAGCGATGGAAAGTGGTGGGTTGGTCTCTAGGGGCTACGAGGGCCCAGAAATTCAAAGGTGTGAACATGACCTTGTCATCAACAGCTCTTAAACAGAGAAATGCGGCTGCAGGTTCACCATAACAGAGACACCAGCCTCCACAGTCCCCCAGCAACAGCAGCTGAACTCTTTTTAAATAGCCTTTTGTTAAAGATTTAGGAAAACCTGTTAGTACATTACATTTTACAGTGCTTTAAGTAGGGCTTTTGTTTCAAGTGACACTTCTTGCCTTTCCCTTTAGCTGAGGGTCTTTACAAAGAAGCACAACGGTGTTGAAATGTTTTGGCTGGGATGGGTGACAGACACTTTTTTAGGGGACACAAGTAGAAGTCAGGTGAGACCGGCTGGAACTGCTGCAGCTACACCACTTGCTATGGCCTGAACCTACTCTTAAAGGCAAGACAAGATCAAAATGTGATCTAAGGCTAAGAAAGAAAGAGAAAATGTGGCTTCTACCCTTACACTACCGCTGGTTGCCCACCCCAGCACTGCACAGCACACGCTCTAACCAGCCACACACAGACCCTGGACCTACAGCAGGTTGCTTAAACCCTTGATTTTTCACCGCTTCTCCAGTTACAGGCTCACGGTGCCACCGCAAGAGCCGGGGGTGACAGTCTCATTAAACAGAACACAAAAAGGAATAACAAAGTTTGGAAGGGAAACATAAAACGGCACCGGGGATAGATGGCAGCGACCCAGCCTCAGCAGGTGGGTGCTGAAGGCACGGGCTTCCCCCGGTCACCCAACACGGGCAAAGGCGAGCTCCAAGACCCAGACAATAGCGACAGGCTCTCGTAGCTTCTAGAAGACACTACGGATGGTTGGTCTACAGAAAACCGCTCATTTACTGCTTCTCAAATTTTTTTAAACTTCTCTCAATGGTCTCAACGCCCTCAAAAGGGGACAGGAGGCAAAACAATCCTACTCCTCCTGCCCATGAATTACGTGTACTTTCCAGTATATCACTCTTTGGCATTTCTAATCACCTCTCTCTGTTTTCTATCTTCTCTCTCCATTGATACGGGAGTGGAATCACAACTGCTGGTGTCTCTCAGCAGACTGCAGTGTGAACTCAGGCTGGCTTTGCTTCCACAATCTCTGCGCAGCCATTTAAGCAGACCCCTGTTAGCCGAGACAAGGCAGCGCACAGACTTGTGTTCTGCAGTGGTCAAAAGGGGATCTAGCATTAGTAACTGGCAGGATTTTCATGTCAGTTCAAAAGAAAGCTTAATCCTGGCATAGTTCTCTGCTTTCCTTCATTCCTCCACACAACACACTGAGTTGGTAATGCACATCAATTCAATGCGGATCTGTTACAAAGCAGATGAACTGCACAGTTTCTTCCGCTCTCCCTTCGGCTTCCATGCAGAAAATTAAAAGATCGAGGGTTTCACAGCCCATACTAAAACCACTGGCTCAGATGATGAACAAAACACTTCTTTTGGAGGATTAACATGGAGTAGATGGCAAAGGAATGCAATTACATTTGGTTTCCAATGATACTAAGCACGAAGAGTATCCTTAGTTTAGGGAACGGAGCAGTATTAAAACCCAGCTGGACGATAAAGATGGTCAACGGAAAAAAGTTAATGTGAAATGACTTTTCACAGTGACACGTAGCGCCGCAAAGAGAGGAGTCAAAGCTGCTGTGGCCACTTCTGGAGGCAGTGCTGAGTGCCATCGCACCCAGAAGTACTGGCACAGGCAGACACAGCAAGGGGGCATCTCCTTGGAGCCAGGAGCACGGTGGGGCATGAGGGGGCTTTGGTCAGGAGCTCAGGGAAGAGTTGTGAAACCAAAGAGAAAGGGGCACAAGCTGAATGTTATCATCCTCTTTTAAGGACAGTAAAAGCAAGGACAGCCAACAGATTCATAGGGAATGGAAGATGAACAGAAATTAAAACGACTGGAGAAACAAAAACTATGAAGAAAAACATCTGATGGACAGAGAAGAAGTGTGAGTCCTCAGGAGGCTGAAAATGGCCAGGAAAGGTGAAGGGAAGGGACTGCAAAGCTCTAGGAAACCTTAAGCACCAGACTGGCACAAAAGGGCTTTATGAGAAGCCTTAAACACCTTACAGCAATTAGAGAGATCAGCCTAAAGAAGCCCTGGGGCAGCACAGGGTCTGGGGAGGGGGGAGACATAAAAGAGCCTGTAGAGGAGAGCAGGCAGGGAGGGAACCGGGAAACAGCACAAATCAGGGCAGAGACAGAACTGACGGACAGGGAAGAACTGATCTAGAAACAGTGGAACAAAGTACACACAGCCAAAGGGCCGGGGAAAGGCTCGCGCAGCGCAGAGGACAAGGAAAGAAGGGATGCTCAGTGGTTTCCGAACAGCATCAAGCTGTAGCGACGACAACAAGAAGTCCATCCTCCCTCCTGCTCCCCCTCCAAGCGCCATCACTGCCAGCTGCTTTCCAAAGGAGGAATTAAAGGTATTTAAGCAGTTCTGCCAGGTAATCCATAGCAGTTCACGCAAAGAGAAATGTCTTATTGACTCCCAGCTGCCGTTCACCTTCACATACCTGGGAACAAGGCAGCAAGAAGATGTTTGCAAATTTTTTAATAGTTAGAGCCAATATTCACGGCAGCAAACTGGAACAAAGCCTCGCTCTGTCAGACTGGCAGGTCCTGCGCCGTGTGTCTCGGAGCGCAGCCCACGCGTCAGATCAGCAGTAGCTCATCTTTCATTTCTTTCATTTTCCCCATCCATTTTAAACAAGAAGATATTTTAAAAGAGGAAGTCACGCCTGAAGTCAAGGACTACTCTTTGCAAACACAAGGCTAAAATGTATGACTAACCGCAGCCATGGAATTCTTTCTGCCTGAACTCCCCAGCAGAATCTATACAAGGTAATCCTCTGGAACCCAAGGTGCTGTAACGCAAGGTGCTCATGGGCTTGTCTCTTGACACAACTCTATATAGTTTCTCTCCATTTCACCAGAAACCTGGAAGAGAAAAAGCACCCATTTCTACATTCAGGAATCCTCCCTCTGTTGTGCTGCCACTGGGGCCCTGATCCAGCACTGCTGCCCTGTGGCCATCAGCATCCTGCCGAGATGAATACTGGTGGAAAAAACAGCATTTAAAGTACCTGCAAAAGTCATCACTCAGGCAAAGGCCACAGATCCCAGCAAAAGGTCAAAAAAACAGAAGGAGATTTATTCATTAGTTATGTGACTTTTCATCGAGTACAACCGCAGGCTTTAACAGACACTGCCATACTTACGCTCCGGCAGAGTCATTCAAAACAAGTAATTAAAAAGTCAACTCTAAAGGGTGAGCCTATCGAATTAGAGGGGCTTCTGCCTCCTTTTGTTCATACGCAAGGGCCATCAGGAGGGACACCCTCCTGCACAACCAGCAGGTCCCACTCGCAGCCCAGCAGCGCTGAGGGACGAGTTTCACAGCCCCTGGGTGAAAGGAGCAAACACCTTAGAATATTGCTAATGTTTTGGGTTTTTTTAATTCCTTTTTCCTAGAAGTGGATTATTAATTGCTTTCCCTCTTAGTGAATCCCAAATGGAAGCACACATATTTGCTCAGTGGAAGTCTCTGCTGTTAGATTTTACCAGCCATGAAATTGCTGTGACTAACCTTCTCCCTTACCACAGGCTGATGTGTCAGCCCAGCCAAAAAGGATTCACTTCTCATGGCACCACAAAACTTTATCATCCCTTTTGCCACACAGACTTAATCAAAGGGAAGTACCTGGATAACACGCTTCCTACTATGCTTTCAGCCCACTCTGAAGGGGAAAAAACAGCATTTGGAGCTCTGTCACCCGCAAATTCCTACTTGGTGAACTATTTGCAGGTGTGGCAAAATATTCCCTTGCCTTGTTGTCCCATCGCGATTGTCCTTAAAAGACTGGACTCCTAAGCCAATGAATCAGAAGGGGTCCAGCATCCAAATGAAGTTTGCCATTCGTATCTGAGACTTACTAGATTTTCTTTCTTCCCTGCACTTAACATCCATGAAACACGCAGTTCTTTAGAACACCACCACGGCTATTAAATATTAAGTATATGGTAACTAGAGATGTATAAAAGATAGCTTTGAAGAATCCCTCCAAGACAAAACACTTATCAGATAGCGTAACAAAATGCAGTATCTAACAATCAAGCATTTAAACCTTGGCTGTAATTTCAGAAGAGACACATAAAACCTTACTTATAGCTGTGTTTTTCCCCACTTTCTCTTCCCCCACTGAGACATCCTGGTCTATTTAGTCCTTAGAGGGGCTACGTATAAAAGGCAGCATTGAAAACATGGTATGTCAAAACCCCACAACATTATATATCATATTTAACACATGAGCTATAAATCCATCATTCATTCATACCATGAAGCCTACCAGTAAAAAAGAGACAAAGGCACTGAAACAAACTTTTCACACAAATCATGGGATAAGATACCAGAGCATATATACCTCATGAGTGTATACACACACACACACACACACACACACACACACACACACACATTCCTTGTACATGTTCAGGAAAGTACAGGGCCTGCAGCAGGAGTGATTCCTTTGCAATATGGAACCGTGTGTATACTACCAATAATCTTGGTTTTCAAGACTTTTTAATGACTAGGTACTGTAGACCTTGTATTCAACTTGCTGCATCTGGCACATCATTAGAAGCCACACGTCCAGCTTAACGCATCTTGTCTGATTTCAGAGATCAAAACTACTTCAACTGGTTTAAGTACTAGTGAGATAGATATACACACACACACACATCCTTTGTGACTTTCTGAAGGTTAGATGACCCCTATTTTGACCCTCAACAGATAACCTCAGCATCAGAAGCACAAACCTCCATCTTAAACTCAAAAAATAACTTTTCAGGCAAGGAACTGCAACTTCTGTTAGCCAAAACAAGCAGAGCTCTCAGGAGATGGCCCCATGCAGTGCCACCACACCAGCTCCTTGGCCAAACAGATCAAGAATCAAGTGCTGAGGGTTTACTAAGAACATTTTGGTTTTTCTCATACAAACCAGTTCACAGAACAACGACACGAGGGGAGTCTCATCCTGCAAAGTTTTGTTAACGATGTGCTGGGGGCGTTCGGAGAGACTCTGCCCGTCAAGCACAGTACTGTGGTGTAAAAGCAAGCGAAAGAGGCACCTCCTGTAAATGTCAGTGGTTTTGTAAAGGTTAAGTACGCGTCTTGAGAAAGGCCTCTGTGCTCGTGCACTTCACCTTAGTGCAAGCTGATAAAGGAGTATTGAGGGGCCGGGGGAAGGAAGCCTGCAAACAGAAACGCAGCAGGTTAATGCTGTACAATTGAAATTTTCCATTCCTAGTGTAGATTCCCCGCAGCAGATTTACCATTGTTAATTATCACAGCAATGTACTGAAGACTGCTTCCTCTTGCCTAATTACTTCACCTCCAGCAGAACGTTAATTCATACACACCATCATTTCTTAAAGCTACCAAAGCTTCTATTTGAGCCCCCCTCTGAAGTATTTGCCTCGAAAATAAGAACGAGGTCTAACAGTGAGGATCTGGTAGCTTGGTGAACTGAGCCCAGCAACAAGCCCTAAAACCTTACAGGAGCTCTGTGCTGTACCATAAACTTTACTATTGATGTTATCTGATGGGAAACTGGCTGAAAAGGAAGCACCAAGAAAAAGTCCTGCCCGGGAAAGACAGCCCCAACTACACAGCTCTTCTGGGTTCCCTGTGGGGAAGTCTTTCCTCACCAACGGGACCTGAGACCTGGTCCTGACCTGAGTGAGCAGGGAACCAGGGATGGAACCCAGATGTGAGGAAAACCCTGAGAAAGAAAAAGCAGAATGAGGAAACAAGCTGCAGAGAAGAAAAATCCACCAAGGGGATAGAGAAGAGTGGAACAGAATGAAATGGGGATGGCTGGGTTAAGAATCACTGAAACAGCTCAGACATCTCGTGCAAAGAAGAAAAAACCCAAGCCCATAAATAGAAGGAAAGAGAAGGGTAAAACCAAACAGAAAGAATAAAGGCAAAGGAGAGATCAGCTTTAAAGATTACCCTACAGAAAGCTCGCAAATGCTATAATAAGAACATAACGCAGGTTACCACCAAAATGTCAACCTCCATTCAGAGAGGAGTCAGTGTGCAGAGGTTCAGCCCGAGCGATCAGCCCTTCCAGGAGCACAGCACCTTTAGTGGAAAACATGACTTAGCTTGCTCCCCGGCTAATTTGATCAGAGCACAAAGCTACTATATATTGGGTATCACCAGAAGGGAACCTTTCCTCCAAAGGTCTTTGACTTCAAAATTAGTACCACAGATGGTACCGGAGGTTCTCCTCAACTGGAAAATGCCAAAGCTCCGCATGCTCTGTCTGGCTCTGAAGGCAGACTGCAGCAGGGCTAGGGCACTGCGCTGGCATCCCCGTTTAACCCGCCCGCGCTGCATTTCTTCCCTTAGGTTCTACAGAAACCACCACCAGATTTTGTCACGCAGACGCTGGGAAGGAAAACCGCAACTCCTCGAATGAGGCAAGTGCTGCTGTGGGTCCCGCTGCGCCTTTAGGCTGCACGGAGAAGCGCCTCTGGCGTGGACCTGCCACCCGCGTCCTGCAAAGGGGCGGCAGCTCTGGAAGCCCAGCAAAGCTCCTCAGGAGACCCCTCTGCCCCTGCCAGCCCCACGGAAGAGGAAGACACGCAGCGACAACCGGACGGCAGCCCGCTCCTCATTTCTCCGAACACCCCGGCTCCCCCTTCACTGTCAGCAGCAAAATCAAGCACGGAGACAGCGGAACAGTCCAAAGAGCGTTTGGTGGAGCTGCTGCTTTTTAAAAATACAAATGGTAACAGAAGAGCTCTGAGCTGTTGATGAGCAACCTGGTGTGGTGGAGGTGTCCCTGCCCAGGGCAGGGGGCTTGGAAGATGAGCTTTAAGGTCCCTTCCACCTCTATTCTATGAGGATACGAGCTGTACAGGATGGCAGATGTGGGGAAGGGCAGTTGACGTGACCTAAAACACAGGCAAACTATTTCAAACTCTGCAGCAGGCACCAGTGAAGATGTAAAACCCCTCAGTGTTTTGTGAATTAAAGCATCCGTGTCAGCACAAGCTTGCCAAGTGACTTGGAACGACTTCCCCTCACACCTCCTCTCCTTCCCGCACCCATCTGAAAGGAAACCGGTCTCATTCGTGCCGGGAATGTGATCCCTGAGCAGTTCAGAGTGGACCAGCACAGCTTATTCTGCAGCTCCTACTTGAGTCTGACTTACTAGATAAAAGGTGCTTTCAGTCACCTAAAAGCAGCATAATATATGAAAAATACCTAATTTTCACTGCAATTGTTTCTGAAATATTTCACGGCAATTTTTATCTGTCCTTGCAGCAGGCGCTGCGGTAGGTTCAGCATGAATCTAAACAAAAGACAGCACTGCTTTTGGATAAATCTGCTCTCTGCAATTTCTGCTGGCTGCTAGTTGTAAGACAACAATAACAAGACATGATTTTTGAGGAAAACCGCAGTTGTATAATTTGAATGAGTAAAATCAAACTATTTAGTTGGATTTTTCAGGGGTGGGGGGGGGAATTCACATTCTTTGCATTAGTATAATATTTCGCAAATCCTCCGAAGTGCAGCAGCACACAAGGATGTGGTTTGTTTCTCTTTCAAACAGTCATCTGCAAGCAATTTCATTCAGTTAAATATCAGAATTAAATTTTAGCCATAGTAGTGCTTCTGTGCAAAGGAAATGATGTTTTAAATGGGCATGCAGATGTGATCCTGCAGATTGGGGCTTAAAAAAAAGTAAATAACTAAAGGGGAGAGAGGCTGTCTACACAGGCACTTATTCCTGAATTGCTATTCCCCACCAGCTCCCTGAGGAGACTATTGTACTCTAAAATAAAAGTTCTTTATACTGAGCTAACTAAAACCACTTCAGAAATAGAACCAAACTATTATGGAATAAGCTTTTCGCACTCTCAGAAAAAGATGATAAAATTAATAAGAAATACTCTGCTTCAACTATTTTGCATGAAGACACGTACCCAGCTCAGACTGCCTGTCGCAGAGAAAAAGACTCACCTTTTCTTTAGTTCAATGTTTATTTTAATCTCTTCCAGGTGAGCACAAGATGCATCCCCGTTCCCCATAAAGGACCAGTGGGCAAAGGGGATGGAGGTAACCACTTCCCCCATGGAAATTCTCAGAGAATTTAAGTGGAGAAATGGCCAGAGGGATGCCTCCTGCCATCACCCCTCGACCCAACGAACACCAGTGCCGACTATCAGCCAAGACTGGGGAGAATGAGGGTCAAGTCTGGCAGAAAGCTCAGTTGACCTGTGTTTTCCAGCTTTTGTTCAAATAACTGGTGCCCAGAAAAAAAATCCACATATTTTAGAGCGGAGGGCTTCTATACTTTTTTTTTTTTTTTTTTTTTTTTTTTTTGGTGCTTCTGCAATGGCTGTTTTAGGATGTGGAATGACTTCAAAAATTTCATTTCAAAATTTCGTTTGCAATATTTTTTTCTTTTGCCCTAAGGCAAAACAGTACCATTTTGAGAGGGCAGAAAAAAAAAACCAAAAACCCCACGTTTGCAGTAGCACAAAATCATTTACAAAATCATTTCCTCTTCATTTCAGTTGTGTATCTGGCTGGAGGAAGAGTTCTGCTTGTCACGGGGGAAGGTCTCTGAAGGAAAGAGTCTTCTGGGCCAAGGGCTGTGTCCCCCGTACCGGGGCCACACCAACAGGCATGATCTAGCTTGACTTCACCTGGAAAACGAAAAGCCCTGTGTAGCTCTTAAATATTTTATTACTGAAAAGGGATCATATCCAACTGAGAGCTTTGTTTACAACTTGGCAGAGTAAACGGAAAATCTCACATGTTGGTATTTGCATTTATCACCTCTGTGCGTTGGGAAATGGGTAACCACACGCACAGAGTGGGTACCGGCAGCAGCCCACAGCCAGCTTACACCCCCCGCGTCTTTTCAAACCCATTCCATTCCCCAAATTTAAACGGAACGATACCTCTAAATCAGAAACAAACTCTCCAGTGTTCTGGGAATGAAATAGTGCTAAACTCTGCGGGCATGCCAAGGAAAGAAATACCTCCCTCTCTATAATAAGCCCACAGGAGACCACAGCCCCTTACACAACTGTTTGCTACTGTGGGATTATTGCTGAATTATTGCTCAAAAAGAGACTAATAAAATTTGAGTAAAACCAGAACCATTCCCACTGTTGTTAGCAAAAGATTTGTCTGTATCTGCATAATAAACTCTGTTACAGGGAACGAGAGCATAAAATTCTGCTGTGACGAACGTCTTCCTAACCAAAGTAAAATATTTATCACTGAGCAATTCTTACTTATTGACTCTGAGTAAAATATTTTGGGGGTTAGATACCTAGTGGCTACAGAATTAAAATGTGTCATTTCATCCCAACATTGAAAAATTAAGTTTTTCATTTCAATTAAGGATCAAGCTCAAACAAGCCTTGTGACAATGAACAGCCTTTCTGTGGTCCACTAATTGCAAACACCGCTTGACTTCTGGATGGACCAAATCAGCCTGCGCTAAGGGCTCAATGTCTACGCCAGGGGTTTATGCTTTTTAAAACAACTTGTTTTGAAACAGCATGTACATTAACACTGTCCTGCATTGCTGCCACGGGAGCGGGAATGCCCTAATTGCAGGTGATTTAAAGATCCCTGAGCGCTGCCATTTCATTGTGTGGTGCAACAACTTCCTAACCTGAAACCTCCCCAGCTTGTCAGCAGACAGGCAGAGAGGGGAAAAACCACCCGCAACAACAAAAATTCCAAAAAAAAAAGGGCTTCAGTCTAGTTCAGAGAAGACAAATGAAGGCCCATAGAGAACAAGTGGCACGTCCAACGTCCTGTGGGTAACCACAGGACAAGAGCCAGGAATGGAACTGAAGCATTGATCTACTCTTAACTCCCAGGTTTTCTGCTCCATAACCATTTTTCATCTTCCTTTAAGTCCCCGTCACCCCCCACCTCCCCAAAGGCGTTACTCACAGCGGTCCTGAATTCCAGTTTATTGATTAAAGCCATGGGCAGTTTGTATGAGTTTGGGCTCCTCCGCCAGCTGGGGGGGGCTGACCTCCGGGGCCGGTGTTAATCTCAGCACCCCCAGCCCCCTGGGGAAGGTGCTCTGAATTTAGATTTTCATCGCCTGTTGAGCACCCACGCTTCCCGGCAACATCAAAAGCAGCCACGGGTGCTCCGTTCCTCACCCGGGCAGGAGTCCAAATTCTGGGGCTCCCCGCAGAAGGGCTCCCCGCTAAAGGAAGGAGCTGCTAAAGGAGAGCTCTTACACTGGAGGAGGCCAGTGTAATTCTGCTGCCGCGCCGGGATGCTGAGAACACTCGCACTATGGCCTGGGAGTTAAAAAGGGGATTTTATAGCCTTCCTTCCCTTCAGCCCTGTGCTTTACAATCAGCCAACAAGCCTTCTCTCCAAAGGACGGGGCAGGGGGGAAAAAAGTGTGAGGGGTGGAAGTTTCTTGGTCTCATTACTGGTGTTTCATTAAAAATAAATAACCTACTTAAGGGAAAACAACAGTATTACCCAAGGTAAACATACCAGGGGTTTCAACTAATGTTGACACGGCACAAATATTTGTCAATGAACTTTTTAATGCCATTGACAGGAACCTTTTGTTTTTTTGAGGGGGTGGGGTGGGTGGATTGTTTATTTGGTTTTTTTTTTTTTAATATTTTGATACTTTGTAATTATTTGTAACTTTTTCCAAAGCAGGCTTTGCTTTTAGATGACAACCGTTTTGGTTCTTTTTTTTTATTTATTTAAACCATACTATTCATGTACTAAATTTAAAAAAAAAAAAAAAAAGTAGTTTCAGAAAGCATGTTATCCCTGGCATTTAACCACCAGCTTGTCACACAGCTGAGCCCTCTTAACCTCAGCACTTCAATAGCAGATTCTACAGCCACCACCTGCTTAAAAGAAAGGGGGGGAGGTGTGTGTGTCAGATTTTTGGATGGCAGAAAGCAAGCCCTTTTTACATTGACAAAGATTTACAATATGTAAATTGCTCAGCCAGACTACTACAAGGTAATTACTGAAGTTCAGATGGCTATCCTGTATTGAAATGCACAGATACACTCCACTGCAGCTACTTGTAGGTTGCTTTGACGGGCTAATTTGCAATAAAAAGTATGATTACAAGGGAGACCCGGGAGGAGTCAAGTTGGCTGGTGTGATGTTCCAGGCACAACTTGGATTTCCAGGCTGCTGCCAGCTACACCGATTGCGTGGGCTGGCCCCGGATTCAGGCCAGTTTCTACACCTCCAGCTAAACTACCCCACGGAATCGCTCGTAACTTTTTAGCGACATTCAGGCTTAACAGCAAGCTCATAAATACCAACTAAAATGACCTGATTTTTCTAGGACTAAAAGCCCTGGGAATACCCCATCACTGACTTGGAAGTCATGGGAACGCATTACAGCCACTCTTAAAATTTGGTTTTAGCCTTCTTGAAAGCTGGTGGGAATTTGGAATGTAAGCCAAAACGCCCAACTCATGCCAACCTGAACAAGAGTGGAAATCTTGCCAGAAAGCGTCCCACACCAGCTTGAGGAGATTCTCAGTTCCAGACCACAGTTTAAATGAAAAAGCCCTCCGACACCAGAAGACATCCTTCCTGTGTTTCAACATTTGGTGAAAACCAACCTCGAAGCTAAATAAAATTTAGAGCATTAACCACCTTTTCTGGAAACTCAGCAAGTGATGTTTGATTTTAGCTGAAGTTTTGGGCCAGGATTCAGCTATTTCAACAGAATTGTCCCCTTAAAGCTGAGGAACAGAAACCACCACCGTCCAGCACAGCTGATTTCCATCAGTCAGGCCCGAGGTTACGCAGGACAAGTTTTCCACTAAGTCTTAATGCAGCAGATAGAAACACCTTAAATATCTAAGCATAACGCTGTAACCATAGCAGAGATCTCCGTATGAGAACAAGTACAGCCAAATTCCCAGGGGGGAAAGAAGAAAAAAACCACCCTAGAAAGAGAATAGAGCTGTGTGTCGCAGCTGACAGAAGTTCAGACACAGCCAGTCAAGTGCAGCCAGTTATGATTCAGTTCTATAATAGCATTTGCACTGACAGACAAGACAATCTTTCTTACAACTGTCTGTAGCTTTTTGGCTTGAAGAATCTTGATGCTCTTATAAATTGCAATTTCCCATCACATTCAAAATGTCTATATATTTTTACAGGACACAAGGCATTTGTATGGCATCTGTTACAAAATATATATTCTTACAGCCTAGGAAATGCATTTCAAGTCTTCATACATTAAGTCTGATTTATTCAAGCTCATGGAAAAACTATTTCCAGCAAGCTGTCTTGAACAGGATGCACGAAGAACTGGGGTGCCAGAGACTGGCTGCTGATCCTCTGCCCTTCGGCAAAGGATAGAGAAAAGGTACTTTGACCTGAAAATAATGTAAATTGAAAGTGCCGCAACGTAAACTACTCCAAGAATGTAATTCTAATCCCATTTACCTGACAACATTAATCTGTAAAGCACTGATCATCAGTGAGTTATCTCCGAGTTCACTGCGGTTGTCAGAGAGCATCCCCGTTTTCGCAGACGTTACTCTTTTAAACACAGAGATGGAGTTTTTGCTCAGATCACTTGGAGATACTCTTTGGAGATGCTCTCCAGCTGAGGGAGGCAGATGCCAGCACTGCAGCTCCCAGGGCCGCAGGACAGCATTAGTGCACTCAGGACCACGCGTTGCTTATTCCAGCCTTTCTGGGAACGTGGCAGTTCTTGGCCACGCTGCACTGTTGCCATTGAGAAATGGGTCCCCCAAAATTCAAAGCCCGTGACAGAACTATCAAAGCCCAGAGGTGCCTTCACCTCAAAGAACATTTGCAGTTTGATAGTCCTCCTATCTCACAGTCTCCAGTGACAACCCAGCGCTGTCAGAGCTGGCACTTCTCCACTGGGCATCAAAACCCAGTCAAGAGCATCGTTGGATGAAGCCAGATCAGCACAAGTCAGCAGTGATGGTAACAGTTACACTGAGAAATCCAAGAACAACAAGGGCATAGCAAAGTCAAGACATGGTTCCTGAACTCTCCTTCCCGAGCACAGTCCCACGAGGTGCCTGCAGAGAGTCCTGGAGATGGCATAAAGCAGACGTGGCAGTGGCGTCTACCTTCCCTTCACATCCCTTGCCCAGATGCTTTATAGATCCCTCGCAAACACCCAACAGCTACAGATGAGAACTTTCACGTCTCTGTCGAGAGATTTCATCCTTACTTACGGACTGTCCTTATCATTTTCCTTATTTTTAATACAGACCCTCATGTAGCTGTCTGCTTTGGCTCATTTCCTCTCTTCGCACCCAACTTGTGACTGTTCCTTCCAGAACACTGAGCAAATCTAATCCTGCCAAACCCACACACAAAGCGTGGGGCAGAGCGAGCAGGGGATGCTCGGCCATAGGACCACAGACTGCTGCTGCTCCCGCCTTCATTCAAAACAAGCTTACGCTGCTGGGCATTCCATCCAGCACACAAAAAATCATTCAGGCACATACACACCCTCCCTACTTCACTCCATACAACTGTGGGAAAAGGCAAACAACAACCTCCACACTTTAAATGAGAGGAAAAGCTTCACCATGACATCAGTTTGGAAGAGGTTCACACGACTGTCTCAGCAGCAGCTCTTCACAGGAGGGGGACGAGCCGTCAGAGGCTGCCTTTTGTTGGCAGCCCAAGTGGGCACACTCCAGGGAAAGAGCAGAGTAACGCAGAAACTGCCTGGGAAGGCAGCAGAATGCAGCAAATATTCAGTCTCAGCTCAACCACTGTCTTTATCATTGCACACACGGGCAGGAATCGCGGAGCCCACAAGGGAGGGCTCCGTCTGGCACAGGGGATGCCTCCAAAGCTCGAAGCTGCAGCAGGGACGTGGAGCCACAGCACCAGGTGCCAATGTCCCAGTGAAGGGACTGCATCTAGAAACCAGAGTTTGGGGCTTGGCTCCTCAGAAACCACAGGCCACACTCATTTGGCTTTTAAATAGAAAACACCAGTCTGTGGAAGTATGAAATACAGTCATTTTAATTCACCCTTATAAATTTGTGGCCGAGCTCGTAAAGTGTGTCTGGAGAACATCAACCATCAGCCAAGCCGCACAGGGAGAGTGACCTGCTCCCCTGGAACCCTTGCAGAGACGATGAGTTACAAAAAGCCTTCCATAAAACCTAAGTTTTGGACTTAAATGTGCTGCCTCCAACGAACTTTAGTATAATGACATTCTTTTTACAACACTGTGGAGTAAAAGCTGGAAATGGCATTGACTCACCAGAACGTGCAAACTGCAAGACTCATTACAGGAGTGAGCGCTCAGCCCCGATTTCTGCAGAGCAGTCGGAGGTTTAACGAGGCAGAGCCAAGCTGCTCAGCGCAAAGGAAACAAACCTCTGCTACGAGATTTGTTCTGTACCACTGACGCCTTCAGGATTCCAGCCACCCACTTCTGCAGGGAAGCCGAGACGGCCTCTGCCAGAGTTACACCAGGAATCTTTGCCCCTTTCAAATTCAATTGCTATTTATTAATAATCATTTTTCCATAGTGGAATTGCTACTTTCAAGAGGTAGTTACAACAGGGACATAGGCATTCTTAAAGTTCACAATCTTCATTAAAACATGAACATGTGCTTAAGTGTTACTGGTTTGGGCTTGATTTTTGAGTAGAACACATTTATTCTTAAAATAGAATTAAAATAAATATATAAAAAAAAAAAGGCCATCACCACAGTGTGGATCTAAGCGGTCACTGGATCAAACATTCAGGGCATTCATCTCTGGGGCGATGTCACCTTTCACGAAACCTACGTTTGGGAGTTGACAAAAGCTAGTCATACTAATATTATACTATTACTTCTCCAAATCAGATCTCAAATGTATTCCATAGTGCAACCTTGCATAAAAATCACCCTCAGAAACCAAAGGGATCCTTCTAAGACAGACCACAAGACACAAACCAAAATATTAATAATCAGTCTCTAAGTCTTTTGGTATCTACGTCACCAAGTGTAATTATTTCTTCTTTAAAATATTAACAAATAAAGATAAGGCTGCACAGATTTGTGATATTATCCTTGGATCGCACACACTTTCCAGTGAACATATCACGAGTGCAAATTCAGCGTTCACCTGCAGAAACGTGTCCAGTGCAGCTCCTTCCTCGAGCCTTTAAACTGAGACTGGAGACACCAACTGCTCCAGTTGAACTAAAGCGCTGAAGCATTTTCCCAGCTGCGTGTGGCCACTGGGAACACTTACTTGAGCTCCAAGCCCAAAGCCAAGCCCAGGTGAGATTGTCCTTCTCTGCCAGAGGATCATTTTCATTAACAGAAACGCCTCCAGAAAGATGTAGCTGTTCCCTGCTCGGCACTAGGTGTTGCTGTGCTGGGAAATACGGGATGCTGCTGAAAGCCAGGAAAAAAATACCAGAAAATAGAGAAAACCCAGCTTCTATGTTGCATTTTACTTGCAATATTTGGCAAACCTGATGCCATTTTGGGTCTGGATACATTATTTATTACACAGCTGCAGTGAGAGACAGAAGCAGCAATCACCATGTTATAGTATGGAAACATTTCATGATATAAAGAGCCCAGCCAAATCCTCCTCCACCAAATAAAGAAAACAGAAGTTTTTTATGGAATTCTAGAAGCTGTTTTGACTAATTCAGATAACTTTCAAGTCCCAGACTGTATGTGTTTATCTAGCTTTAATGACACCATTAACAGATAAAATTGATTTTCATTGAATAGAATCATAGAGTCATCTAGTTTGGAAGGGACCTTTAAAATCATGGAGTACAACCATTAGCCTAAGACTACCAAAGCTACCACTGAAAACATCTCCCTCAGCACCATGTGTACCCAGCTTTTAAACACCTCCAGGGATAGGGACTCCATCACTTCCCTGGGCAGCCTGTTCCAATGCTTGATAACCCTTTCTGGGAAGAAATTTTTTCTCATACCCATCTGAAACCTTCCCAGGCACAGTATTTTGCAGGTAATGGTTGGAAATGATAGAGAGGAGCTCAGTGCTAGAGCTGGTGCAATGGAGAGATGCTCTGCTGCTCCTCCCCAGGCAGTATTTTGCAATACCAAGATTTGAAATGTTCCCTGCAAACTCCTTCATGAGAGGACAGAGCAAAGGGATGGAGCCCCAAGGATGGCTCTGACTGTAAGATAGCCTTTTGGTGGAGAAGTGCTGCATCAAAGTCAGGGCAAGAGGCTTCTCTGGGGTCTGATGCTTTCCTCAACTCAGCCAGCTACTAGTGGAGGTCTTGCTAGAACAACCACCCATGCACAATATCTCAGCCCACAGGGACTATAAGCACTCGGTTCTGACCACAACCTATAGAGGAAACTGAAACAAGTAATTTATTTTGACTGACACGTCTGTACCACCAGGCACACACCTAGCCCTGAGTCCATTCCAGGCAGTCCTGAAGCCTGGAAGAGCCGTGGGCCAGGGAAGTGTGTCAGGCTGGCACCGTGCGAGGCTGGTCCAACGCAAACCCAGGCTAATACAACTGCCCACAGAGGAAATCACTTCTTCAGCTCAACTCTCTGAGGTCTGCATTGTAGGTCCCAGGACCAAATGCTGCTAACAATGCACGAGATTGTTACCCAAGCACAATCCAATGCAATAACCGTTGCTTTGAAGAACACACACAGAGAGATGCTGGGATATGGAGCTGACATGTTGCTGTCAGAAAGCCAACCTCAGCCTGGGCTGCATCCAAAGCAGCGTGACCAGCAGGGCATGAGACGGGATTCTCCCCCTCTACTCTGCACTTATGAGACCCCACCTGGAGTCCTGTGTCCAGCTCTGGAGTCCTCAACACAGAAAGGACATGGACCTGGTGGAATGGGTCCAGTGGAGG